>CM021103.1:368754963-369334464 GCA_007115665.2 Sequoiadendron giganteum | reverse complement strand
GATAAGAAAGCAGTTCATGATGGAAGAAGGAATACTTACACTATGACATCAAATGGAAAGAGAATCAAGTTGATACCTTTGGAGGAAGAGAAAACTAATTTTTTTGGCACTACCAAACTATGTTTGGTAGATGGGAGGAAATTTCTTGATGGATTAAGGCATGATAACTTGTTTTATGCATTGATTTTGAGGATTGGTAGTATTCTGAGGGTGGAAAATCCCTCCACCAAAGGAGAAGTATTTGAATTATTAACAAATATGAAGACATCATGTCAGAGAATGTACCATAGGGACTACCTCCTATCTATAGTATCAATCATCATATAGATCTCATAATGAGAGAAAATTTTCCAAATAAAGTAGCACATAGAATGACACCGACAAAGAATATATAATTGAACTAGAAGATTCAATAGTTGTTGAGGAAAGTATTGATTAGAGAAATTTTGATCCCATGTGTGGTACCTATTGTACCTACACCTAAGAAGGATAGAGAGTGGAGAATGTGTACTAATTCAAGAGCAATAAATAAGATCACTGTCAAGTATAGATTCCCATTTCCAAGGATGGATGATATTACGGACAGTTTGAGTGGAGAAAAGTATTTTACAAAGATTCATCTCAAGAGTGGATATCACCAAATTAGAATCAGAGAAGGGGATGAATGGAAGACTTCATTTAAGACTAATGAAGGATTATACGAGTGGTTAGTGATGCCTTTTGGATTAACCAATGCATTGAGAACTTTCATGAGATTGATGATCGAGGTATTGAAGAAATTCTTGGGTAAATTTTTCATTGTTTACTTGGATGATATTCTAATTTTTAGTAAGTCTAGAGAATAATAGTTGTGGCACATCCAACAAGTATTGCAGAGGTTGAGAGAAGAGAAATTTTTTATTAATGTCAAGAAGTGTAGTTTCATGAAGATAGAATTGTTATATTTGGGATTTTTTATTTCTGTTGAAGGATTGAAGATGGATCTACAGAAAGTGGAAGCAGTTTTAGATTGGCCTACACCGGTAAAAATTGGAGAAGTGAGATCATTCCATGGATTAGCTAGTTTCTATTGGAAGTTTATCATAATTTTCAGTAGTGTTTGTAACCCCATGACAAAGACCATGAGAGGAGATAAGAAAGACTTTAACTAGACACCCTGTGCTCTAAGGAGTTTTGAATTGTTGAAGCAAAAGGTGATAGGGCAGCCAATGTTAGCATTACCAGATTTTGATAAGGTATTTCAAGTTGATTGTGATGCAAATGGAAATGCAATAGGAGCAGTGTTGAGTCAAGAAGGAAGACCCACAACCTAGTTCAGTGAGAATTTGAATGATGCTAGAAGAAGATACTCAGTTTATGATTTGAAATTTTATGTCACAATTCAAGCTTTGAAGAAGTTGAGACATTATTTTTTTCCTAACGAGTTTGTGTTGTATACAAATCATCAAGCTTTACAATACCTAAAAAGTCAAGGAAAATTGAATCAGAGACATATGAGGTGGTTTGAGTTCTTGCAGAGTTATACATTTGTGTTGAAGCATGGGAGTGGCAAGTCAAACAAAGTTGCAGATGCATTGAGCATAATAAGGAATTTTTTGATAGAGGTGAGATTAGAAGTATTAGGATTTGAGGAATTAAAACATATGTATGAGGATGATACCAATTTCTAGGATGCATGGAGAGCATGTAAAGAACTAGTAGTGACAGACTAGAGCTAATGGTTGGATTATTTCATTCAAGAGGACATGTTATTTAAAGGAAATTAGTTGTGTATATCGAGGAGTTCAATGAGGGAGAATTTGATCAAGGAAAATCATAGTGGAGGTTTAGCAGGATATTTTGAAGTGGACAAGATAGTAGCTCTGGTGAGTGAACATTATTTTTGGTCACAGATACATAAGGATGTAAGGAAGTACATTCAAAGTTATAAAATTTGTCAAGTTGCAAAAGGGAGTAGTCAAAATACTAGATTGTACAAGCCTTTGACAGTACTGGAGAGACCTTGGGAAGATTTGAGCATGGATTTCATTTTGGAATTGCCAAGAACACTGAGAGGTTATGATTCTATAATGATAGTAGTGGATAGATTTTCTAAAATGGCACATTATATTCCTTGTAAGAAGACTAATTCATATGTTGTGCATGTTGTTGACTTATTTTTCAAGGATATTGTGAGATTGCATGGATTACCTAAGAGTATTGTTTCAGATAGAGACACTAAATTCATTGGATATTTTTGGAGGATGTTGTGGAAGAAGATGAAGATAGATTTGAAGTTCAGTTCAGCATACCACCCATAGACGAATGGACAAATAAAGGTAGTGGACAGGGTGGGATATAGTTTTACCACAAGTACAGAGTTTGTATACAGTAATTTAGTGAACCGGAGTACAAGGAAGACACTATTTTAAATTGTTACCAAAGTAAATCCTGGAGGATTTGTAGAGTTAAGGGATATTAGTATGGAGAATAAAATGAGTGAGGAGGCAAAAAAAATTGTAGATTTCATGGAGACGTTGCATAATCAGGTCCGAAAGCATTTGGAAGACATGAATGGTAAATATAAAGAGAAGGAAGATAAGCACCAAAGACATAAGGAATTTGTTTTTGGATATGAAGTAATGATATATTTAAGGAAGGAGAGATTTCCAGTTGGTACATACAATAATTTGAAGATGAGGAAGTTTGGACCATGTAAGATGCTAAGGAAGTTTAATTCTAGAAATGCATATGAAGTGGAGTTATTGGAGACGTTTGGTATATCACCTATTTTCAATATTGCAACATATATGAGTTTCATGAAGCATAGTCAAGTGGCAATAATAATGAAGTGGATTTGAAGGAGCAATTACCACATCAAGAACTAGAGGAGATTGAGAAAATTTTGGATACCAGAACCGGAAGGAGCACTAGGAGCAAGCAGTACAAAGAATATCTTGTGAAGGGGAAAGGTAGACCAATGGAGGATTCATCATGGATTTCTCATACTGAGGTGGACCGTCTTCATTTTCCTCTTAGCCTTGGAAAGTGAGGGACTCACTTTTCTTCCAACCTCGAGTGTTTGATGCAGGAGCATCCCTAGTTGTAAGGAAATCATGTATCAACCAAAAACAATTTTCTTACATTGCATTCTATAGCAGTTTCAATAGTTCATTCCATATTTTACCACATCATTGTTTCTCAACTCATGAAGCAGGATATAGCATCTACACATCGACATCTATCACATATCTAGATTTGATATCATTTGCCTATGTCTACCAAAATTATCACTCTCAAAATTTCATTGTATTACCAGTCCGTATTTGGGGCCGACCTAGCCTAGATTCTTAGTGCGGACCTATTCCAGATCATGCAAAGCTTAATGGGACACCTTACAAGCATCTTGGATTCATTGGGACCTATTTTGGAGATTCGAAAGTCATATATTTTCGCGTGGAGTTATCTCTTCATGTTGTGTGGTTGACCTTTATATATGATCATTCATTGGGTTATTAACCCTTATGGGTGACACAGACCTATATTGGAGCTTGAGAAGCATATTTATAAGCATTTTTAATCATCTAGGATTCATTCAGTTATTAATTCTAAGTTGGATGTTTTAGGATCAGTATATTTGTGCACAAACCCTTTAGGGGAATGTAATAAGACCTGTTGGCTAGTTGTGATTATGAATTCCCTTGTGGCAGGCCTATGGGCCCTGGATATTCGCCCATGAGGCATATGTTGCATGTAAGATTGTTGATTCAATAAAGTTTCATGTTCGCATATTTGTTGTGTTATTTTTGTTGTGTTGACTCACTATGTAAGGCCCTCCCTTTATATCGTAGTCACAACCCCTTTAGTTCCAAAATTATGCTACTTGCAATACAGATTAAGTGTACTGCATTGAGGAGTTTTTCTTTTTGAAATCTAGGCCATAATTTTCACAATGAATATTGATTGAAAATGATTCCTTGCATCAGGTTACAAATTTATATTTTTATAAAAGAAAATAGTTTGATGATATTGTATTCTCGAACTAGGGTTTAACCCATTTGAAGGTCTTTTCTTTAGAACATTAATATTGTGTTATCCAAAACCTTCAGTCTTGGTGTAGTTGAATTATTATGTCATTTTCAACTATTTTATGTAAGTCATATAGGTTGTATCACTTTATAATGATTTTATGTTTCATCTAAGCCATATCATCTTTGCTACTTATTATTGATTTAGTGATATATACTCAAGCTTGTCAATACTATGGAAAAATATTAATATCTAGTATGCGCAACATATATCCTCTTATATATTTCTTTTGTGCAACTTATTTCATAAATGTATTGGAATTCAAGAGATTATTTGAAAATCCTATCAGGTTCTTTATGGAATATCATTTAAATTCAAGGTTACCATAATTAGTGTACATAATATATACATGTATATATTAATATTGTTTATTTTTGTTCATAATTAATTATCCCCGGTCATCTACATATGGTGGTGTTAATAGTTATGTTTAGATTGGTCAAGTAAGATTAGTGTTATAGTAATTTGTTCGCTTATTGCAACCATATTGCTACTCATTTAATCTTAGAGACCATATTGTTAAATTATTGTTATATTATTATCATTTTATATAAAAATCAAGTTGTTATCTTGAGTCATTGATTTGATAGGTGATTATAATTTTCTTAATTGTCAAAATGTTTATTCATTATTAATTTTAATATGAACTAATGGATTTTATAACCATTATTGTTCCCTACTTATTGTTTTGATGAGTATTTAATGTTATGCTCAATTATGACATTTTGCTAAAGCTAGTTTTTGGGAGAAAATCCACTAAAGAAAGATTTCCAAATCTAAATGCAAAGGATAATATTTGCTGATCAAATATTTCAATCCAATGTTGAATATACACATAAAACATACATGCTATTTGTAACATGTCGGAAAATGCAAACAATATCCAGTGTTAAAGCTTGTGAGGGCAAGTGCTTTATATTGACATTTCTTAAAATAATTTGAAGCTATATAAAGCGTATATCCATTAATTTTTTTCTCAAGAACATTAGGAGGTAGAAGTATTTAAGAGGGATGACGCTAGAAAATATGGGGAGAGTTGATATTGAAGTCTAATCAAGGCAGACTTGAATATTTGTAAGGCTGATATGATAGGTTTCAACGGGGAAAATAAAAGGTCATAAGGTGAAGAAAATAATTGACAGCCGAGAAGAGGAAATACTTAATGGAGGAGTAGTTCAATGAGAATGAGGGGGGAGGTATTTGGTGCGGTGGAAGAGTGTTGTGGAGGGGTTTGTTAGCAATTGGCGAAGGGAAGTGCGGTAAAGAGGGGCTCAGGGAAGTGTGGAAGATTTCATGCCGCCTTCATGTGGCAGAGTGATTCAATCTTGAGATAAGTCACCTGCCATTATTAAAGATTTTTTTTTAAAAGGATCTATATATAGTTGGCCGATCACTTTTGTTGTGTCTCATTTCGTTATAAATATATTTTGTTGTTAATTGTTAAATGAAAACACTGGTTCTGTGCATATCCTACAATCATTGTTGTTCACAAAACATGACTTCTGTAAGCTATTTAAACAAACAGCACACGCACCTTCTCTATTCTCCCACATTTGTTTTTGCATATATATTAAGGGTACCCTATTCATGCGATTCACAATCTCTTGAGCAGATCAGTCACTTCCTTGGACGTTTTAGTTGTTTTTCCCTTCTAGTGGTTTCTGAAAATAGCACGTATTCTTATATCTGGTTGGAAAAGACTGACTTTAAAATTTAGCCTAGAGTCATCGTTTTGCCCAACTCTTTCTCTTCTTTTGCACATTTCCATGCATTGATATCCATGTCACCAATTTCTTGAGGAAAATGTTCTTGTACCATATTTCAATCCCTCTTATTCTGCTCACCCCCTCATTTGCTATAATTACAGTCATATGTTTTTTTTTTTGGAGATTATTCTAACCCATATGTCTTCATATGGTCTTTGATATACTCGAAAACTCTCCATATACTTGGGATATTGAATGTTTGACAGTTGAAATGTCAAATATTTATTCTCAAGGAAAGTAGAAATGGTTGGTGTCTATTTCATCAGTTTTGATAGCTAATTGAATTACTGAACTGCGGTTTAAGATATAGGAAATGACTTCTTTTGTATTTAAAAATAATTTGTTGCTTCTTAGTTCTATGTAGTGTTAAGACATTACTTCATTCGTTGGTGCTTTCTCATTCACCTTCTTACATTAAAGATATTTGTAAGAGGTTTTGGAGTTTGAGGGAGACAATCAGATGGCATTTCGTGCAAGTAAATAATATATATTTTTTATCACATTCTTTATCTGAATATGTTTAATCATTGAAGATTGAGTTTTGTGATCATTATTTTATTGGAATGTTTATTATATTTTAGATCATTGTGTACAAGGATGGTTTGTGAGATTGATTGAGAATATGCTTATGTGAGGAAACTTTATGTATTTTGTTGTGGAGAGTAGTAATAAAGAGAAATTGGAACTTTCAACGAGTATGGGCAATCCAACGAAAGAATGAAGCAAAGTTTAACAAAGTCTTTGATTGTTGTATTTTCTAAATTTATTTTTTGTATTACAAAGATATTTTATTTTTGATTTTACTAATTGAAGTAGGTGTAACGCCCCGCCACGCAACCCTAGAGGAAGTTACAAACAACTACTTAAACAGGCTAATTTTTTTTAAAAAAGTATAATTAACATGCAAGTTCACTAACTAATGCCAACATCCTCTAAGGTTACGAGACAAAGGTTATATAGAACCTCAACAAAAAACATGAATTAAACCATGACAATTATTTACTTAATAATTTAAACACATACATTCCAATAAGATAATTTACAACAAGCATAAAGATAACTTTCCATTTCAATAAACCATTCATTAAACAATAAGGTTACAACTCTCATTCCCCGAATGAGGCAAGATCAATAATCATAATTACAATTACAACTTCCACCTCGATAACAACTGAGGGGTGAAATAAATTACAAGAACAACTGAAATGAGATAAAGCAAGAAACTGAAACGGAAGCCAACAAGCTCTCCAACTGGAAGCCTCATCCACAAGAACATGAAGAAAGAACCCAACGGATTTAGGTGCACGCCACCCAACCAAGTGGAACCCAAAGGCCCACCCCCCGTGCTAGGAGATAGTAACAAGGAATCCTAGCCAAGGCCATCTACCTCTAGACACAGACCAAAATACAACTGAACCAAACTAACACAACCACTCATGCTCACTCATGCGGAGCCAAATACCTTTCGTACAAACAAGATAGATGACCTTGCCATTCCAAGCCTTCCCACTCATCCCAAGTCTAAATGAGCCCTTGAGTCTATGAATGAGGCAAAATTATCTTGATTAGTGAGAAGTTAGTCATAATCTTCTAAGTATTGTTTTAGTTATCACTTGATTAACTAACTTACAATGAGTTATCTTGGCACCACTTCGTATGTCGGCCCTCGTTACAAGCCACTCCTCTAAAATGACACGTGGAACAACTCTACAACCCCAGGTACACAAGTGCTACGCAAGGATATCACATCCCTAACCATGACATACAGTCAACACACTCCCATTTGTGATAACCGAGGAAACAAACTAGTTGCGCACTACCCAAGAAAATCCCAAGGTTGACTACACAGTACGACAACTCACAAGCTTGAGAACTCAACTGGGAGACTTGATTAACTGTTCCAACCCACAATTCCCCAAATGATAACATGAACGGATCAAAACGAGACAAGAATCAACTCTACTTGGGGTTCACTAAACCCATTTTTCAGTAACACTCAGTAATCAATACATTAACTAAACTATATTAAATACGTCATTTAAAAATTATTTTATTTCTACGTTAGCATTTAAATGCATAAAACATTAACCTGAATCCCAATAATTCAGATAAAGGCATAATCCCATATTTAAAATAAAATATTCATTCCACAATTAATTAAACTCATTTTCTAAAAAAAAACAATATTCCCCATTTAAATAATGTAAAAATACAATGAAATAATCTTTTTCAAAATGCTAATGTTAAAACATTAAAAAGATTATTATTATTTAAATCTCATAAATTATTATACAAAACATAATATTAGGTCTATTAAAGGCATTTAATATTAAATTAAATCATAATATTAACATCATTTAATATTATGTTAAATCCAATATTAAAATATTTTCATAATACCCTAAATTATAACATTAATATATATAATATTATATCCTAATAATATAATATTTAACATATTATAAAAATTATAATAGTAAATTATAATCAAATATAATAATATATCTTTATATTTTATATTTCTTTGAAAATTTAAAAAAATCAAAAGGATGGCCTCGGTTCGCGTGCCAACCCTAGGGTTGAGTCGCGTGAACCTCGAGCTTCGTGCACAGTTAGGACTGAGAGGGTTCAACGTTGGTCGAGGCTCATTTACCAAGCAGCAGCGAAATTGTTTAAGGTGGCCACAAGAGGTGGCGCCACTAGAATACGGAGGTCACGACGGAGAGGCCCACGCAGGGCGCGGGGGATGGGGGAGGCGGCGCGGGCTACGCAGAGTGTAGTCGGCCACCACTGGTGGTCGTGCGTGTTGCGTGGTCTGCTTAGGTCGCAGACAGGGGAGGCCACGTTGGGCACGTTTCCCCAGCGCCCACCTTTTTAAAAACTCTTCTTTTTTTGTTTCATTTATTTTTTTATTTATTTTTCTCTAAACAAATGACTGTCTTTTTTCTTTTTTTCTTTTTTTATTTTTTATTTTTTATTTTTGAAAAACCAGAACCTTAAAGGCAAAACCAGACTTAGGAAAAAGATAAAATTCTGGCAAAATTTTATTTTTATAAAATTCTACCAGCATAACCTTATATGGGCAATATATAAAAAAATTATAAATACTTATAATCAAGAAAGTGAAGCATATATTTTAGAGAAATAAATAGATGCCTATACATAACCTCCATTCAAACAAGATTGAAACTCTCAAATAAATTTGATGAACAAATTGAGAACAAACAAACAAGAGATAACAATTGCAACAAGAATTTTCCTGTTTCCAAATTAAACAAACTTATTCACATTTTGAAAGCACAAATAAAAAAAAACAAGAACGAAACTTGATTCTTTTGAAGTATGTTTAAGATCCTGATGGTGCTATGCAACCCTCTTAAGCTCTATAGATTCCTTGAGTTTTTTCTCCAAACCCACAAAATTTAGCAACCTTCCTCTTCTCTTTTTCAATTTTGCTCCAAAAATTCCATTTCTTTAAATTTGTGAAGAAATTCAAAGATATGCAAAAATCCTTCCAAAAATCCTACAACAACCCTCATAAATTCCAGAAAATAGAAAATAGGAAATATCATTTTTGTTGAATTTTTTGAATTTTTGAATTTCAAATTTGACTTTTAATTTATTTTTCTAATTTCCAATTCCAACATAAATATGCATGTTTTTCCAAAATAGATAATATAAATCATTTCCACATAAATAACTTAATCAATTAATAAAGTAAATCTACCATAAGATTAAAATATTTATTAATTAAATTAATTTACTCAATAATTTAATCACATTTCTAACATTATACCAACTTCCAAAATAAACTGAAATCAGGCAATTAGAACAAAATAACACAACTGGACCAAACTAGGACCTACGACACACTACGACTAGGGTGATGACTCGGCACGGAAATCCTAGCTACTATCTCTCAATCGAATACCGTTGGGTATTGGACACGCTCAAACCTGTGAAACCAAGTGGAGTTGATGTCTTGTATCTGTCAACCTGCAACAAAGAGTATATCCACATACATAAACATTTCATAATTAAAACACACCGTGAAGAGGAGATCACGGAATCACAGGGCGCTCGCAAGCGAGTGATACGATATCGTCTTCTTCACCAATACAGTAGTACTAACTAACAAATCTAACATACTAATATAAACCAAAACATAAACATCATTAATCTAAATATCCATTTATGCTAATCAAAACATGCCATAAAGACAACATCATATTAAAATGCCATCACATCAAAATATAGTAAAATCACATCAAGGTACATCATGGTAAAATAGTGATCAACTGTAATCAAGTGCAAAGTCAAAGTACAACACCATACTAAAGCATAAAATAGGTAACAACATTGTTCACACAATAGAGCAAAACGGAGGGGTATTACATCCTCCCCCCCTAAGGTTAGGCTTACTCCTGGAAGCCTGCAAACCAGTAGGGATATAGCTCCCTCATACAACTGCATACAAATCAAAACCTCGACCCCTGAGGGTGAGTATCCTGCACTGAGCGATCGACTCCAAAAGTGTTATGTCGCGGACAAACCCTAGCAAGGTGGCCCTGTTGGCCACAAGAGTAACACCCCATGTTACCACCAACCCCTCTGGCTCCTAAAGGTGCAGTAGACTACTGCCCACTACCCCTGTCAGCCACAGACTGAGAGCCCTGGGCTAGCTGTTCCTGATGATTGCGTTGGTTGCGCCACTAGTTTCAATTCCTTCTAGGAGAAGAACCACCATCACCCTGATGAAACTGAGCATCCTTAAGCTTCCCAAGTGCACTCTGTTGCTGTCGACCACTCTGAGATGGTCCTCGCTAAGATCGAGAAGGTGTACCTCCCCGAGGCTAACCTCCTTTAGCACTAGACCCTGCTGCTAAACCACAGCCATACTACACCTCAGTGTGGTCTCCTAGAGTCCTGGCCAAGTTGGCTACCGATAAAGCCATCTGGCTCAAGGCGTGATACTCATCACCTCGATGGTGATGCCAGTGGTCGGATAAGAAACAACCTCTGAATCATTCTAGGAAGGTCTCCCATGACACTGAGTGAATATTGGTATGGAGCCTCTGCTCCTCTAGTCTCCACCATGAGGACGTCAGTCCCCACAAATGTACAATAGCACACCATGCTTTAGTATTACTACCAAATGGGTGCAAAGCAAAACATCGATCAAGGTCAATGAGTCAAGTTTCAACCCCCAAGCGACCTCTGGCTCCATCAAATAAAGGTGGGTGTGCCCTGAGCAAATCCATCATGTGCACAAAGTCTACTATCTCTACCTGTGTCAGAACTACTCTCTCACCAAGACTACCCTGTGCATCTACTTGCCTTGAACCCAGGAGTTCCAAGGCATCCTCAAGCGCTCTACGCATAGCCTCATTCCCCACTGGATCCTGTGGATGAACACTAACCCCAGGGGCATTCTGCGATGCCCGATGATCCTCCTGAACTGGCATAACTGATACATGAGGAGGAGAGTCATGCTGACTCCCACCACGATTGCCTATATAGCCACAATCATGCCCTCTACCTCCTCCACGTCCGGGAGGCATAATCCTGCACAGACACTTCAAGGTATTAGGCAAGGTACACAACTTAAAACCTACACAACTGAAAGCTTAATGGTCCCAACATAATCCCAGAGTACCCAGTGTTTAAACCTAGGCTCTGATACCATGTGTAATGCCCCACCACGCAACCCTAGAGGAAGTTGCAAACAACTACTTAAACAGGCTAATTTTTTTTTTAAAAGTATAATTAACATGCAAGTTCACTAACTAATGCCAACATCCTCTAAGGTTATGAGATAGAGGTTATATAGAACCTCAACAAAAAACATGAATTAAACCATGAAAATTATTTACTTAATAATTTAAACACATACATTCCAATAAGATAATTTACAACAAGCATAAAGATAACTTTCCATTTCAATAAACTGTTCATTAAACAATAAGGTTACAAATCTCATTCCCCGAATGAGGCAAGATCAATAATCATAATTACAATTACAACTTCCACCTCGATAACAACTGAGGAGTGAAATAAATTACAAGAACAACTGAAATAAGATAAAGCAAGAAACTAAAATGGAAACCAACGAGTTCTCCAACTAGAAGCCTCGTCCACAAGAACATGAAGAAAGAACCCAACAGATTTAGGTGCACGCCACCCAACCAAGTGGAACCCAAAGGCCCACCCCCCGTGCTAGGAGATAGTAACAAGGAATCCTAGCCAAGGTCATCTACCTCTAGACACAGACCAAAATACAACTGAACCAAACTGACACAACCAATCACACGTACCACACAAGTACAACACAAGTACTTCATCACAACTCTTTTACAGATTACAAGGAAGAAATTCAATTATTTGATCATCAAAGAATCAAATCCCATCTATTACAAGGAAACGAACAATAACAAAGAAAATTATAGAGCAATGTTCATGTACACTTTATAAATGTACTAGAAAAATAAGATTTGAAACCAAACTCTTCTATAGTTGATCCATTATAAAGAATCAATGATATCAATCCCAGATGTATGACTCCCATGCAATTCCACAATCAATTTGTAATGTAAATAAAGTAGTTGATGCACTAGACATTTGATCCACATGTACAACCTGCTAAGATACATTATACATTATGATTAGAATAATAGAACATAACTTTACTAATAGCATGGCCCCTTCCAAAAGGCCATAACAAAATATGTAGACTTCAACATAGATAATACTAATCTTTGGTGAACAATGTAGCTTTATTAGTTTAGCTTTAATGTCAACAATTTCATAATCAAACTCCCCTTCTTTCCAAGCATCATGCACCAGAATATCAAAAAGACTACTAAAATACTCAAAAATCCTACAGATAGTAGAATATATCATTTCTCATAATCACAAACAATTGAAAATTCTATTGCCTCCAACATAGTCACAAAGCAAAGTGCCCAATATACTTGTTTTTCATATCAGGGAGTATACCCAAAATATAATTTTAAAAAAACCCAATATAATGCATATATTTGTTTCAATTATTTGACTAGAAGCTTCTCTGTATTTTATTTGAAACATGGAATACATTAAAAACCAGGATTAATTCCAAACAAAAAATAGAATAAATAGATTTCTTTTCAAATTGATTCATAAGGACTTATGGAAGCAATGTAAACTATAGTATTTTCAGACTTAAATATCAGAACATATACAAATGTGTTGCAGACCTGATATGATCCAACATAGTCATTCTATCCACCATACATTGCAATTTTTTATCAATGGAGTGAGTACATACATATAGGAAACCTCCCTAATCTTTTTCATAGAAGGAAACAATGATAACAACCACCCCTTGTTTTTTTTCTAAAAATGTTGCTTGTTGTTTGAAATGTTTTTGATTGATTAAGTAGGGAAAGGGCCCTGACTCAAACAGTTTAGTACAACATAGTAAAGAATAGCAACTAACTTCATAACAACAACAAGAGGAAGCAAACCTAAGAGACACTTCTCCAACCCTTCAACCAAAAACCTAACCTTTACCTTTTGGATCAAATATTATAGCCCTATCAAACATAGAAAAAAAAATAGCATCCAATTCAACTTAAAATCCCACCAGTAGGGTAGGTTATAACCGAATAGCCTTAAAGTAATGTCCATGCAAAAACTAGCACTATTAACAATAATACATCTAAAAATATGATAGTCCAGGCACCAACGACCATTAACAGTATTAAAATCACTAGAAGTAGCACCAAAAACCATAACAACATGAGACAAAAAGAAAAACAAAGATTAAGGATTAGGCATCCCCGATCAAACTCCAAGATTTCAGCAGGTCTTCATCAGTGTCTTCAAATGTCTCTTTAGGCTCTATCTTTCTGGATAAGTCCTCTTCACCCTCCATCACCTTTTTCCTCTATTGCTTCTTAATTTTTCCTTGGCCCAAAATCGTAGCCATAACAACCTTTTTCATTACTGCATCCACCACTCTACACAAACTCTTCACAGCCTTTTCAATGGCCTAGAATTTGCTATCCTTATCTTCCGCTTGCATCATCTTTTCCAACAGTTTCAATGTCTCTTCCACCCTTCTAATTCTATCAGTGTCAAGACCCGCAATATTCTCTTCACTAAGGTTTTTAAATTCCATCACCTTCGGGTCCTTGGTAGCATATTTGTTTTCCATAGCCCTATCATTATCTTCTTCAACCTCCCAAACCTCTTCTTGTTGTGAATCACCTTCAATTTCCTTGCTACTAGAATCCTCCTCCTCAACTGACTCACCACTAAGACTATTTGGGATTTCCTCCAAAGAGGAATCAAAATCTTCCTTCGTTGCTTTCTTCCCTTTGCTATCCTGAGATCCTGCAACACATTTTTCTTCTGAAATGTTAGACTTTTTATTGTTGCTCAACCCTTTTGACATCGTCAAAGATAGCCTGGTAGACCATCAACCCACCAGAATTGAACATTTTGGGTTGTCATTGTCATCTGGGATAGTAATAGTGTTTGTGTCAGCCCCCAATTCGTGAATTAGCATTTTCATCTTTTTATTCACAATAGGGCCAATAGAAGCAGCATTCCATTTTTTAGGAGTGACCTTAAGAAGGTCCAACAACAAGGAGTCCACAGGGTTAGGAGAAGACTTAGCAAGTTTTTTAGACAGAGTGTGAGGTCGACTCTTAATAAGCTCAATTTTCACAAAGCTCTTAGGGGTAGGGTTTTCAATCAGTTTGAAGGAAGGGTTACTCTACAGGGACATACACATACTTACAGATAGCAATAATTAGACCCTAGTGTAATGGTAGATTTGCACCATTGGATAAACTCTGACTAAGGGATGAGAAGAGGAAGAAAGGCAGGTTTATCTTCTCAAGGTGTTAGATATGGTTTAGAATTGGGAAGTGGTTTCCATGAACCAACTAAAAATGACCTTCAAGTGTAAAATACTTCATAAAACAAATAGCACACATTGTGGTACAGGGGAGGAAGTAAAACCCTAGAATAACCATTTTGGAATCTCTCAGCCTTCTCTTTATCCTAAAAATAAAATTCAATATAATCTTGGTATTTTCCATTACTTACCTTTACCACCTTCTTTCCTTCATAAGCTAGTCTTGTCACCTGAGCTATAAGCTTCGTATCCACTTTGAAATGGAGACCACCCAGTTGCACTTCATTGTCCTTCCATGCATTGGAAAACTTGTATTTTAGATTTTCATTATATCCTTCCATGGTGGAAAAATATGGGGTAAAACCAGCTCTTTCAAAGAGACCTCATAGCTTTGAGTTTTTCGTAGAGAATCATGCTTGCATGGCTCCATTCTCTTCCTTGGACCCCATAGTGTTTTCTTTGCAGGGGTAATTTTTTGGAAGGAGAAGAAACTCATTTCTTTTCCCATTGTCGTTATTGATAATCGCAACCGGCAGCTCAAAACACTTAAAATGAATGGAAGCCTTGTGATTTTTTATTTGAGAAAATAACAGCTCAAAACATTTGGTAATTTGTTTGAAATTGAAGCAAATTCAATTATCACCTTTTCGAGCCCCGTCATAATTAAATCTGACAGCTTTTCCATCCTTCTTAGTCATGATTATATTTAATTTATTACCCATCTTTCCATCGGCCTTAGCACATGTGAATATGTCATTTCCAAGATCATACTCAATAATTTTTGTGATGCAGATTGTATTCATTATTTCCTCCTTTAAACCTTCCTTATCGAAGTACGAGGCAATCCAAATACATCATCCTTTCCATTTTGTTCCTCTTATGTCTTTGGGATTTGGTGTATCTTTTCCCTCATGCCACCCAATCCACCTTGTCAACTTGCTAAGATGCCACCACAGATTCCTCATTACCGCTTGACTCCTAACCCCGCCAATATTTTAATCATTATTACTTTGTCTATAATTAATCTGAACTCCCAATATATCCTTAGTAAATATTTCTTTTAATTGATTAGATAGATTAGAGAAGTCCCAAAATTTTAAAATTTCCTATCCAAGGCCAAAGTTAGCCAATGCATCCACAGCCATATTACTTTCCCTAAAAGTGTGGTGGATTTTGTAATGTTGGAAGGATTGTAACATGATTTTACAGTCATCTAGTAGGTCTTTTATTTCCTAGGGAGCTTCAACTAAATTTTTAAGATAATCAATAATAATCTTAGATTCTCCCTCAACAATAACCTTCCTATACCCATTTTCTCTGAGATAACCGATTCTAGCCCAAGCAGCATAGGCTTCAACAAAATTATTCATTGGTGTTCCTAGACCCTTGTTGTATCTAGCCAAATAAATACCTCGATCATCCCTAACCACTCCTCCTGCTCCTGCCAACCCAGGATTTCCTTTTGAGCATCCATCAAAATTACATTTCACCCACATCCTGGATCAGGGGGGATCCAAACAATACTTTTTATTATGATCTATTTAGCCCAATTCACATTGTTAAGGTCATGGGAAATCTACCACTGCTTCTTTATTCTTAAATCTTGATCGATAGGCCCTTAATTCTAGACTAGGTGTACTTACAACTTTCGATATTTTGTTGAATCTATCTCATTATAACCCTACATAGCTCCTTTTTGCTCTTAGTAGCATCCCTAAAGACCCTATTGTTTCTCTCTTTCCACAAACCCCAAATAAGGAACAAGGGAACCTATCCCCATAAGTCAAGGATTATATTATGAGAATAAGGACTCAAGCACTACCCTTCAACAATCATTTTAATCAAGGCAGGGAAAAACCATTCAACCTTAAGCATCTGTAGGAAAAATCTCAGACTTCTTGAGCATAAGGGCATTGAAAGAACAAATGCATTATAGTTTCATATTCATTATTGCATAGATAACATTTATTAACTAAGTACCAACCTCTTTTCTTAAGATTGTCAATTATAAGAATCTTACCATGTATCACAGCCCACCAAAAACAATTAATTGGAGGAATTAGGTTCTTCTTCCACACCTTATTCCAATTAAAGACTCCCATGTTAAGAGGTTATAGATCCATAACCTCATAGGTTGACTTAATAGAGAACCTCCCAGTAGCATTTTTTGTCCAAATCCATTCATTCACTTTGTTTCTTAAAAGGAGGTCAGGATTCCCAATTAGACTCAGCAGTAGGTCCAAGGCAGCATCCCAATTTGGCTATCTACCACCCCTTAGAACAACATTATTTAAAAAAAATTGAAGTCAATCCATTTTGGTCTGAAACCTTCCCAATTTAAATAATTAGAGACCTTACCAATTCTTCTTTTTAATCTGATTTTGATTTGATGAAGGCCATCTCTAGCAGCTATAGGAGCACATGTGGACAAAACATCCTCCTAAAAGTCAATTCTAAGCCCATTTCCAATCCTTACTTCCGCTCCCTTAGTTAGGGTTTCTCTAATTTTTAGCAGATTGTTCCAAAAGACAGATCCATAAGGTAGCTTCTTTTTCCTAAGAAAACAACAAGCCTCCTTATTATTTAAATATTTATCCTTTAGTATTTGTACCCAGTCTTTTTCACCCTCCAAAAGAAACTAGCCCATTTTTGCCACTAGAGCTTTGTTGAACATTTTTATTCTTCTAATTCCCAAACCTCCTCTCTTTGGTGTACAAAAATTTTCCCACTTAATGACTGTCATTCTTTTCTTTTCTTCCACACCTGACCAAAGGAATCTCCTTTGAATTGTTCCAATTTTCTCTACAACATAAGCTGGGATATTAAACAGAGAGAGGTAATTGTATTGCATGTTTTTTCATGTGTTTTGTAGTTTTTTTATAATAACCAACCCTAATTTTTTTTTTGAAAATACTACTTATTGTTTGAAATGTTTTGTTGATTGTATTGCTTATTTGTTTCATGTGTTTTTTATCATGTGTCTAATGGTTTTTTGATAAAAACCAGCACTGATTTTTTTAAAAATATTGTTTGTTGTTTGAAATGTTTTGTTGATTGTATTGCTTGTTTGTTTCATGGGTTTTGTATCATACACAAGAGTGCATATGAAATAGAACATAAATAGAAAATAAATTAAAGATCTCTACACCAAAAAAAACATGAATCAAACCCCTGTAATAATAGACCTAAGCTTCAACAAACCTAGAAATGGCATGGCTCCAAAGAAAGGGCGACTAGGCTCCAAATAAGTAGCATATCACAACATACAAAATTATATCATTCAATGGCTAGAAAACAATGCCTTCTAGAAATATATTCCCGTCTCGATTCATAAAATCCACCATCTTTTTGGTTTACATAATTCTTCATGTTTTGATCCAACGACTCTTTTGCATATTGCAAGGAAGAAATTCAATTATTTGATCATCAAAGAATCAAATCCCATTTGTTACAAGGAAAATAATAATAAAATAAAAATTATAGATAAATATTCATGTACACTTTATAAATGCACTAGAATAATAAGATTTGAAACCAAACTCTTCTATAATTGATCCATTATCAGGAATCAATGATATCAATCCCATATGTATACCTCCCATACAATTCCACAATCATTTTGTAATGTTAAAAGAGTAGTTGATGCACCAGACATTTGATCCACATGTACAACCTACTAAGATACATTATACATTATGATTAGAATAATAGAACATAACTTTACTAATAGCATGGGCCATTCCACAAGGCCATAATGAAATATGCAAACTTCAAAATAGATAATACTAACCTTTTGTGAACCATGTAGCTTTATAAGGTTAGCTTTAATGTCAACAATTCCATAATCAAACTCCCCTTCTTTATGAGCATCATGCACCATAATATCAAAATGCTACTAAAATACTCAAAAATCCTATAAATAGTAGAATATATCATTCTCATAATCACAAACAATATAAAATTCTACAGTCTCCAACATTGCCACAAAGCAAAGTGTCCAATATACTTGTTTTGCATATCACAGAGTATACCAAAAACACGATTCAAAAAACACCCAATATCATGCATGTCTATTTCAAGTATTTGACCAGAAGGTTTCTTTGTATCTACTTTGAAACATGGAATATATTAAAAACTAATATTAATTTGAAACAAAAAATACAATAAAGAACTCTCTTTTCAAATTGATTCGTAACTTATGGAAGCAATCTAAACTACAACATTTTCAGACTTAAAGAAATATATATCAGACCTGATACAAATGTGTTGTAGACCTAATATGAACCAAAACACTCATTCTATCTATCATACATTACAATATTTTATCAATGGAGTGCACACATACATAGAGGAAAATTGCCTAGACTTTGTTACAACAAGAAATAGCGATATCAACCGCCCCTTGATTTTTTCTGAAAATACTACTTGTTTGAAATATTTTGCTGATTGTATTTCTTTTTTTTAATGTGTTATGTATCATGTGTTTTGTTTCTTTTTGATAATAACAAACCTTTGTTTTTTTAAAAATATTGCTTGTTGTTTGAAATGTTTTGCTTGTTTGTTTCATGTGTTTTGTATCATGTGTTCTTTGTGCAGGAGCACCAAGTTCATTTTGCAAATTTGGTCAAGCAAAGTCTAAATGATAGGTTTCTAGGGTGTTGAGTCTTATTTTTGTTCAATAATGTCATAATAGACCATATTTTAATGTATTGAGTCATTTTGGTTGGTTTAGAGTTCATATGGTCACATTATACAAATATTTCCAAATATTGTCATGAAAAGTTACAAAAGGTGCAAAATTGGGAAGTTCAAGAGCCAGGTTAGTTTTGCTAGATGGAAAGGCAGTTGAACTAATTAGTCATATTTTTAAATTCTTTAAAAATCTTTGTGGGACGTTGGGAAAAAGTTGGCTTTTGTAAATTTGAAATTTTGAATAAAAAAGACACTGAATTCTCTATAATTTTTTGTAAATATATTGATCTAGAGTGTTGTATGACCCTGTACAGATCTTTTGTGATCTAAAAGGAATTATATTTGATGGATATATAATTTAGCATCACCATGGTTTTGATTTTGTTGGATTTCATAAAGATTAAAGCAATTTAGGGGAAATTTTTTGTAGATGGGTTTGTAATACCCTGTTGAAGGTTTTGAGAGCAAATAAAATGTTTTATCGACCCATTCCACCATTATAATTTCTTGTAACTTGGTGGAATGGGTACTTGTAGGTATCTTTTAATGTTGATGGAGGTCTGAAGAGCAGGGAAAGTTGTTTGAAGGGTTTATGATTCTCCCCTAGTTGTGTTTTCTTGAGTTTTGGTTTGAAAAGTGATTGCTAAGAGTAGGAGTTTGCATAAAATGCAATGATAAAGGATAAGAGATGGTTTAGATAGCATATTCAGACCTGCTATAAGGTTTTTGAAGTGTTGGAAAGGTGGTTTAAGATTTGGAATAGTTAGTTTCAATAAACCATCTCTTTGAGCATGCCTAAAGTGGCCTAGAACAAGGGTTTAGTGCTTTGGTGCATTAGTGAAGGTTTCAGTGACTAAAATTTGTTGACTTGGGGTATTTGAGATCTGGTCAAGGTCTAAGAACAAAGTTTTGTAATTGTAAAGTTGTTTAGAGGGGTGATTCTTTGTAAATGTGGCCTATTTAGCCTAAGAGGGTAGTGCAACAACATTGATTAGAGGTTGATGGTCCAAAGTGACCCTAAGTGATTTGAAGGTATGTTGAAGTTGAAGCAAATGGGTATTTGGAAAGCTATTTGGTTTGTGGGTTTGAATTGTTTTTGAAAAGATGTGGACAAAAGTTTGTTTGCAATGTTACTAGGAAAATAGAGTGAAATTATGAAAAGTTGATAAGATAGGGTTGTAAGGGCGGAAATTTTGTTTGAATTGGATAAAATTGTGATTATGAGAAGGTTGCCTCTTTGCTCTGTATCAATTGGTATCAGAGCATAGGTATTAGATCTTTTGAGGGTGAAAAGTTGAAGAGACAAGATGCCTCCTAAAGGTAGTGCAGTACTTGCAAGAGAGATTAAGTTGTTGAAGGAGTCCCAAGAAGTAATCTTAGCTAGGTTTGCAACATTAGAGACAAGGCAAAGAAGAGGAAAGGCCATTGAAGAGGAAAGTGACCTAGAGGAAGAAGAGGAAGAGGGTGAGAATAAAAACCCTTCAAGTAGAGTCCAAGATGATGAGTTGGACCTTGAAGAGAAAAGGATGGTGAAGATTCTCAAGGCTATTAGAGGAGATGCTTCCGGTGAGAAAATAGATGTGTTAATGTATAATGGACAATTGGATGTTGAAGAGGTGTTAGATTGTATAGATACAATTGATAACTACTTTGAGTACAAGGAGGTTGTTGATGATCAGGAGGTAAATTTTTCTAAGACAAAGTTAAAAGGACCTGCTCTTACATGGTGGAACTATGTCCAAGAGGGGAGTGTGAAGAAGGGGAAAACAAAAATTACTTCATGGGATAGGATGGTGCTAAAGGTAAAAAGCCATTTTTTTCCAAGTGATCATGCAATTCAGACTTTCAAGAAGTTGCAAAGCTTAAGGCAGAAGGATAAAGATGTCATGACATATACTTAAGAGTTTAACAAGTTGAGTATTAGGATTGGTCATGTTGAAGATGAGAATGATAAGATAGCAAGGTATATGGCTGGTTTGAGATTTCAAATACAAGATGAATTGAGTTTGGCTACTCCAAGGACAGTAGAAGAATGTTTTCAGATGGCTTCTAAGGTAGAAGGGACACTAAAAAGAAGGAAAGAAAGACAAGGAAGAGGCAGAGGCAACACCAATAGAGGAAGAGGTACAAGGCAGATTTATGAAGACCAAGAAGAAATAAGTAAAAATAAAGACCAAGTGGCTGATCAAAGAGGTGGATTTAGAGGCTTCAAAGGAAGATTTGGTGGAGGTAGAGGTTCAAGTTCATTTTTAGGTAGGTGCTATCATTGTAATCAGTTTGGCCATCCAGCATTTAAGTGTCCTGGGAAACAAGGTTCTACTTCAAGTGGGGGTGATAAAAGAGTGCAGTTGGTGCAAGAGGAAGATTGTGAAAGCGTTCATTCTTCTAATCAACTTGCTGCTCTAGAAGTTGGAGAAAATATGATGGTGAGAAGGAAATTACTCAAAGCATCAAAAGAGAAGGAGATGAATCAAAGAAGGGCACCATTCAGGATAACTTGCAAGTGCAAGTAAAAGGTATGCAAAGTATTAATAGATTCAAGGAGCATTGATAATATAGTGTCAAATGAAATGGTTGATAAACTAAAGTTATAGAAAATTTACCATGAAACACCTTATAAAATGTCTTGGTTGAATGATGATCAGTATATTTTGGTGAATGAACAAGCTTGGGTTGAGTTTAGTATTGGTGGCTATAAGGATAAGATACTTTGTGATGTTTTTCCTATGAATTGTTGTCATTTGTTACTTGGAAGACCATGGCAGTTTGATAGGTATACCATTTATGATGGAAGAAGCGATACTTGTGCTATTGAGAAGGATTGACCTACCTTTACTTTGATTCCATTGGTAGAGGATGTTAAGGAGAAGACCAAGGAAGCAAAAGTGATTATGTTTGGAAAAAAGGAGTTTATAAGACTTGTGGAAGACAAACAAGAAGAGTTTGCAGCCACTCCAAAAGAAGAAGATGTGAAGATAGTAAGTGTGAACGATGACTCAGTATTGGAAAGAAAAGGTGAAGAGTTTTTGATAAGAACAGGTCAAGAGAAGGTCAAGGATGAATTCCTTGTGAAGACCCAAAATGGGCTAGGAAAGCATGAAGAGATTGTGATAGGGATAGTACTTTTTCCATTGGTGGAAAAAGAGGTTGATGGGAAATCATATTTTTTCCAGAAAAAGGCCTACAAAATTGATAACACAGAGGTATTAGAGGCAGAGAAACTGAAAGAAGAAAATATGGAAGCATAGGCTGCGGTAATTCAAAGTGTTTAGCAAGAACAAATAGGCAAGTTCAAGTATGCAATAAGAGGGAAAGAGAGGACAGTCCAAGATAAGGTGGGTAAAGGTATGTTTGCAGGTGTAAAGGCAAGTTCTACATTAGTCTCATATGGTGGAAAGGTAAGAGAACAATCAACTAGTCAGTTTGTAAAGATGGAGCACTATCAAAGTGGCAAAAATTTCAAGAGTGTCAAGCATAATGCACATTTGCAGTATTTGACTCAGTGGAAAGGTGTACCTAATGAAAAAAAAATTGGAAGACCTAAGAGAAGGTATGAACAAGTTTCAGTTCAATTTCCAAGGGACTTGGAATCTTTTTCAGGTCGGGTGTATGGTGTAGGGTCACCAAGTTCATTTTGCAAATTTGGTCAAGCAAGGTCTAAATGATAGGTTTATAGGGTGTTGAGTCTTATTTCTGTTCAATAAGGTCATAATAGACCATATTTTAATGTATTGAGTCATTTTGGTTGGTTTAGAGTTCATATGGTCACATTTTATAAATATTTCCAAATGTTGTCATGAAAAGTTGCAAAAGGTGCAAAATTGGGAAGTTCAAGAGCCAAGTTAGTATTGCTCGGTGGAAAGGTAGTTGAACTGAGTAGTCATATTTTGAAATGCTTTAAAAATCTTTGTGGTTGGTTGGTAAAAATTTGGCTTTTGTAAATTTGAAATTTTGAATAGAAAAGACACTAAATTCTCTGCAATTTTTTGTAAATCTATTGATCTAGAGTGTTGTACGACACTGTAAACATTGTTTGTGATCTAAAAGACATATATTTGATGGATATATGAGTTAGCATCACTGTGGTTTTGATTTTGTTGGATTTCATAAAGATTAAAGCAATTTAGGGGTAATTTTCTATAGACGGGTTTGTAATACCCTATTGAAGGTTTTGAGACCAAAAAAAATGTTTTATTGACCCATTCCACAATTAGAATTTCTTGTAACTTGGTGGAATGGGTACTTGTAGGTATTTTTTAATGTTGATGAAGGTCTCAAGAGTAGGGAAGGTTGTTTGAAGGGTTTATGATGCTACCCTAGTTGTGCTTTCTTGAGTGATCCAGGAGGATCCAGAAGACCTCAAAAATTCATAGTCTCAAAACCAGATGAAACCAACTCCATCGCATAGGGCTCACCTACACAGTTGTGACACAACTTGAATCGCGTCAAAAGGAGACTGTACGCCTGAGATATGCTTGGTCAAAATTGGGGTCAAACCGGGTACAAGGCCAGTCAGACAGGCAAAAGAATTGATCATCTAAAAAATGGTCAAAAGCCACATCATGTCGAAGAGCTCATCGCCATGATTTTGACACAGTTCGTTTTGTTAAAAACGGAGCTTGAATGGCAAAGTTATGACCAGTCAAAGTTTTGGTCAAACTTGGTCAAAATGGTGATGTGGCATCACCAAAGCTTGACACGTGGCATATGACATGGCAGGAGTAGTGAGTTGGCATAAATATGGATTAAACCATAATTAATAAAGGAAAAAAATGTATGGTTTAAAAAACTAAAATAAGGAGGATTCAGTGGGATTTGATCCCTTAACCCATGCCTTAAAATTCTCTTGCCTTACCATTCTTCATGATCAAAGGAAAACCCCTCCATATACATAAACCTTTAAATAAGATTCAATTCCCCTAAATATAATGTCAACCTTAAAATAATATAACCTTTATGAACTTTTAAAAGGCAACCCGAATGCCTTAAAATAAGGGTTTCCAAAGTATTAAAAGTTTAAGGATGTAATCAAGATATTTTTAAAAAGGACATTTAAAGATTGAATTTTTACGATTACCTTGTAAAGCCCGAAACTATAAGGGCCTACAATTAAAAGGGGTTAGGATTTCTATGATTTTAAAGGGAGATTGTTTTTATAGATAATGAAGATTTTCAAAACTACATATGTAATTATGGGGGATTTTTGGAGATAGGGTAGTTTTTTCAAATCATTTGGTTTTAAACCATATTGAGTAAAAATTTTGTATAAAAGGAGGTGAGAATAGGAGAGTTGATATCCAGGTGATTGAAAATTCTCTTGGAGAGAATAATTATATTATTGGGAAATTATTGTGAAAGGTGGAGAATTTGAGTTCTTTGAGAGGGAGATTACAAGGTGTGGATTATTACACCAAAAATTGTAAAGGAGAGAGAGACTGAGAAATTCTTATGCAATTGGAGCTTGGATATTGTAACAAGTAATTTTCATTCCTTGGCGATATTAATAAAGTGGTCTACCTTGAGAAGTGGACCTGGAGACATAGTCCTAATTGGACGAACTTCGTTATCAAGCTCCTGTGTTAACTTCTCTTATGTCTCATTCTTCTATCTTCTATCTAATTTCCTCTTTATTTCATTTATGTTTATTTTTCAATTCAATATTTGATTTCTAATTACAAAATTTTAGTAATTAGTAATTTCATTAATTTATGTAAAAGTGAACCTAGTCTGTAACTTCAACCGTTAAACAACATAGTCACACAATTTTGTCTGGATCGGGAATAATTGTAATTAAGGTTAAATACATTTGAATTGTAAACCTCTAATTACAAATCATTGAGTTTTGGTTTGAAAAGTGATTGCTAAGAGTAGGAGTTTGCATAAAATGCAATGATAAAGGATAGGAGATGGTTTAGATAGCATGTGTAGACTTTCTATAAGGTGTTTGAAGTGTTGGAAAGGTGGTTTGAGGTTTGGAATAGTTAGTTTCAATAAACACTCTCTTTGAGCATGCCTAAAGTGGCCTAGAACAAGGGTTTAGTGTTTTGGTGAATTAGTGAAGGTTTTAGTGACTAAAAGTTGTTGATTCAGGGTATTTGAGACCTGGTCAAGGTCCGAGAACAATTTTTTGTAATTGGAAAGGTGTTTAGAGGGGTGTTGCTTTGTAAAAGTGGCCTATTCGGCCTAAGAGCGCAGCGTAGCAGCATTGATTAGAGGTTGATGGTCCAAAGTGACCCTAAATGATTTGAAGGTATGTTGAAGTTGAGGAAAATGGGTATCTAGAAAGATATTTGGTTTAGGGATTTGAATTGTTTTTGAAAAGATATGGACAAAAGTATTTGTTTGCAATGCTACTAGAAGAATAGAGTGAAATTGTGAAAATTTGATAAGATAGGGTTGTAAGGATAGAAATTTTTTTTGAATTGGATCAAATTTTGAGTGTGAGAAGGTTGCCTCCCTTCTTTGCATCAGTTCTTTGGTTTTTTTATAATAACCATCACTGACTTTTTTTAAAATACTGCTTCTTGTTTGAAATGTTTTGTTGATTGTATTGTTTGTTTGTTTCATGTGTTTTGTATCATACACAAGAATGCATAGGAAATAGAACATAAATATAAAATACAATAAAAATATTTATAGCAGAATAAACATGAATTAGACCTTTGTAGTTGTAGACATGGGCTTCAACAAACCCAAAAATGGCATGGCTCCCAAGAAAGGGTGACTAGGCTCCAAATAAGTAGCATATCACAACATACAAAATTATACCATTCAATGGCTTACAAACAATGCCTTCTAGCAAGCCATTCTCGTCCCGATTCATAAAATCCATCGTTTGCCTAGTTTACAAAATTCATGTTTTGATCCAACAACTCTTTTTTAGACTGCAAGGAAGAAATTCAAATATATGATCAACAAAATATCAAATCCCATCTGTTACAAGGAAAAAAACAATAACAAAGAAAATTATAGAGCAGTGTTCATGCATAGTTTATAAATATACTAGAATAATAAGATTTGAAACCAAACTCTTCCATAGCTGATCTATTATTAGGAATCAATGATATCAATCCCAAATGTATAACTCTCATGCAATTTCATGATCAATTTGTAATGTAAATACAATAGTTGATGCACCAAACATTTGATCCACATGTACAATTTTCTAAGTTACACTATACATTATGATTAGAATAATAGAACATAACTTTTTTGATATCATGCTCCCTTCCACAAGGCCATAACAAAATATGCAAACTTCAACATAGATAATATTGACCTTTGTGATGCAGGAGCATCTAGAACCCTTAAAATGTAAGTTTTGGATTTTTATGAGAAAGTTCATGAAGAGGTCCATTTTGGTTTTTTAGCATGGATTCCCACTCAATGGGATACTTTTGAGTATGTAATAAGGTCTAGAAGTTTTTCCCTGCAAAAGACTACATTTAAATATTTGAATTTGTTAAGGAGTCCTAGGAGGTCAAAAGTTAGTAATGTTGTTTAAGGAGGTTGCAAGTATTGTAAAAGGGAAAAATAATATTATAATGAACCTCTTAACCCATAAAATTGGGGTTGTAATTGAGTTACCAACTTAGGTTAGGTTTTTAGAGCACATAACTACTCCTAAGAACATGTTAGTTAGGTTTGAAGTCTTGAAAAAGACATATTTTTACACTTTTGTTACATTAGACATTAGGGTTTGAAGGAAAAGAGACATATCTTTGAATTATGACTATTTTTAATCATAATTCAAATGGAATGAATGAAATGTACACTCCAAGAAGTTGCAGAAGGATTTTTTCATGAAATACCTTATTTTTGTTGCAATTTTTGGCAATTTATGTAAAAGCAATAAGAAATCAGTCTTGTACAGCTTGGTACGGATCAATTCCAAATCTATGAGTGGATGGGAAGGTATAGTTTTGGTTTCATGCAACTTAACTAAATTTTGAGTGAGAAACAAGCAACATAGTGTTTGCAGCCTTGTAGCAGATCTAGGGTTTCCAACAAGCTTAAAAAATTCATAACTTTTGTTTGCATCATCAAAAATTGATGAAATTTGGTGAAAATTTTCTTTAGGCTATTGAACAAATTTGCACCAAAGTAAATTGTACCAAAAAATTGTATGTGTGAGTTATGTAGGTCTGAATGTATAAATTTTTCATAAGGATTGTCAAAACCCTAGGCTTCATGAGGGTTTAATGAGAAAAATCAAATTATTTGAATCCACCACAACAAAGTAGGGTTGGAACACCTTCATTAGAGTCTATATAATTCTATAACAATTTGGTTTTTATCCCTCAACATCATTATTGGTATCAAAGCCCATAGATCTAGGCAAGGGAAGTTAGTATGTTCATAGATATTTGAGAAATTATGTGTATTGCAGTTGACAGGTTAAACTAAAGAACCTAGGTACCAAAAGATTAGGTAGTGAGAAAAAAACAAAAGAAGACCTAGGTGAGGTATCATGAAGTCAAGAAGATAAGATAGAAAGATGTAACAACAAGATAAGAAAGAAGGCCTCAAAAATAAGGACAAGATGAAAGTAAGTAAGATAAGAAAAGATGCAAAGTTTTATAGAGAAATGACAAAGTTGAGGAAATATATTAAGCTTATAGTACAACAGTGGTATGAGGAAGGATACCAAGAATATGTTTGGTATTGGACAATTTGCAAGAAGGTGAAGTGGCCCATAAAGATGATTGTTAAGAAAAGAAGAAGGAAATGAATGGTTGCCTAGAAAAGAGAAGATGAAGAAAATAAAGAAGACAAATTAATTGGCATTGGCATGAAGGAAGATCAAGAGTGTCTTCAAGCTATGCGAAGCGTAAGAGAAAGTGTATAAGTAATGAGAGAAAAAAATTCTCAAGAAAACACATATACAAAGGTCCATTGGCAAGAGACACGTTCAAGGAACCAGCAGGTTGGTGATGATACAAAATTTGATAAGAAGATAGGTATAGCTTTGAGATAAAGGAAGAAACAAGAAATCAAGCACAAGGAGCTAGTGAAGATGCACATTGGCCTCATGGTTTTTATCCAATTTATGTTGATGATAATGTTTGTATAGGTATAGACCAAAGAGATAATGAAGAGGATGAAGAAATGGAAAATGGTAATGAAGCATATGAAAGAGAAATATAATTTTGGAGTCTTACAGCTGAGGAGATAAGAAGGAGAAGATACAAGACGAAAGAGCAAAAAGAAAGAGTGAAAACCAAGAAACATAGAGTCGATAAATCCAAGCATAAAGAGGATCAAGAGGAGGTAAGATAACAACTAAGAATACAACACAATTCGAAGAAGAAGAAAAAAAGACCATCATTTGAGATGGAACTCAAATTTCTCCCACCTCAGGAGTATGATGTAGGAGCATCTAGTAACCTGAAAATGTAAGCTTTGGATTTTGATGAGAAAATTCAAGAAGAGGTCTATTTTGGTTTCTTAGCATGGATTCCCAGTCAATTGGGTCCTTATGAGTTTATAATAAGGTCTATAGGCATTTCCCTCCAAAGGACTATGTTTAAATATTTGAATTTGTTAAGGAGTCCTGGGAGATCAAAAGTTAGTAATGTTGTTTAAGGAGGTTGCAAATATTGTAAAAGGAAAAAATAATATTATAATGAACCTCTTAACCCACCCAAGTGGGTTTGTAAGCGATTTACCAACTTAGGTTAGGTTTTTAGAGCACATAACTACTCCTAAGAACGTGTTAGTTAGGTTTGAAGTCTTGAAAAAAAGGCATATTTTTGCACTTTTGTTACATTAGACATTAGGGTTTGAAGGAAAAGAGGCATATATTTGAATTGTAACTTTTTTAATCATAATTCAGATGGAATTAATGAAAGGTATGCTCCAATAAGTTGCAAAAGCAGCTTTTCATGAAATGCATTGTTTTCATTGCAATTTTTGATAGCTTTCTACAAAAATAGTGAGAAATCAGTCTTGTACAACCTAGTACAGATCAATTCCAGATCTGTGAGTGGATGGAAAGTTAGATTTTTGTTTTCAAAATATAATTCTTTTGGTTTCATGCAATTTCATTGAGTTTTGAGTGAGAAACAAGCAAAATAGGGTTAGCAGCCCTGTAACAGAGCTAGGGTTTCCAACAAGCTTAAAAAATTCATAACTTTTGTTTGCACTATCAAAACTTGATTAAATTTGGTAAAAACCTTCTTTATGCTATTTATTATATGTCCATAAAAGGAAATTGCACCAATCAATTGTATGTGTGAGTTATGTAGGTCTGAATGTATACATTGTCATAAAGACTGTCAAAAACCCTAGGTTTCTTAAGGGTTTAGTGAAAAGAATAGATTGTTTGAATCCACTACAACAAAGTAGGGTTGGAAAAAATTTAATAGAGTCTATAGAATCTGATAACCATTTATTTCTTGCTTTTTTTTATCCCTCTGGATCACTTCGATGAATAATGTAGCTTTATAATGTCAACTTTAATGTGAATAATTTCATAATCAAACTCCCCTTCTTTCCAAGCATCAGACACCATAATATCAAAAATACTACTAAAATACTCAAAAAGCTTGCAGACAGTAGAATATGTCATTCCCCAACATAGTCACAAAGCAAAGTGCCCAATATACCTATTTTGCATATCAGAGAGTATACCTAAAATACAATTCAGAAAACAACTAATATCATGCACATCTATTTCAAGTACTCGACGAAAAGGTTTCTCTATATCTGCTTTGAAACATAGAAAACATTAAAAACTAAGATTAATTCCAAACAAAAAATATAATACAGAGTTGTCTTTTCAAATTGATTAATAACAACTTATGGAAGCAATGTAAACTATAGGATTTTCAAACTTAAAAAATATATATATAAGACCTGATACAAATATGTTGTAGACCTGATATGAGACAACACAATCATTTTATCCATCATACATTGCAAGATTTGATCAATGGAGTGAGCATAAAAATATAGGAAACCTCCCTAGACTTCATCACAACAAGAAATAGTGACAACAACACCCTGATTTATTTTTTTAAATACTGTTTGTTGTTTGAAATGTTTTGCTGATTGTATTGCTTGTTTTTTTCATGTGTTTTGTATTATGTGTTTTGCGGTTTTTTGATAATAACCAACCTTGATTATTTTTTAAAAATACTACTTGCTATTTGAAATGTTTTTTTGATTGTATTGCTTGTTTGTTTCATGTGTTTTTTGATTTTTTTATAATAACCAACCCTTTTTTAAAAGAAATATTGCTTGTTGTTTGAAATATTTTGCTAATTGTTTTGCTTGTTTGTTTCATGTGTTTTGTATCATACACAGAAGTGCATAGGAAATAGAACATAAACATAAAACACAATAAAGAGATTTGTACCAAAATAAGCATGAATCAAACCTTTGTAGCAATAAACATGAGCTTCAACAATCTAGAAATGGCATGGCTCCAAAGAAAGGGCGACTAGGCTCCAAATAGTAGCATATCACAACATACAAAATTATACCATTCAATGGCTAGCAAACAATGCCTTTCGTCTCAATTCATAAAATCCACCATTTTTTTGGTTTATAGAATTCTTCATGTTTTGATCCAACAAATCTTTTGTAGACTGTAAGGAATATATATTCAATTATTTGATCATTAAAGAATCAAATCCCATCTATTATAAGGAAAAAAACAATAACAAAGAAAATTACAAATCAATGTTCATGCACACTTTATAAATGTACTAGAATAATAATATTTGAAACCAAACTCTTCTATAGTTGATCCATTATCAGGAATCAATGATATCAATCATAGATGTATACCACCCATGCAATTCAACAATCAATTTGTAATGTGAACAGAGTAGTTAATGCACCAGACATTTGATCCAATGTATAGCCTGCTAAGATACATTATACTTATGATTAGAATAATAGAACATAAATTTATTGATAGCATGGCCCCTTCCACAAGGCCATGACAAAATATGAAAACTTCAACATAGATAATCCTGACATTTGGTGAACCCTGTAGCTTTATAAGGTTAGATTTTATGTCAACAATTCAATAATCAAACTCCCCTTCTTTTGGAGCATCATGCACTGGAATGTCAAAATACTACTAAAATACTTAAAAATCTTGTAGATAGTAGAATATATCATTCTCATAATCACAAAAAATTTAAAATTCTACAATTTTCAACATAGTCACAAAGCAAAGTTCCCACTATACATGTTTTACATATCAGAGAGTGTACCGAAAATATGATTCAAAAAACACCCAATATCATGCATATCCATTTCAAGTATTCGACCAGAAGGCCTTTGTATCTGCTTTGAAACATGGAATAAATTAAAAACTAAGATTAATTCCATACAAAAAATACAATAAAGAACTCTCTTTTTAAATTGATTCATAACAACTTACGGAAGCATTACAAATTACAACATTTTTAGACTTAAAGAAAATATATATCAGACCTAATACAAATATGTTGAAAACCTGATATGAGCCAACACACTCATTCTGTCCATCACACATTGCAATCTTTGATCAATGGGGTGCACACATACATATAGGAAACCTCCCTAGACTCTATCACAACAAGAAACAACGGTAACAACCATCTACTAATTTTTTCTTTTGAAAATACTGCTTGTTGTTTGAAATGTTTTGTTGATTGTATTGTTTTGTATCATGTATTTTGTGGTTTTTTTATAATAACAAACCCTAAGTTTTTTTATAATAACAAACCCTAAGTTTTTAAAAAAATATTGGTTGTTGTTTGAAATGTTTTGCTAATTGTTCTACTTGTTTGTTTCATGTGTTTTGCAGTTTTTTTATAATAACCAACCCTATTTTTTAAAAAATATTGCTTGTAGTTTGAAATATTTTGTTGATTGTGTTGTTTGTTTGTTTGTTTTATGTGTTTTGTTTCATACACAAATGTCCATAGGAAATAGAACATAAATAGAAAATACAATAAAGAGATTTATACCAAAATAAACACAAATTACACCTTTATAGTAGCAAACATGAGCTTCAACAAACCCAAAAATGGCATGACTCACAAGAAAGGGTGAGAGGGCTCCAATTAAGTAGCATATCACAACATACAAAATTATAAGATTCAATGGCTAGCAAAAAATTCCTTCTAGCAAGCCATTCTTGTCTTGATTCATAAAATCCACCATCTGCCTTGTTTATAGAATTCATGTTTTGATCCAACAACTCTTGTACAAACTACAAGGAAGAAATTCAATTATTTGATCATCAAAGAATTGAATCCCATCTATTACAAGGAAGTAAGCAATAACAAATAAAATTATAGAGAAATGTTCATGCATAGTTGATCTATAAAGAATTGAATTGCATGGGAGGTATACATCTGGGATCTATAGTTGATCCATTATTAGGAATCAATAATATAGATCCCAGATGTATACCTCCCATGCAATTCCACGTTCAATTTATAATGTAAACAGACTAGTTGATGCACCATACATTTGATTCACATTTATAGTCTGTTAAGATACATTATAAATTATGACTAGAATAATAGAACATAAATTTAGTAATAGCATGGGCCATTCCACAAGGCCATAACAAAATATGCAATCTTCAACATAGATAATACTAACCTTTTGTTAACCCTATAGCTTTATAGGGTTATCTTTAATGTCAACAATTCCATAATCAAACTCCCCTTCTTTTTGAACATCATGCACCAGACAATTAAAAATACTACTAGAGTACTTAAAAATCCAACATACAGTAAAATATATCATTCTCGTAATCACAAATAATTTAAAATTCTACAGTCTCCAACATAGTCACAAAGCAAAGTGCCCAATATACTTGTTTTACATATCATAGAGTATACCCAAAATACGATTCAGAAAATTCCAAATATCATGCATATCTATTTCAAGTATTCGACCAGAAGGTTTCTTTGTATCTACTTTGAAGCATGAAAAATATTAAAAAACTCAGATTAATTCCAACCAGAAAATACCATTAAAAACTATCTTTTCAAATTGATTTACAACATCTTATGGAAGCAATGTAAACTATAGTATTTTCAAACAAAGAAATATATATTAGACCTAATACAAATGTGTTGCAAACCTGATATGAGCCAACATATTCATTCTATCAATCATACATTGCAAACTTTGATCAATAGAGTGAGCACATACATATAGGAAACCTCCCTAGACACTGTCACAACAAGAAACAATGATAACAACCACACTCTGATTTGTTTTTTTGTGAAAATATTGCTTTTTTGAAATGATTTATTGATCGTATTTATTATTTTTTTATGTGTTTTCTATCATGTGTTTTGCTGTTTTTTTATAATAACCAACCTTGATTTTTTTTTTAAATATTGTTTATTGTTTGAAATGTTTTGTTGATTGTTTTACTTGTTTTTTCATGTGTTTTTTTGGTTTTTTTATGATAACCAACCCTAATTTTTTTAAAAAATATTGCTTGTTGTTTGAAATGTTTTATTGATTTTATTGCTTGTTTGTTTCATGTGTTTTGTATCATACACAAAAGTGCATAAGAAATAAAACATAAACAAAAAAATAGCTCTATACCAAAATAAGCACAAATTAGACCTTTGGAGTAGTAGAATGAGCTTCAACAAACCCAAAAATGGCATGGTTCCCAAGAAAGGGTGACTAGGCTCCACATAAGAAGCATATCACAACATACAAAATTATACAATTCAATGGCTAGCAAAATATTCCTTCTAGCAAGCCATTCTTGTCCCGATTCATAAAATCCACCATCTTCCTAGTTTACAAAATTCATGTTTTGATCCAACAACTCTTTTAGAGACTACAAGGAAGAAATTTTATTATATGATCTGTTGCAAGAATGAAGGTGTTTTCATTGATGTCAACTGGTCAATTTGTTATCAATTGGTTGTTGTTGTCATTAATATCATGGATGCAAGTTATTGGTTGTATATGTTGAGGATATTGAGATAAATATAATGAAGAAAGGTTGCAAGTGTTCATTGGTTGCTCTGGGTTTTTCTCCTATGTTTATGTGGTTTAGATATGTTGGTCATTGTTGTTGGAAGCTGCTATATCCATATTTTGGGCTTCTGATTCATTGTACAATGAGAATTATGTTCACCAGTTGTGAATTGTGGTTTTTTGTGTATCTAGCTGAGGTCTAGGAGAAATGTTGTTGATCCGAATTTATTTTTGGTTTTATGATTTGTGGTTCTAGACTTAAGTTTTTATGATCGTGTTGAAGATAATTTTGATGTTTGGAAACATTGGATTGTGTTAAGGGTTGTGTGTGCTTAACTGTTCTATGTGTTTAACATTGGTTTGTCCGACCTTGTGTTGAACACTACTTTCAAAGTTGATGAAGCATGTTGGGACACATTTGAGTCCTCATCAATCATGTGTTTGGGTCGCCCTCATTCTAATTCCACCCTAGGATGTTTGTTCCAACCTAATTTGAATTTAAATGATGGATGGTTGACTTTGGATATGTTTCAAAATTGAAGATGGTATAAATACAAGATGAGTTATTGGTGAAAGATGTATAGACAGATAGTGAAAATAAATAGAGTTGATAGATGTGAAATAGATGTGAATCAATGTGTATGTGATGTGAGTGTGGCAGATCAATGCGAATTCTAAATGTTGAGTTCCAGATGTAATGAGCTGAAGGTGTACTCTATCATTCTTGCATGTCTGCAAGTGTTTGATAAAATTATGGTGGAAATCTCTGTTGCATTGACATTTTCTTCTATTTGTAACATATCTCTTCTATCTTCTTTGTATCTATGTGGTAGTGAGCCCTTTGGGTGGTTAACCCTTGTTGGATAGTGAGTCTTGATTCATACACTTAGTCCTATTTTGGTAGCGAGCCTTCTCTGTCAGTGACCCTTTGTAATTGGTTTTGATATTCTTTATATTGTGAGCTAATCATCACCTTGATTTTTCCCTTATTGGGTTTCCCACGTAAATCTAGTGTTCTTGTTTATGTGTGTTGCTTTCTAATTTTTTCCCTTGCACTTAATGTTTAATCATTTTAGTAGAGTAAAGGATTTGTAATTGATCTAAGTTTTGGTGAATGTTTTAAAGGCTAAATTTTCTACCACTGATTCACGCCCCTCTCAATTTTCTTCTTCAACAATTGGTATCAGAGCTTGGTTCCTTGGAGAAGAGATTAACTACTTAAGGAAGGCCCAGGATAGCTGGAAAGATCACTTTTGAGTATCTAAAGTTCGATGGAACTAATTATGCTATTTAGAAAATATTGATGGAAGAATATCTAGAGTATTATGGATATGATGTTGAGAAAGCTTACAAAACTACTTACACTCCTCCTGCTAATGGTCTGAGTATAGTTGATCAAATCAAGGCACATGAAGTGAACAATAAGGCGAAGTTCATTTTGAAGAATAGTCTTGCACATTTCGAGTTGATTAAAGTTCAAAATATGAAGTATGCTAAAGAAGCCTGGGATGCTTTAGAAAAAGGCGCATGAAGGAGATGAAAGGGTCAAAGAAGAAAAGTTGTATAATTTAGAGACATAGTTTGAGCTCATGCATATGTTTGAAGATGCGAATGTTAAAACCTATGTATAGAGATTGGATGAGGTAGCAGCTGGAATGTGAGGACTTGGTGCTACAATAAATGAATCCAAGATTGTAAAGAAGATTATTAGAACTCCCCTTGATGCATACAATGAAAATGTATGTTCTATTGAAGAACATATAGACTACAAGACTTACACTAAAGATCAGTTATTGGGAACTCTAACATCTTTTGAGATGAGAAAGCCGAATTTGAGAAATGGACCCAAATCAGAAACTACTTTTAAGGCTACAAGAGCTGAAGATCCGAATGAAGAAAATCTTATAGAAGTAGAAGCTAACTTTTTGAGAAGGATGAAGAAAGGCTCTGGTAATTATGAAGGTAAGTTACCCTTTAAATGCTTTAGTTGTGGAGGAATAGGTCATTATTCTTTGAGATGTCTAGAAAGAGATAAGAGGAATAAACAAAGATTTAACAAAGAAAACAAAGGAAATAAGATCAACAGAGCATATTAAGTGAATGGGGATGCTAGTATTTCTAATGAGGAATCTGATTATGGAGATCTTGATGAAAATAAATGCTTGTTCTTGGCCATAAAAGATTAACCTACTTCTGCTAATTCTGAAAAATAGGTGAAGGAATACCCTTCGGAGAAGGAGAAAAGTGAAGGTACTATAATCTCTGCCCTACATGCTAAACAGGAAAATAATTATTGGGTTGTTGACAATGGTTATCCACATCACATGACTGGTGATAAGAGTAAGTTTTTTAAACTTGAAAAATATGATGGAGGCTTAGTTATGCTTGGAGATGATATTGGTTCTAATATTTGTGGGATAGGGTCAATAAATTTTGATGAAAAGCATAATATTGATGATGTCTACTATGTTAAGGGATTAAGGCATAATCTTTTGAGTGTTGGGAAAAATCTACAGTAAAGGATATAATCTTCTATTTAAGGATGAAATATGTGAAATCAGGAAAGGATCCAGAATATTGATTCTTGCAGGAAAGAATTCATGTTTTGATCCAACAACTCTTTTACAGAATGCAAGGAAGATATTCAATTATTTGATCATCAAAGAATCAAATCCCATCTATTACAAGGAAAAAATAAAATAACAAAATAAAATTATAGAGAAATATTCATGCACACTTTATAAATGTACTAGAATAATAAGATTTGAAAACAAACTCTTCTATAGCTGATCCATTATTAGGAATCAATGATATCAATCCAAGATATATACCTCCCATGCAATTCCACATTCAATTTGTAATGTAAACAGACTAGTTGATAAACCAAACATTTGATCCACATTTATAGTCTACTAAGATACAATATAAATTATGGTTAGAATAATAGAACATAAATTTACTGATAGCATGGGCCATTCCACAAGGCCATAAAAATATATGCAAACTTCAACATAGATAGTACTGACCTTTGGTTAACCCTGTAGCTTTATAAGGTTAGCTTTAATGTCAACAATTCCATAATCAAACTCCCCTTATTTCTAAACATCATGCACCAGAATATTGAAAATACTACTAAAATACTTAAAAATCCTACAGACAATAAAATATATCATTCTCATAATCACAAACAAATTAAAATTCTACAGCGTCCAGCATAGTCACAAAACAAAATTCCCAATATACATGTTTTACCCATCATGGAGTATACCAAAAATACGATTCAGAAAATGCCAAATATCATGCATATCAGTTTCAAGTATTCGACTAGAAGGTTTCTTTGTATCTTCTTTGATTCATAACATCTTATGGAAACTAAAGCATTTTCAAACTTAAATAAATATATATAAGACATAATACAAATGTGTTGAAGACCTGATATGAACCAACATAGTCATTCTATCCATCATACATTGCAAGCTTTGATCAATGGAGGGAGCACATACATATAGGAAACCTCCCTAGACTTTGTCACAACAAGAAACAGTGATAACAAACACCGCCTAATTTATTTTTTTGAAAATACTGCTTGTTTGAAATGTTTTGTTGATTATATTTCTTGTTTTTTTCATATGTTTTGTGGTTTTTTGATAATAACCAACCCTAATTTTTTTAAAAAATATTTTTTGCTATTTGAAATGTTTTGTTGATTGTTTTGCTTGTTTGTTTCATGTGTTTTGTGGGTTTTTTATAATAACCAACACTGATTTTTTCAAAAATATTGATTGTTGTTTGAAATGTTTTACGGATTGCATTGCTTGTTTATTTCATGTGTTTTGTATCATACACAAAAGTGCATAGGACATAAAACATAAACAAAAAGCACAATAAAGATATATATACCAAAATAAGCACGAATTAGACCTTTGTAGTAGTAGACATGAGCTTCAACAAACCCAAAAATGGCACAACTTCCAAGAAAGGGTGACTAGGCTCCAAATAAGTAGCATACCACAACATACAAAATTATACAATTCAATGGCTAGCAAATAATACCTTCTAGCAAGTAATTTTCATCTTGATTCATAAAATCCACCATCTTCTTGGTTTACAGAATTCATGTTTTGATCCAACTCTTTTGTAGACTACAAGGAATAAATTCAATTATATGATCATCAAAGAACCAAATCCCATATGTTATAAGGAAAAAAACAATAACAAAGAAAATTATAGAGCAATGTCTATGCACAGTTTATAAACGTACTAGAATAATAAGATTTGAAACCAAACTCTTCTATAGTTGATCCATTATCATGAATCAATGATATCAATCCCAAATGTATACCTCCCATGCAATTCCACAATAAATTTGTAATGTAAACACAATAGTTGATGCACCAGATATTTGATCCACATGTACAGTATGCTAAGATATATCATACATTATTATTAGATTAATAGAACATAACTTTATTGATTGCATGGCCCCTTCCACAAGGCCATAACAAAATATGAAAACTTGAACATAGATAATGCTGACTTTTGGTGAACCCTGTAGCTTTATAAGGTTAGCTTTAATGTCAACAATTCCATAATCCAACTCCCCTTCTCTCTGAGAATCATGCACTATAATATTAAAAATACTACTAAAATACTCAAAAAGCTTGTAGATAGTAGAATATATCATTCTCATAATAAAAAAAAAAATTAAAATTCTATAATATTCAACATAGTCAAAAATCAAAGTGCCCAATATACCTGTTTTGCATATTAGGGAGTATATCGAAAATACGATTCAAAAATGTCCAATATCATGCATATCTGTTTCAATTATTTGACCAGAAGGTTTCTTTGTATTTGCTTTGAAACATGGAATATATTAAAATCTAAGATCAATTCCAAACAGAAAATACAATAAAGAACTCTCTTTTCAAATTGATTCATAACAACTTATGGAAGCAATGTAAACTACAACATTTTCAGACTTAAAGAGATATATATCAAACCTGATACAAATATGTTGTAGACCTGATATGATCCAACACACTCATTCTATTCATCATACATTGCATGCTTTAATAAATGGAGTGCACACATACATATAGGTGAATCATCGAAAAAAATAGGATCAACCATCAAGGTGAGTGAACAAGATGATAAACCAATATGTTTTCATTCAATTATGAGGGCCAAAATTACTAAATAACAATCAAAAACTAATCCTAATTGTTATAGCAACAATAAGGGAAGTTTTGGAAGGATGAAACAATGTGTACCTTGTTGAAAACTTGTTTTTAGGTCACTAAGGACTCATTCGTCTTTACTGGCGAATGGGTCCCTGTTAGGGTTTCTAAAAATTGATATTTGGGTTATGTTCCTTGATATCTGCACTTCCAACTCCTCGGTCCTTAGCTCCCGAAAACCTAAAACAAATTTTGTGGCCTTGTTTTTGTGTTCTTGCAATATAGATGACAACTTTGCAACTTGACAACTTTAACAATTTTGCTTCAATCTTGCTCTCCACTTGATCTTCTACCTAGAAACCTGCAAACACACATCCAAGAGGAGAAAAACTTGTTGATTGTTAGAGGATAGGGTTTTGCCTTAGTCAAACCCCATTTGGGTAATTAAACCTTATGATGAAATAATGAAATGGAAACATGAAACATGAAATGATGATACCTTAGAGTATAAATATGCAAACATGAAGTAGCCATGAAGATTGTAGATCTAGATCTTGAATTATATATGAATCAATGCTTGTAAATGGATTCACTACTACATCAACACACATTAGCTCAACCACATGCTTGATGCACTATGCCTTTGACATGATGATATGATCTTGAATTGTTGCAATAAAACCTTGATAGTCTGCCTTTGAATGCCCTTAAAATTCTCTTGAAGTGCTCTATAATGCTCTTGTGAAGTATTAGGATACTCTCTTGAAAATATTAGATGAAACTATGTGAGTTAACCTTATATTTATATTAAATCTAAGGATTAACCATGAAATTCAAATAATGCAAGTCGACATCAGATCCAGAATTGAATATTATTAAAATCCCACCACAAATAAATTCAAAAAGGGGAGGTCCTAGGCAAGGAGGACCCATTCGCCACCTTGGGCAAATGGGTCCTAGCACAATTTCCTAGGACCTAGCTTCGGGGTGGTGAAATAACATTAAAAACCCACCTCAAATAAGCCAAAAAAGGGGTGTCCTAGGTTAGGCGGCCCATTCGCCCAAAGTGTGGAATGGGTCCTAGCATATTTTTCTAAGTCTCTAACTTTGCCAATGTAAATGTTATGCAATATCATTAATGGGTGTCGGGATAGATCCTTGAAAAATACAATTAATAATGCTTGAATTTGAATTAAAGGGCCAATTAAGTTCTAATTAACCACAATTAATTAATGAATCCCTAGATTAGTGTGAAAGTGTAAGAAAACACTTTACAACAACCTAAATAAGGCACAATTAAGTCCATTTTATCATTAATTATTCATTCCCAAGCTAAGCATGAAAAAGGGTTACTTTTTTTCTACGCTACATTTTGCCCCCACTTTAGTGAGAGTTTTCCCCGATGACAAACTCACACTAAAGTAGACATTCAAGACACTTAAGTGTGCAATAATAACAAAGATACATAGTCACACCCTATCAAAGGCCAAGGAAAACAAAGAAAATTGAAGGATCAAGCATAACTATTCCAACACAATGCGGAACGTGGTTGTTTGTCTGTAATATGCGTGCTCACTCTGGGGTAGTGGAATCTCAATCTGTCTACAAGGTGAGTTATCCCAATGAGGTGGAAAATTAGAGAATCATATTAGCCTCCCATACCAAACCAAAGTTATCCTCCTAACAACTTTGATAAGGCACCACAATGCTATGCTTTTGAATGCTTTTGAGTGTTATGTCTATAAGTTCTTGTTAAAGGGGATTTTTCTTTGTTCATGTAAGGACTTCTTCTTAGGGAACATCATGTCTAATGTCTCCAAGAGAGGACAAGTCAAAGAGTATCATATCACCACTTATGGGATGCTTCTCATTTCACATCATGCCACCAAGGGATATTGTATGCTTAGAAATATCGCACTCTTGGAGGACATCAAACCTAATGACACCACCAAGAAAATGACACATCACAAGAAAAAAGAAAATCATGCCATGAAATCTTTCAAAAGATGTCATCAATGTATGCTCCCACTTTAAAGCAGTTGCTAACACCATTACCATGAGCAGCTGCTTTAAAGTAGCTAATGTTTTCTCCTAAGACATAAGATATTTCCTCAGAAAACCCTATGCCAAGTCATATGTTTCCAAAATAAAGCTACACCATGAACAAGGAGGAAGGGGTTGCCCCCAAAAATACATAAGGGATCTATGGATTCGGGGTCAGTATGTCTTTTCTACAATGTTGTTTTTAGAGCTCGGAACTATCATCATTCCCCAAATACTCATAGAACCGAAAGAATGACACAAAGAGAGCAAAAAAAAAGGAAAAAAAATTCAGGTCAACATGGAAGAGACCTAAATGTCTTGATGCCCTGTGCCATCCCCAAAAGGAAAACACAAGACAAATGAAAAAGTTAAAGGAAATCTCTTACAACATAGAGAAGAATGTAGGTACATATAGAGGAATGCACAAAAAGAGAGATACATCAAATGAAACATCACGGGGGATCACATTGCGCACACGCAATCACATAAAGAAACATGAAAAAGCAAAGGACTAGTAAGGCACATGTGAGTCAACCTAGAGCAAGTCATCTACATCCCAATATCGGTCTGTATAAATGGAAGGCGAACAACTAGTCGAAGGGACAACAACACATACCACAACTAGGACAAGGCTAACTAACCCATGCCCCCACTAAGTGCAGGACAACGATGATTCACGATAGGTGATGAGAATGAGCTCCTTACAATAAAGAGAATGATTTGCAATGAATGTATAACATGTAATAGTGAGAATGTTTAATACCCTACAACTATTACATAGCAAGGAGCGGAATGCATGCTTTAAGGGACTATCTTTATGATATCAAAAAATTTAAATATTTGTTTTAAAGCATGAAAATCATCAATACTATGTCCAATAACTCTATGATATGTACAATGAGATGTGTTTGTGTTCTTAGGATTTGATTTTTGATTTTATCGCATGGGTAGTAATGTAATAAGTCCTTGACTTAAAAGTATGTGTAAAGTTATTTTTGTTTTAGATGGTGGACAAGGAAATTGTAATTTCTTTAGTTTGTAAGGCCTTTGTTGCTTGCTAGATTCACCAACTTCTCTAGGTGGATGTAGAGTAGCAGGACCTGAAATGACCTTATCTTCTTTATCATCATTATGAGGCATTGGTTGTTGTTTAGGAAGGAGGACACTTATATTGGGAGGAAGATCTTGATATTCTATCCCTTTTGTTTTTTCAATAGGAATTTTCTCTAAAAGTTTATGAATTTCATTCTCATTAGTTATGTCAAATCCTTGGTTAGTTAATATCTTAAAGCCTTGGCCATAAGTATCTTCAAGGTTGATGGGAGTATTGGTCATTTTGCTAACATAAGATGGATGCACTTGATTAGAGGATCTAGGTTCACTCATTGTTGGAAGTTTAGGTTTAGTGTGTGACTCAATTTCAGGATGTAAAAGACCAAACATCTCAAGTTGCGTTGGTTGCTTCATGGAAGGATAAAAGTATGCATTATTCTCAAGATTGTTAAGGGAATCATTTATGAATTCATTCATGCTAACATCATCTTCTCCAATGATGCCAACTTCATGAGGACACTCATTAGGATTTGTGTGAGCATGAGTAGGTTCAATTGCATTAGGGTCATTTCCAAAAAGACAACTTGAAACATCAACCAAAGAGAATAAGGACTTCCACACATTGCTTAAGCACTTGTCCATTTTCAGATTTTGAGATCTAAACAAGGTGATTTGTTGATTATACAATGCAAGAAAATGAAATGTTGTAAATGCAATTTTGAATTTTGACAATGCAAATGAAGCAAATTAAGCTACATGCAATGAATTTAATGAAATAAAAAATTTGAAAATTGAAACACAAATGTAACAGTAGAAAAAAGAAGCCTAAACCAAAGATTTCAAATTCCAGAAAGTTCAGATTAGCACATGATTAGGGACTCATTTGCCTTTAGTGGTGAATGGGTCCTGGATGAGGATTTTTGAAATGTTTTTACTGATTTTTAAGTGCTTTTTTAGTGAGTTTCATATGCCAAAAAATGCAGGTCAAGTCTGATCAAGGAATCATTTGCCCCAAGTGGTGAATGGGTCCTAGATTAGGGTTTTTTTAACTATTTTTTATTGATTTTTAAGCCTTTTTCAATGTGTTTCAATTTTAGGTTTGGAACGGTAACTTTCAATTTCAAATTTTTACAAATGTATTATGAAATGCAATTTGAAAAAGGTAATGAAATGATGAATGCAAAGACCTAATTTAAAATGCAATTTTGTTTTGATTTTCAAATGAAAATTTATGAGATCTAAATGATATGCAAAATGACTGATTTGTTTTTGTATTTTTTAGAATTAAAGGATTCAAAACAATGCAATTCTAAACCTTGGATGAGATGCAAGTTTGCATGCAAAGTAGAAAACCCTAAATGAGATCCAATTCAATGCAAATGATTGCAAATGGATATAATAGCTAACCTAGGATGCAAGGAAAGACTCCAAGATCATAAAGCTACAATCTTCAATAAGGCAAGTTCACCAAAATGAAACATAACAAAATAAAGGGTGAACCATCAAGGTGAGTGAACAAGATGATAAACCACTATATTTTTCTAAGTTTTCATTCAATTATGAGTGCCAAAATTCTTAAATAACAATCAAAAACTAATCTTAACTATTATAGCAACAATAAGGGAAGTTTTGGAAGGCTGAAACAATGTGTACCTTGTTGAAAACTTGATGTTTTTAGGTCACCGAGAGCTCATTCGCCTTTACTAGAGAATGGGTCCCTATTAGGGTTTCTAAAAACTGAGATTTGGGTTTTGTTCCTTGATATCTCCTTTTCCAGCTCCTTGGTGCTCAACTCTCGAAAACCTAAAACAAATTATGTAGCCTTGTTTTTGTGTTCTTCCAATATGGGTGACAACTTTGTAACTTGACAAATTTAAAAAAATTGATTCAATCTTGTTCTCCACTTGATCTTTAACCTAGAAACCTGCAAACACACATCTAAGAAGAGAAAAACTTGTTGATTGTTAGAGGATAGGTGTTTACCTTATTCAAACCTTGTTTGGGTAATTAAACCTTATTGTAGTTAGGGTAAAAATATTAGAGCAAAATGCATAAACAAATTATAATAAAAAACCCTAACAAGCACAACAGAGCACAAACTAGCATGAAAATCAAAATAAGAAATCAAAGCAAACCGATCTCCAAACTAGATTTTATTTATCTCCATTGCTCTTCTCCACCTGCATGAGAATGCAAGATTTTGAAGGTTTGATTGTTGATTGCTCATTTTCGCAGCATAGCGATAAGATGAGGATAATAGAAGAAAAATAGATAGATAGATAAGAAGATTGAGAGAAATTTTGGCAGAGTGAGGATACTAGAAGAAGACCTTCCCAAATGACCTATGAAATGCTTGATTTATAGGAGAAGGCTGATTTGATTCGATGGCCAAGATTAAAATTCAAATTTGTGATATGTATGGCTAAGATTAAAAGTTTATTTTAGTTCCTATGACACACATTAAGTGGGTTATGACATGATGCTAAAATTAGGATGTGAGGGAATAGTGAGATTCTTTTATTTAGCTGGAGAGAAAAGATGCCTATGACGCACAATGAATGGGGGTAAAAATAGGATGTGAGTGGGAATCTCATAATTTAAATAATAAAATTATTTAAATTATTTATGCATGTGAAGAGTTGCAGTCATGTGACACATGTTGCAATGTGAAAATAAGTGAGGGATTAATTCAAATATTTAATTTGAATTATTTTGAGACATGTGAAGGGGGAATTAATTAAATAAATGAGATTTATTTAATTAATTGGGAAGGTGATTAAGTGGAATAAATGGGATAAGTGGGATAATGTAATGACCTAGGATAAAATATTACAAAATGTCTTACAAGGTCATGTATCAACTAGGTAATATTATAACATGGACAATTTTGGGTGTCTACATTTTGCCCCTCTTTGAGATGATGTTCGAGATGGTGAAATTTATGTCGAGTAACATCATTTCAAAGAAGCTAAGGTATGGATAGATGAAAAAAAGATGATGCCCTAACCACTTGAAGAAGTGGAGTATGATGAATGAAGGAAAGGGATGATAGAAGAATATGATGATGCAAAAGATATGAAGAAATGAGATGATGATATAGGATATGATAATGATGATGATGCCCCATCGAGAGGATAGGAAGGTTGCATAAACATGGATATTCTCTCGAAATGAATGAAATGATACAGGAGGGATAAGATGAATGATACAAGATAAGAAGTAGATGAAAAAGAAAAATGACATGCTATGCTGCAATAAAGTGAGCAATCATATGTTTGATATAGCACTAGACATTATGCACCAAGGTATAAGGACCAAGGTGACGATGTGTCTCATGCCCCAGCATAATACAACCTTGTCTAGATACAAGATATGAATATTAGCTGGGAGTGATTTGGATTTGATGCAAATGCAAGATAAAAATGATAACACACACAAGTAAGCAAGCATGTACAAATGATACGAAAACAAACAAGGTATTGCCCCTGTCAAGCTATAAACCGATGATTAATTGATTGATTGATGATGATGATAGTGTTGTCATTGTGGGGAATGATATATCCCTAGATCAACACAAGGATGATTGATTGATTGATTGATGATGATGATAGTGTTGTCATTGCGGGGAACGATATATCCCTAGATCAACACAAGGATGATTGACTGATTGATTGGGTTTACAACAAGATTAGGATCAAGACCAAAGGATGTGATTGGATAATTTGGCAAGATTGATTAGCTTTGTTGGTATGGATTAAGGATTGACTTGCATTTGGATTATTGCTTGGAAGATTGAAGATGCTAGATTTGAAGATTTGGATGATGATTGATGAATTAAATTGAGGATTGATTTACTTGGAATGATTTTGATTGATTGGATTGATGGAGAAATATTTGATTTGATGATAATGATTGGATTGATTAGAAGAAGTGATGTGATTGAATAATTTGATGAAGAAATTGATTTGAAGAAGTTGAATTGATTGGAAGAAGTGATTTGGTTTGATTTTATTGCTTGGATTTTTGAAATGTTTTGATTTTTTGGATTTTTGAAATGATTTGATTTTTTGGATTTTTTTGTCCAATATTTGATGTTTTTTGGATTTTTGGAATATGTGATGTTTTTTGGATTTTTGGAATATGTGATGTTTTTTTGGATTTTTGAAATGTTTTGATTTTTTTGGATTTCTTTTTCAAGACCTTTTTCTATTTTTTTGCATTTTTTTAGGACTTTTTTGAGATGTTTTGAGATGTCAATGGATGACAATTTGGGTAGCCTTTTTGCTAGATACCAATGACAAGGGAAAACCAAGTCTAGGTGCAAGGAGATAGATGGGATGGATGGATGAAAGGGTGGGTGATAGGATAAGGGACAAAAGGCTCATGATATATGGATGGATAAAAAAGGATAGGTCATAGTGAATGAAATGGATGTATGCATCATAAGAGGGCAGGGATGTGATCTCCAAAGTCTATGTCGCATAGAAATAAAATGCCCCATTCTAGGTACAATACTTAGAATTATTCATGAGAAAGCTTATGACACTAGGATAATAATAGGCTTGTTTGGAAGGATGAGGTATATCAAAAGATATCCAAAGCATGTTTCAACATTTTGCCCCATATTTTTATCAAGATCAAAAAGAGGAAGAGAGGATGAATGGAATCAATATGATAAGTATATGGGTATGATGGATAAAGATGGTAGGTAGGATGGAAATGATATGATAAGAAATGGCATGATAGGATAGATAGTGCAGATGAGACAAAGTGCCCCCAAGTGTAAGTAACATAAAAGATCAACCCACACATGATGCCTATTTTCTAGGTTTTCATCATGGTACTTATCTAGGGCGCCTGTTTATCAGGTTTTCACCATTGGATGAAGGTATTTCCCTTTACTTTTTCTTTTTCTTTTTTTTTTTTTGACTATTTTTTTTTTAAATTTTTGGATAGAAGGGGAATATGGATAGGAGGGACTCAAGTGTCTAGTTCCATGAAAGGTGATAGTCCCACTAGAGATGGATGTCATTGCATGGACCATTTCAAATGCCATTATGCTCATAGATGTTGGTAAGGGATGATATGAAAGGGAGATGGATTAGGTAGATGATGGATTATGATGTGGATTATGGAGGGAAATAGTGAATTATGATAGGGATTATGTAGGGGAGATGAATGAGAGGCTTAGCCAAAAGCATGGACCATAGGAAGGTGATGGGAGAGATATGTAGGATAATCAGTGAAGGGTGAGGAGATGGAGGTATGTGGAATTTTTGTGAAATGGAAGGGAACCATGACCAATGGTTGCACACATTGTGATAAACGTTGAAGCTTTTGATATGGAGGGGGTGTCGGAAGTAATCGAGATGTTTTCTTAGGAGATGGGCGATGAAGTGCTTTAGGTACCCACATAGAGTTAGTATTTTTATGACTTTTCTTTTGCTTGTGGGATGGAATATGAGATTATTGAATAGAGTGGGAATGTGAGGTGGAAGTGGATGGTTGGGATTTTTGAGATGTAGATGCCTTGTTTGACTTGTTTTCATTTTTTTTAAGTACCCAAACCATTTTTTTTTTAGACTTTTCTTTTGAAGGTATGGGCTTATATTGCTTTTTGGATGGATTTTTCTTTGATTCTTTTCTTTTGTGTCCTAAGGCATGAGGACCCTTCAATTTTTTTGTTTTATAGATAGAGATATCAAAAATTTTACTTTTGAATCCCATGGGTATGGTGCAATGAGTGGAAGCTTCATGTTTAGACAATGTGTGCATTGGTTGGTCATGATTAGGATTTTTAGAGGATTTATGGATAGGTGGATAAGGGGATTGGATAATGTGGATATTAGGTGTTGGGAGTAACGAAGGTAGATTATATGAAGGGATATTAGGATCTGGAAGCAATGGTGGCAAAGTTGATGGTGGAAGGTGTACAGTCACATGCTTTTGACATTTGTAGGATGATGGAGGAGGGATGGAAACATATGTTTTAGGTGTATGATAGGATTTATGGTGGAAATAGGACTTAAGATGGATGGAGGAAGTACCAACATCTTTAGCTTGTTTTCCTTGGGGTGAGTATCCAAGGCCAAATGAGCATGGAGGTACTTTGACATGGATGTGCTCCAAAATACCTTGTTCGTGAAGACCTGAACCTTTACCTTGGTAGTTCATGTTTTGGAGTATGTGATGGACAATGGGACTAGGTGTAGGTAGAACACTAGACATGAATTCCTTATTGGATGGGGAAAATGAAGCAACATAAGATAATGGTTGTTGTTCTAAGGAGGAACTTTCATGAATGGGGGTGGAAATACCAAGTGGATATGATGGATTTGAAATGGAGTTGATGGTGGATGTGGAAGGATCATTGGGATTTTCATTAACATTGCATTCACTAAGATCCAAGATATTTGTTTGATCTTCTATGTTGACTTGGGAGGCATATGTCTCATCAAAGGAACTGGATGTTGGTGGATCATGGATAGGACTAGGTGAAAGTGTATTTGGGATATCTTGTTCATGGGTGGGTATAGGATCAAGTTGCTCATGGATAAGATCTTCATCATTATGGATATCATCTTGATCATAGAAAAGATATAGATTATGGATAGGTTGGATGAAAGTGATTTGATCTTGATTAGGACTAGGGCTTGATGTTTCCATATGCTTAGCATTAGGCTCTTGATATAACTCTTGGGTTGCTTGAATGGAAGTGGAAGGGGATGACTCTTGAATAAGCTCAATATGTTCTAGATGGTCAACAACATAGAGACATGATGGAGGTTGACTTGAGCTCAATCGGGGAGATGCTTAAATAGGCTCAAGGGGGAGACTACATGATGGGGTTGTAAGAATGAGCATGGTGTTTGAAGACTCTTTGGTAGGTTCAAGCATATGGGTTGGATGACATGGTGATGTTTGATTCCTTTCTAGTAGCCCTTGGGTCACATCCTTTGTAGGTGGATGGGTAAATTTGGGTAATTCCATAGGTTTACTTTTGAAATGTTTGAAATTAGGGCGTGGATTTGATGGAGGATTAGATGATGGTGTGGATAATGAAGGGTTTGATGGTTTGGAATGTATGCGGACCAATGGATTTGGACTAGGACATGGTGGCTTTATGATAGGAATTTGATTAGATGGTGGTATAATATATTTATAGGATGCATGAGCTAGATTGGTATTTCCCTTGTCAAAGATGACATTAAGACTTAAAGGCTTTTGATCTTGTTGTAAAGGTGGACTTTGGCTCACATGTTCTTGTTGCGAAGTGAATTGATATGATCACGTGGCATTGACATGGAAAGAGGTGGGATAAGGTGATGTGGAATTGTTTTGATAGGTAGATGGATTAGATTGATATGGAATGGAGGGAGATGCTACATAGGAATGAGGTGAAATTGATTGGTGTTGAATGAATAGAGGATGATGTGCTTGTTGGGTTTGACAAGTAGCTATGAGGTATTGGGCTTGTGCTATGAGATGTTGTATTTGAGGTGATTGGCTTGTTTGAAGTTTTTGGATCATGTCATGGATTCCTTGAATGATTTTCTGGTTTAAAGGTGATTGGCTTGTTTGAGCTACGTGAAGTATGTGAACGAGATTTTGTGCTATGTCTTCTAATGTTGGGATGGTGTCACTTTTGAAAAAAATTGATTAAGATTACGATGATGATTTAAAATGATGTGATTGCTTGAATGACTAGGATGATTTGGCTTGCAAAGATTAGATGATGTAGAAAATGTTTATTGAAATTTTGACTTGGGCAATATCAAACACAAGATCTAACGTGTAAGTTCATGAACACACACACCAAACACAATGATAAATTTTTCTTTCAAGATTAAATTTTATGATTAAACAAACATTTGAATACACAACAAAAAGTCTAATGTTAGTCAAGTGGGTATGGCCAATTAGGTCTTAAGCTAGGATTTACGAGGTTGACTAGGGATGATTTGAAAACAAAATCCTGCCACACAGCTGGGAGAAAGGGGTAACCCACCCTTCACCTTCACTTCCCAAAGGTATAAAGTTCTTTGGGGCTTAGCCAAGAGTGACAAGATTTACATTCCCAAAGAAGCGTGTCTTTCGATTCACACCTTGATTGAGGTTGTCCCTAAGGGTGATGAAATCTCCTAACAGGCCTCCTATGAAGGGTTTGACAAAAGCAAACCAAGTGAGGTGTTTTTGATCACACACACTTGATTCACACTCGCAGTTGTTAATTTCCCTTTAGAAAATAAAAATGTGTGCAAAACACTTCAAACACTTGTTTTTTTTAATCCAAAGCCAAAATGTGTGATGGGAAGACAATAGTTCTTTTTTTTTTAAGCCCAATTTAAACATGTGATTGCAAACAAGATGTTCATTTTAAAGCCCCAAATTAAAGTGTTTTGCAAACAAGATTGATTGATTAAATGATAGATAAATATAATAGAATGAGTGCACCCGAAAGTTTTTGCTTTCCAATGTGTTGTGTATGACTAATATTGCTGCTACTAAAGCTCCTTATGATCACCTACAAAATCAAAAAAATAATATTATAATGCAACCATAAAAAAAAATAAGCTCATCAGAAAATTGCAATTTCAAATACATGTTTTTAACATAGCCGAATTAGATTTGATTATTTGAAGATGTTATTGATCTGAAAAATAAAAACCCAAAGAAGGAACCCCTCCTATTTTTTTGAGAGCTTTCCAAAAATTTAAAGAAGTCAGAAAATTTCTTTGTTTTGCGCACAAAAATGCAGATTTATGAAGAACCTACAAAAAACAAAGATCGAATCATTTAACACCTTATATGACCTCAAAATAAAATCTTTAAAAAACAGACCCCCATTATAATTTCACAATATTTCCAGAAATGTAAACATTTCTTAAAACTTCACTGATTTGAGTCCAGAAAGTCAATTTTATGAAGAAAAAAATAAAATAACAATAAATCCTACAAAAATGGCAACAAACCCTCAATTTTTTTACTGTAGTCCTTTGAGATGATATTTAGGCTGCTGTGAAAATCTTGTAGAGAAATGTGCAGCCGTTTGGAAGATATGATAAAATCTGTAAAACCTGTTGTTTTGTCCAAAAATTGACAGATCTGCAACAAAAGGTTAATGAAACCTGCAAGAAAGCAAACTAGATCAAAGGATTCACGTTGGGTTCACCAATGTAGTTAGGGTAAAAATATTAGAGCAAAATGCATAAACAAATTATAATAAAAAACCCTAACAAGCACAATAGAGCACAAACTAGCATGAAAATCAAAATAAGAAAGCAAAGCAAACCGATCTCCAAACTAGATTTGATTTATCTCCATTGCTCTTCTCCATCTACATGAGAATGCAAGATTTTGAAGGTTTTGTTTTTGATTGCTCATTTTCCCAGCATAACGATAAGATGAGGATAATAGAAGAAAAATAGATAGATAGATAAGAAGATTGAGAAAAAATTTGGCAGAGTGAGGATACTAGAAGAAGACCTTCCCAAATGACCTATGAAATGCTTGATTTATAGGAGAAGGCTGATTTGATTCGATGGCCAAGATTAAAATTCAAATTTGTGATATGTATGGCTAGGATTAAAAGTTTATTTTAGTGCCTATGACACACATTAAGTGGGTTATGATATGATGTTAAAATTAGGATGTGAGGGAATAGTGAGATTATTTTATTTATTTGGAGAGAAAAGATGCCTATGACGCACAATGAATGGGGGTAAACATAGGATGTGAGTGGGAATCTCATAATTTAAATAATAAAATTATTTAATTTATTTATGCATGTGAAGAGTTGTAGTCATGTGACACATGTTGCAATGTGACAATAAGTGAAGGATTGATTCAAATATTTAATTTGAATTATTTTGAGACATGTGAAGGGGGAATTAATTAAATAAATGAGATTTATTTAATTAATTGGGAAGGTGATTAAGTGGAATAAATGGGATAAGTGGGATAATGTAATGACCTAGAATAAAATATTACAAAATGTCTTACAAGGTCATGTATCAACTAGGTAATATTATAACATGGACAATTTTGGGTGTCTACACTTATGATGAAATAATGAAATAGAAGTATGAAACATGAAACAAGAAATGAGGATACCTTGGAGTATAAATATGTAAACTAACATGAAGTGGCCATGAAGAATGTAGATCTAGATCTTGAATTTGATATAAATCAATGCTTGTAAATGGATCTTCAATACTACATCAAACACACATTAGCTCAACCACATGCTTGATGCACTATGTCTTTGGCTTGATGATATGATCTTGACTTGTTGCAATAAAACCTTGATAAGTTGCCTTTGAATGCCCTTAAAGTTCTATTGAAGTGCTCTATAATGCTCTTGTGAAGTATTAGGATGCTCTCTTGAAAATATTAGATAAACTATGTGAATTAACCTAATATTTATACTAAACCTAAGGATTAACCTTGAAATTCAAATAATCCAAACTCACATCAGATCTAGAATTAAAGATCATTAAAATCTCACCACAAATAAATTCAAAAAGGGGGGTCTTAGGCAAGGAGGACCCATTCGCCACCTTGGGTGAATGGGTCCTAACACAATTTCCTAGGACCTAGCTTTGAGGAGGTGAAATAACATCAAAAACCCACCTCAAATATGCCAAAAAAGGGATGTCCTAGGTTAGGCGGACCCATTCACCCAAAGTGGCAAATGGGTCCTAGCACAATTTTTTAGGACTCCAACTTTTCCAATGTAAATGTTATGCAATATCATTAATGGGTGTTAGGATAGATCCTTGAAAAATGCAATTAATAAGGCTTGAATTTAAATTAAAAGGCCAATTAAGCTCTAAGTAACGATAATTAATTAATTAATCCCTAGATTAGTGTGAAAGTGTAAGAAAACACTTTACAACACCCTAAATAAGGCACAATTAAGTCTATTTTATCATTAATTATTCATTCCCAAGTTACGCATGAAAAAGCGTTACTTTTTTCTAAACTCTACAATAGGAAACCTCCCTAGACTTTGTCACAACAATAAACAGCGATAACAAGCATCCCCTGAATTTTTTCTACAAATACTGCTCATTGTTTGAAAAGTTTTGGTGATTGTATTGCTTATTTTTTCATATGTTTTGTATCATGTGTTTTGTGGTATTTTTATAATAACCAACCCCAATATTTATAAAAAAAATATAGCTTGTTGTTTGAAATGTTTCCTTGTTTGTATTGCTTGTTTGTTTCATGTGTTTAGTATCATGTGTTATGTGGTTTTTTTATAATAACCAACATTGATTTTTTTTAAATACTACTTGTTGTTTGAGATGTTTTGTTGATTGTATTTCTTGTTTGTTTCATGTGTTTTGTATCATACACAAGAGTACATAGGAAATAGAACATAAACAAAAAATATAATAAAAAGCTCTATACCAAAATCAGCATGACTCGGACCTTTGTAGAGCAGACCTGAGCTTCAACAAACTCAAAAATGACATGGCCCCAAAGTAAAGGCGACTAGCCTCCAGATAAGTAGCATATCACAACATACATAATTATACCATTCAATGGCTAGTAAACAATACCTTCTAGCAAGTCATTCTAGTCTCAATTCATAAAATCCACCATCTACTTGGTTTACAAAATTATTCAGGTTTTTATCCATCAACTCTTTTACAGACTGCAAGGAAGAAATTCAATTGTTTGATCACCAAAGAATCAAATTCCTTCTCTTGCAAGGAAAAAACAATAATAAAGAAAATTATAGAGCAATGTTCATGCACAATTTAGAAATGTACTAGAATAATAATATTTGAAACCAAACTCTTCTATAGTTGATCCATTATCAGGAATCAATGATATCAATCTCAAATGTATACCTCCCATGTAATTCCATGATTTATTTGTAAAGTAAACACAGTAGTTGATGCACCAGATATTTGATCCACATGTACAATCTGCTAAGATACATTATTCATTATGATTATAATAGAACATCAATTTACTGATAACATGGGCCATTCCATAAGGCCATAACAAAATATGCAAACTTCAACATAGATAATACTGACCTTTGGTGAAGCATGTAGCTTTATAAGGTTAGCTTTAATATCAATAATTTTGTAATCAAACTACCCTTCTTTCTGAACATCATGCAACTAAATATCAAAATTACTCAAAAATCTTGCATACAGTACAATATACCATTCTCATAATCACAAATAATTTAAAATTCTATAATGTCCAACATAGTCACAAAGCAAAGTGCCCAATATACCTGTTTTTCATATCAGGGAGTATACCCAAAATGCGATTCAAAAAATGCCCAATATCATGCATATCTATTTCAAGTATTCGACTAGAAGGTTTCTCTGTATCTTCTTTGAAATATGGAGAACATTAAAAACTAATATTAATTCCAAACATAAAATACAATAAAGAACTCTCTTTTCAAATTGATTCATAACAACTTGCATAAGCAATGTAAACTATAACATTTTCATACAAAGAAATATATATCAAACTTGATGAAAATGTGTTGCATACCTGATATGAGTCAACATGGTCATTCTATCTATCATACATTGCAAGATTTGATCAATGGAGTGATCACATACATATAGGAAAGCTCCCTAGACTCCATCATAGCAAAAAACAATGATAACAACCACCCCCTGATTTTTTTTTCTAAAAATATTACTTTCGGCCCAAAATTAATCTAGAAAGGAGTACTTTTTACCTTCTAGGGAGTCAAGCACTTGATCAATGAATGATAGTGGAAAGTTGTCTTTTCTAGTGGCTGCATTTAAGTATCTATAATCCACACACACTCTCCACTTTCCTCCTTTCTTTGAGATAATTACTAGAGGTGACACCCATTGACTGTCATAAATAGGATAAATGAAGCCTGTATCAAGCAATTTTTGTAAATCTATTTTGACTATGTCTCTTAGTGCAAGGTTCATTCTCCTTTGGGGTTGCCTTATTCATTTGAAACCATCATTAATATATATCTTGTGTATACACAAGGCTAGGTAAAATCCCCTTCATTTCATGGTAATGCAAAGGCTATTGCATGTGCCTTCAGTACAGTGGTCAAGGAAGTTTGTTGTGCAACAGTTAATTCACTACTAACATTCAACACTTTACTTGGCATGATTTCCAAATTCTTAGATGTTGTTTGAACAGATGAAAGTTCAAGTCCTAGTATGTCTAGGAAACATTGTTGTGGTAGCAAAGTATGAATTTGCGATATTGACTCAGATGAACTAGCAAGGGTAACATTTTGTAGAGGATCTTGTAGACATGTCAGGAAGTCTTGTTGTTGTGGGTCCCTATCGCAGTTATTTTGTATGATGTGTGCTATTAAATCATCCAACACAATGTCAAACATATCTTTTTTTGTCACATGATCCAAAAGCTAAATCTCTAGATATAACACCTTCGAAGACTTCTAATCATCATGTTCAAACCGTACAAGCACATCTTCAAGCATGAAGAAATGGGGAGAAAAATACATAATGCCTCCCAGTCACCTTATACAATCTTTATGCAGTTTTCCTCAAAAGAACTTGGAAAAAAAGTAACCTTGTTGCATCTAGAACACCTTCTCAACACCATAGACACTTTCTCAACATATCTACACTATAGGTTGACATCAATGACAACACTAATGAGAACATAGTGCAACAATCTCCCCCTTTGTCATTGATGGCATCAACAACAAAAGAAACTCTATATCTCCACTACTCAAGAAACTTTCCCCCTTGAGCATTACTTTCCCTATATTTTTTAGACTTCTCTCTCTCCCTCCCTCTTTTCCTATGCTTTTTAGACTTCTCTCTCCCTCTTTGACATCAATGGCAAAGGGAAACAATTGCACACCTCAATTTAGGCACAATATATGCTCCCCCTGATTGTACCAACCAAAGACACTACTACCTACTCCCCCTGAGAGGTAGCCTTCATTAGTCCAAGAAAAAGAATACATCTTGAATTGGTCCCCTAGATAGATGCACAATCTTATGCATCTAGTTGAAAGGAGGAGGGGAAATAACCCCTAGCTTAAGTCTAAGATACTCAAATGCATTTTTTGGAAGATACTTTGTGAAAAAAAAATCTATTTGATCCTTTGTAGGGACATACTCCAACTTCAGTTCCTTCTCAACAACTTTCTCTCTTAGAAAGTGATACTGAATAGTGATATGCTTTGTTCTTGAATACATTACAAGATATTTTAAAATATTGATAACAATTGCATTATCACACAAGATAGAAATAGGTTCATCATTTGATATTATGATATCCTTCAATGTTTGCTTCATCCATAATATCTATGTACAAAAAGATGTTGCAACAATATATTCTACCTCTATAGTGGATAATAACACTGAATCATGCTTCTTACTTATCCAAGAAACTATCCTATTTCCAAGGAAGAAAGCAACCCCACTTGTACTTCTTATGTCATTCACACAACCCACCATTATGATTTTTTATAAGCACTCAAAGAGAAGTTAATATCCTTAGAATACCATAGACCATAGTCTGAATACCCCTTCAAATATTTGAATATCCTTTTAACTGCTACCACATGTGATTCTCTAGGATCTTCTTGAAACCTTTCCACAAGAAATATTGCATGCATAATAGCAGGTCTAGTTGCATTTAGATATAGTAATCCACCAATCATGAATCTATACTTAGTTTGATCTACCTTAGGAGATTCATCATTTTTTCTTAATTTACAACCAGTAACCATGGGAGTACATATTGTTTTAGAATCCTCCATTCCAAAATTATTTAACATTTCCTTTCTGAAGGTCCCAAGCATTGACATTTCAAACTCATTTTGCATCTCCTCAGAAAACCTTTTACACATGGTCTCATTTCCTCCAAAGATTATGTCATCAACATACACAACAATAATCAAGATTTGATCTTTCTCAATTTTGAAGTAAAGATTGTTTTCTATGGTACCCTTTTGTTGGGAACTATGCCTCAACTTTCTGGTGACCCCCTTTGAAGACTTAGGTGAATTCTTTTGTTTCCTTGGAAAAGTTTTTTGTTCTGGCAGAGGCGGAACCGGGATGGAACTTGGCATTGTTCTGTTTGCCTTGTTTTGGGTCTTGTTCTCGTTCTGTCTCCTGCTCCGCTCCCGCTTTCTCGATTCTTCGAGTTTTGTTCTGGCGGAGGCGGAACCGGATTGGAACCTGGCATTGTTCCTTTTGTCATGTTCCGGGTTTGGCTCTGGATTCGGCTCCGGCTCTGGCTCCGGCAGTCTATTGCTCTTCATTTGGTTCTGGTGGAGGCGGAACCAGTTTTGGAAGTTGGCAATGTCTGTTTGCCATGTTCCTGTTCCTGTTTCGGCTCCGGGTCCGGCTCCGGGTCCGACTCCTGCTTTTGCGATCTAGTTCCTCTGGATGTTTGGATTCTCCTCGGGGAGTTTTCCTCCACTTTGTCCATGTTTTGGATTGTTGCTTCTTGCAGTTGGCGGAGGCAGAACCGGAACCATTCCTAATCTTGGACTTTTGGTAAAGTCCTATTTTTGTTCTTGTTTCGTCCCCGACTTTGACTCTGCCCCTTTGTGTTCCCATCTTGGTTTGACCTCAGGTTGACTTTACCTAGTCAATTATGTTTCCGATGTGTTCCCCTTTGTCGTGGGCGAGCGCGGAACCGAATTGGTTCCTAAACTTGTAATTTCGGAAGGGTCATGTTTTGACTCCAGTTCCGGCTCTGACCCTGACTCTGACTCCGACTCCGACAGTGTGCTTTTTCAGTGGAGTCCTGTTTCGACTCCTGTTCCGACTCTGGCTCTGGCAGTGTTAGGTATGACTTGAAGTCTTGGACACGCCCGATGTCTGTTTGACCATTTTGGTTGCTCTATCAGCTACGATTGTTGATGGGTCTTGGACACATGGCACCTAGTTGAATAGTGATTGGATGGTTACCTAACTTGTCGTGCTGCATGTTTTGTCAACGAAGGTTGGCGGAGCTGAACCCGTTTTTGGAATGGCATTGAATGTTTGGGCAGCTCGTTGTAGGGAGATCTGTTAGATCCAACCAGATGCGTGATTTGCAAATGGTCTTCTTTGCTCTTGTTGAGTCAGTTACATAATGGATGAGAGATGTTTTATTTTTCAAGGAAGTTCGACGAGTCTGGATGAGTCGTGTATTGTAGAGCAAGTGTGAGATGCGCAACCATGAGGTTGCAAGCATAATGCATGATGCATGATGCAAGATTGTAGCACTTGGATTTGCTGGTTGGAGAGTCAAAGGTGCTAAGAGATTTGTAGAGAGATGGAGAGGGTGTTCGAATAGTTTGCTTAGGCAATGTAACTGTGAACACTCTATCTCTCGAATCTGGGCATGGGAATCATTGGAGGCCGAATGACTGGGTTGGCCATGAGGCTGGCTATGATAGTCATCTGAGGAGCTGAGAGGAATCTTGCAGGTACCTGTTACTTCTCCAGTAGAACAAGATGTAACTCTTGTATTGGCTTTGATCCTGATATTGTATTGTAACTGGTTTTGTGTTGCTGAATAATACAATGGCTCAAAATTTTGGAGTGTGGAGATTTTACCTGAAAGGGTTTTCCCCACGTATATCTTTGTGTATTCTTTTTGTCTTTCATGGTTTCTATTTATGTTGAATCTGTTTCTTGTTGCATTCACTTCTCTCCGAGGATCAATGGGGGATCAACTGTGCTTGTTTCCGCTTTATAGCATAGTTGGTTGTGTCTTTGTTGTGATTTTGAATTGAAATCACTAAGGAACTACTGTCTTAGATGCCTATCTTGATGACAGACCGAATCCATATCCCCAACAAGTGGTACCAGAGCTAGTAGCTAGTTGCTCATGATACCAAAAAGTGGTATCAGAGCAAGTTTGGAGGAGGTTGAGGCTTGATGATACCAACAAGTGGTATCAGAACCTTCTCCTGGTTGCTGAAGTTCTGGGTTTTCTCCTATGGTGATTTCTTATCTTGGCAAGCTTGAGGAAGTCTGGAGAAATCGGTTGGTGATTGGTCGTTCGGTGAGTGGAAGTGTGTGTTTCATTGATTCAACATACAGTTTGAAAGACGATGGAAAGGTATGGAGTGGGTCATGTTGTGGCAACATGATCTGGAGCTCCTGACTGGTAACATTGTTCCTGATGCAAAGGGCATGAGATGTGTTCATGGTTGTGTTGCAGCAAAGCGTGGTGTTCATACTGGGTGTCTATGTGAGAGGCTCCTTGGTGGTATGGACTAGCTTGTGTCGTTGTTCAACTATGGATTGTTGTGCTTGTGCTGGGTGTTTCTGACTTAGCACTGAAGGCATTTTCTCTGATGCTCTGATTACATGGAGGCTATGAGGTGACCTTGGTGGTCTACAACTTTTGGATAGCCTGGCTCTTCCTTGTGCTTGTGCATGAATGTGGCATTGGAACTGGTCTGAAACGGACCTATTGTTCCTGTGTGCCTCTTTCTTGCACTTGCATGGTTCAGATCCATGTCTTTGGCTCTGAGGGTTTTGTGTAGATTTTCCTAAAAAGTCTACGGTGCATTCTCTTGTTCTTTCATTGTTCTGGTTTACTGTGATGGTTGTGTGTAGACTCCTGAGTTGTCCAGATGAGCAGTGAATATGGAGGTGTGTGGGTGTTTTGGAAACACTGTGGTTTTTTGCAGGTTTAGCACGGTCAAGGAAAACTTCTGTTTTGTGGAACTGTTGTTTGTTATTTTTTCTAGATCCTGGTTTCTGGGGTGTGACTGGATGAGATAGCTACAATTCGATTGGTTTTGAGGAGTGTTGTCTTCTCTACATGGGAGTGTTGGTATGTTTCTCCTTCAGCATTCTTGTGGTGTGCTTTGATGGTTTTCTAGACTTTGGTGCTTGGGTTGTGGACGTGACTGGCAAATCAGATCTGTTGCTGATCTGGTGTTTGAGTCATGATTGTCTGCTTTGGCTGTTCTCTTTGATTATCTCAGTTTTGTAGTTTCCAGTGCAATGATAGTTTTTCAATTTTACTTTCGGTTGCATCCGCAGGTTGTGCAGTATTGTAGGCTGTCCTTACCTACATGCTTATTGTGAGACAACTCGGAAGTGGACTGTCTATATCCACGAGGGTGTAACTATGTTGTGTAGATCTATTAGCTGACCTTGTTTGTGGTCACTTGTGCATTGGTGTGGTTGTTTTGAGATGAGAGGAGGAATGGTGTTTGAGTACCTGAATAGTCAGTGATGGGGACCTGAAGCATGTGGATCACGATGTCATGGAGAGCTGGGTACACTAGCATAGTGTAAGCTTTTGACAGTGATGGTGTGGTCAGTCATAGTGCTTGGAAAGCTCAGTGTCACATTTCAGTGGGAGCTTTAGCAATGACTGGTGTCTTCTTTAGTGTTGCAGAATTTGCATCTGCATGTTCACTATTTGAAGATGTGTAGCACTTTGGAGCCATGAAGGACCTTGGTAGTCTTTGGCTGAGTTGCTGGTGGTGCTTGACAGGTGATGTTGATTTAGAGTTGTTTGCTTTATATCATGGTATACTCTTGCTTGTGCATTAGAGTTTTGGCATGTTGTTTTACTCTTGAAGACCATGGACAGTTCACTTGAAGCATGGTATCTCCTTTGGAGATGTGTAGATCATGGTGTCATGATAAGTTCCTGTTCTAGGTTATGGAACTTTGACAGTGGTCTGGGGGTTCTCTTTACTTTGAGTACATTGGTCATATGCTGGAGGACTTCATGGTTATTGCAGTGCTACAGTTTGGAGTTAACATGAGATGATATGTGTTGATACTCATGGATGCATGGAGAATAAAGGTGAGGCTTGAATTCTTAAGTGAATGTTGTTGTTACAACTGAAAGTCCGAGAAGCCTGCACTTGGTTGAATGTAAATTCAATAGAGATCTTGAAGGAGAATGCTCTTAGGTTAGCCATGATGGCTTGTATATCTTGGATGAGCATGTTTCTCTTTTCTTCTTGATCTGCTCGGCAGTGGTGTCATTGTGAAAGGTATTTACCCATTATACTTTTCAGGTGTTTTATGCTTTATCTTTCATGATATGAATCTTGAGTTGGTCTAGATTCTAGAGGATTCATAATAAAAGGTTGGACATCATATTTTATCTCCTTGTGCTTTTGAGGACTGATAGGAGATGGTTATATGGGTAGTTTTGATATTCTTTGAGGAGCTTACATCCATGCTTTGTTGGATGTTTTCAAGGCTTTTCCCTTTGGGATGTAAAGAAGATTATTCTTGTCACAGTTGGCATTTAGAAGTGTTTGTAGAAGGGCATTTTTCTTGTTGATTTGCAGTTTCTCTCTTATCTGGTCTTGTTCTTCCTGATTGCTCTTGTGACTTTAGATGTGAGTTGCCTTTGTGGTGCCGAGTTGGTCACTGCTTGTGGTCATGTGTTGTCACCTAGGTGATGACACAAAGGTGCTAGTGCTTCTTTCTTCAGTCAACTTTGGAGGTATTTGGAAGAACTGTGGAAGATAGTTGAGAGAAATTTTTTCTTGCAGCAGGTGGTTGCAGATGTTGCAGATTAGTGTGGATGTTCCTTGGAACTACATGGTTACATTTCTTTATGCTAGGTTTGGTGGACTTGGTATGCCTGGATCATTTGTGATGGTGCTCTGTTTGCACTCATCTGGACAACGCCCTTGTAGTGGAAGTACTTGGATGTGTTTGGTCTATGACTGGTTGACATAGGGTGCTTATTTGCTGCTGAAATGGGTGGGTTTCTTTTGATGGCATGAGTTCACTTTTGGGTCATACCTTTAAGGTATGGGTGGTTGGATGTTTCAACATGAGTTTTGGGTGCTGGTTTTCAGTCATGTGGGTTTGATCAGTTGGATGAGGGTATTCAGTTCATGGTTGCCTTTCTAGCTGGTTAGTTTTTTCTTGTTCTGGAGGTGGTTGGAGTGGTGCTTTGTTGTTTTTGCCTTTGCCGTCAGGAGGATCATTTGCTTTCGTTCCTGAGACTATTGCTATTTCACCTTGGTGTGTTCCTATGTTTGGAGTTGTTGCTTAAGGTGGTGGACATCTTTCTGATGTTGTTGCAGTGGTCTTGATTGGTGTGTGAGAGCATGTGTTGGTCCTTGTTCGAGCTTGTTTAGAGGATGCCTAAAAGTCTTTGGAAAGTGAGAGATTGTTGGGAATTATGCCTCAACTTTCTGGTGACCCCCTTTGAAGACTTAGGCTAATTCTCTTGTTTCCTTGGCAAAGTTTTTTGTTCTGGCGGAGGCAAAATCGGGATGGAACTTGGCATTGTTCTGTTTGCCTTGTTCCGAGTCTTGTTCCCGTTCCGTCTCCTGCTCCGCTCCCGCTTTCTTGGTTCTTCGAGTTTTGTTCTGGCAGAGGCAGAACCAGATTGGAAGCTGGCATTGTTCCTTTTGTCATGTTCTAGGTTTGGCTCTAGATCCGGATCTAGCTCCAGCTCCGGTAGTCTATTGCTCTTCGTTTAGTTCGGGCAGAGGCGAAACCAGTTTTGGAAGTTGGCAATGTCTGTTTGCCATGTTCCTATTCCTGTTCCTGTTCCGGCTACGGGTCCGACTCTTGCTTTTGCGATCTAGTTCCTCTAGATGTTTGGATTCTCCTTGGGAAGTTTTCCTCCGCTTTGTCCATGTTCTGGATTGTTGTTTCTTGTAGTTGGCGGAGGCGGAATCGGAACTGTTCCTGATCTTGGACTTTTGGTAAAGTCCTATTTCTGTTCCTGTTCCATCCCTGACTCTGACTCTGGCCCTTTGTGTTCCTGTCTTGGTTTGACCCCAGGTTGACTTTACCCGGTCAGTTTTGTTTTTGATGTGTTCCCCTTTGCAGTGGGCGGACGCAGAACCGAATTGGTTCCTGAACCTGTAATTCCGGTAAGGTCATGTTTTGACCCCAGTTCCAGCTCCGACCTCAACTCCGACTCTGACTCTGGCAGTTTGCTTTTTCAGTGGAGTCATGTTTCGACTCCTGTTCTGACTCTGGCTCCGGCAGTGTTAGGTATGACTTGAAGTCTTGGATGTGCCCAATGTCTGTTTGACCATTTTGGTTGCTCTGTCAGCTACGATTGTTGATGGGTCTTGGACGCGTGGCACCTGGTTGAATAGTGATTGGATGGTTACCTAACTTGTTGTGCTGCATGTTTTGTCAACGAAGGTTGGCGGAGCTGAACCTGTTTTTAGAATGGCATTGAATGCCTGGGCGGCTCGTTGCAGGGAGATCTGTCAGATCTGACCAAATGCATGATTTGCGGATGGTCTTCTTTGCTCTTATTGAGTCGGTTACATAATGGATGAGAGATGTTTTATTTCTCAAGGAAGTTCAACGAGTCTGGATGAGTCGTGTATTGCAGAGCAAGTGCAAGATGCATGACCATGAGGCTGCAAGCATAATGCATGATGCATGATGCAAGATTGTAGCAGTTGGACTTGCTGGTTGGAGAGCTGAAGGTGCTAAGAGATTTGTAGAGAGATGGAGAGGGTGTTCAAGTAGTTTGCTTAGGCAATGTAACTGTGAACAGTCTATCTCTCGGATCTGGGCATGGGAATCATTGGAGGCCGAATGACTAGGTTGGCCATGAGGCTGGCTACGATAGTCATCTGAGGAGCTTAGAGGAATCTTGCGGGTACCTGTTACTTGTCTAGTAGAACAAGATGTAACTCCTGTATTGGCTTTGAGCTTGATATTGTATTGTAATTGGTTTTGTGTTGCTGAATAATACAATGGCTCAAAATTTTGGAGTGTGGGGTTTTTACCTGAAAGGGTTTTCCCCACGTATATCTTTGTATATTCTTTTTGTCTTTCATGGTTTCTATTTATGTTGAATCTGTTTCTTGTTGCATTCACTTCTCTCCAAGGATCAATGGGGGATCAATTATGCTTGTTTTTGCTTTATAGCATAGTTGGTTGTGTCTTTGTTGTGATTTTGAATTGAAATCACTAAGGCACTACTATCTTAGATGCCTATCTTGATGACAAACCAAATCCGTATCCCCAACACCTTTTTGAATCCATGTTATAGTAAGTATCTCTCCAATCTTGCATAGTAGAACCTAGGAGCCTATTTGAGCCCATATTATGCCTTCTTCAACTTGCGAACCATATTAGGATCTTCTAATAACTAAAAACGTTTCGATTTTTCAATGTACACTTCTTCTAACTCACCATTATTAATGCAGACTCTACATCCATCTGATATACCTTGAAGTCTTTATGTGCCAAAAGAGCCAAAAACTTCCTAATAACCTCCATTCTTGCTATTGGAGCAAAATTCTCTTCAAAATATATTCCTTCCACTTGTGAGTAGCCTTTACACACAAGCTTAACCTTGTTTTTGATAACTTATCCATTTTCATTTAACTTGTTCCTAAAAACCCATTTAGTTCCTATCACATTCTTGTTTACTGGCCTTGGGACTATTTCCCATGTCTAATTCTTCTCAATTTGGCTCAATTCTTCTTCCATGGCTTTGATCCAATTTTCATCCTTACATGCTTCACTAACTATTTTAGGTTATATTTTAGAAACTAAATAAAAATTAACCTGTTCCTCTACCATAATAGCTTTTCTTCTTGTCAACACACCTTTGCTCTTATCTCCAATTATTTGATCCTCAGAATGATTTTTCTGCACATACTTAGGAGTTTTAGGGTTCTTTTCTAGAGCTTCTCCCTCTTCCATTAGCATCTCCTTTTCTTTTCCTTTTTCTTCTCCTTCTTCTTATTCTCTGAAAAGGAGTTCATTGAATTCATATCCTTCTATCAACACTAAATTCTAATGTGTTTCTTCATCCACTTTAACACTTACACTTTCAATTATCTTCTTTATCCTCTTGTTGTTGAACATGTATTCCTTGCTCTTTTTAGAGTATCCAAGGAATATTCCTTCATTTGATCTTGTATCAAAATTTCTTAAGTTTTCTTCATCCCTCATGATATAACATTTACTTTCAAACACTAAAATATTTCACAGTAGGAGTTTTTCCATACCATATCTCATAGGGGATCTTTGAACTGTTCACTCTTTCTTATCCTTTGTTGAGAATGTAAACTATGGTATGAATATTTTCTCTCCAATAGTCATCTGGTATATTTTGTTCCTTCAACATGGTTCTTGTTGCCTCCTGAAATGTCATGTTCTTCCTCTCCACAACTCCATTCTACTACGAAGTCTTAGGAGCTAATAAATGTCTTTTTATCCCTTGATCTTCACAAAAATTGTTACTCATTTGAGGTGAACTCACCACCATTGTTAAACCTTAAGCACTTGATTTTCAAATCAATTTCATTCTCAACCATAGATTTAAATGGTTTAAACTTATGTAGAGTCTCTGATTTTTCTTTGAGAAGGTCACCCAACTCATTCTAGAATAATAATCTATTAACAACATAAAATATCTATCACCTTGAAAGCTTCTTGTTCTAGTAGGTCTGTATAGGTCTATATGCACCAACTCTAAAGGTTCTATAGTAGAATATTCTTTAGTTTTGAACTTGTTCCTTGTCTTTTTTCAAGTTGACACTCTTTGCAAATTACATTGATAGGCTTTGTAATTCTTGGAAAGTCTCTCATAGCATGAGTAGATCTAATCTTTACTAGGCTATCAAAATTGATATGACACATTCTTTTATTCCACAACCAACTTTCATTGATTTGAGTCGTAAAGCACTTACCATCAGTACTTTTGAGCTAGTTAATATTTCCCTTCATCCTTGTTCCTACCACAACCAAGATTCCAGAGCTTCCTTTTCTGATTTCACAACCATCATCCTAAAACACTAAATTGTATCCTCTTCTACATATTTTTCCTACACTGAGAAGATTGTGCCAGAGACCCTAGACATAAAGAGCATCATTTGTCTTATTCTTGCCATCAAAACTAATTGAACCTTTTCCATAGATCTTAACATTTGTGTATTCACCAAACATAACCAATTCACCATCATATTTCTTAAGGTTACCAAACCTAGTCTTATCACCTGTCATATGATTTGAACATCTACTATCAATTATCCAGTAGTTTCTCTCCTCTTTTGCATGAAGGGAAGTCAATGACCTATTTCCGAAGCAATTTCCTTCACACATCTCTTAGAGTTAGTAGAATTAGTTCCAACATTCAAATCCATGAAAAATAATTCATCACTTTCATTATCTAGGTAGTTTGATTCATCATCATCAGATGTACTACTATCCTTTTTAACATAATAACTCTTCTTGAAGGATTTACCTTTATAATATTTATGATTTTCTTTTGCAACTTTAACTGGACATTCTGAAGCATGGTGACCTATCCTACATAATTGAAACATTTAAAAGGTAACTTACCTCTGTATTTTCGAGTGCCCTTTTTTAATATTCTTACAAAATTTGCTTCTACTTCATCAAAATTATCTAGATCAGATTCATCATTCCTCTCTTTCTTGATGACTTTAAAAATAGTTTTTTTCCTCGAAGAATCTTGGTCAAAATCTCTTAATTCAAAAGTAGTTAAAGCACCAAACAATTGATCTCTAGTATATTGATCCAAATTTTGAGCTTCCTCAATAGTAGAAAATTTAGCACTATAAGATTTAAGAATGGATCTCAATACCTTTTTCATAATTTCATTTTCCTCTAGTTTTCCACCAAGATTGTTGATGAAATTGACAATTTCATCCTCCCTTTGCATGTAGCCTACAATATCTTCATCCTCTGACATCCTTAGGGTTTTAAACTTAGCATTAAAATTCTACATCTTTTCTTGCTTGAACTTAGCATCTCCTTCATAAATACTTTTCAACTTCTCTCAGACCTCTTCAATAGTTTTGCAACTCATCACCGTTACAAGTTCTAAATTTGAAAGCCAACTCAAAATAACATTCCTTTCTTTCCCATTTTTCTCATACTCTTTGACCTCGTCTTCACTTTCCAGAGGAGTAGTAGGCATAGTATATCCATCTTCGACTGATTTTCATATACCAAATCCTAACGTTATGAGAAAGGCTTCCATCCTGGCCTTCCAGAAGGTATAATTTTTTCAATCGAAGATAGGAGCTTTGACACCATTCTTGTGTGCCATCTGGATCTACCTCAAACAGTTAATATTTTTCTAAGGAAACTCTACTCTGATACCAATTGTTAGACACACAGGACAACTAAGAGGGGGCTGAATTATTTGTGCATTAAAACCTTCAAACCCTTATTAAGTATTAGTGTGAATGTAAACAAATGAAACAACAACACATCCACAATAATTCACAATAGAACACCAGATTTTACGTGGAAAACCCAATAAGGGAAAAACCACAATGAGGATTAACTTACTATATGAAAACCAAAACTAATTATAAGAGGCTCACTTCCCGAAGGGCTCATTGCACAAAAAGAAAAGGCTCATTGCCTAGGAAGATGACTTCTTCTAAATTCCAAAGAAACACTTAAAAGGAGGTTCACTACCTTAGAGCAACTGGAGAAACCACCACAATGTCTCTTCACCATCTACAACCTTCGACTCACTACCTCCAATGACTTCTGGCACACTAAACTATAGACACCTTTTGCTCACTACTTTTGGTAGTCTTAAGCATTCTCTCTTGCACTCAGATCTCAACACATGATCATGCATTTATCATTCCATACATCACACATCTCCAAATATTTGACCTTGCATATATACCATTTGTAACCTCGAATAACCTTCTTTAGGCCGGCTTCAATGAAATGTATGCACCTCAAATATGGAACCGCCAAATAGGTCGACACCTAACGTCTATGTGATGGAAAGAAGTGAAGGTGGACCCCATCAAGGGTTAACTAGGAACCAAATATACACCAACACACTACAATAAGTTTCCAAAAACCATGAGGCTCATCCCCAAAGAATGCTAACATGCCAGGTTGGCCAAACTAGCAACTATTAAGCAACCAAATTCACACTTCACCAAGGCCAAAAACATCCTACGGACCATGTAGAAACATTACACAACACCCTAGAATATTCCAACATCAAAAAAATATTCAAAAACATTGGCACAACCACATGAAACTAAGAATACTATCATCTGTGCAACCAATGAAACTACCATTAGGCTACAACTCATGAACCAAGCTTGCAAAATAGTTGAGCATTAAACATACCAAGGGGAGGTAGGAATAGGAAATATTAGCACATTCTAAAATTCACAAGACAAGAAACTTCAGCATGGAGAAATGCAGAGCAATTCCATTTCTCCTAGATATCCCTCTTTACAAGCCAATGACTGTCCAACACATTGTCAAACATATCTTTTGCTGCCGCATGATATAGAACTTGAAACTCTGGATATAACACCTTTGAAGACTTCTAATGATCATGTTCAAATCACACAAGCACATTCTCAATCATGAAGAAATGAAAAGCAAAATACAAAACACCTCCCAGTCACCTTGTACAATCTTTATGTAAATTTTCTGAAAAGCACTTAGAAACCAAGTAACCTTGTTGCTTCTCCAACACTTGCTCAACACCATAGACACTTTCTCAACATATCCACTCCAGAGGTTGACATCAATGAAAACATTAATGACAACATAATGCAACATTATTTAGGGTTCTCTTGTAGGGTTCAAGTGCTTGGGTGTGTCAACAACCATATTAGTCTTTATTTTATTTTATAATGGTTATTTTATTAGGTGTTTTTTGTTCATTGTGTCCCTTGAGCATGGGTTGTGGTCTAGTAGTGTAAGGTGTGGATAATGAGAAACCATAATTCCAAGATTACATAGTTATTAATAAATATGGTGAACATGTTATATATATATATATATATATTCAAATTTTTTTCTTTATACAAATTATAACATCTCTATAATATATTATAATGTTACTATGTATGGTTTCCATTAGTTAACATCATTAATCATGTATTAATCTATTGCAGTGACTTTATTGCGTCCATTTATGTTAAGAATATAAAACCTTATTCATCTAGAAATTTCGATTCTATCATATTAATTTTTAGTCAAAAATAGAAGACTATGGTGGATATAATTAACTATCAGTAATACCTAGCATAAATATACATGAATGGGTTTAAGGCATCATTCATTAAGAACAAAATCTATAGAAATGTGATTTAATAAGTCTTTGTTGAAGCATGTTTTAAATGCTATGTCAATTGTATAAGATCATATAAAACAAATTTTCTTGAATCTTTATATCACTATGTTCATTGAACGAATACTATCCCTTAATATAAAGAAAATTGGAGTTTGTACCTTGCATAATTATTGAAGCATTGCAATTATGATAAAATTATTATTATTATATTAAGAGTTTTGAAGCATTTCGACCTAAAATTTCATAAATATGCTATATATATATATATATATGAGCTCATTAAAAGTTGATTATATTATATGAATGTGCTAATAAATTATATTATTAACTATATGTCATTATACATATTATTTATTATTTGTTTATTGGGACAGTAAAATTTTAATCTTGAGTAGTGTCCAAGTTATAGCTTCATTTAAAATTAAATCAGATATTATATATAAATGCATGGTGGTTGTTAGTTAAGGAAATTATCTTAATACAATATAAAGTTGATGGATTTAATGTTTAATATTCTCTCAAATCCTTAATTGAAAGGAAATAAATTCAAACAATTTTTTAGGATACCTTGTAGTCAATTGCATCAAGTACTTGTTTAGATATGAGATTGCAAGGTCAAACAAATATAAGTTATTTGTCAAAGAAATGTTGAATGACAAGCTAATGAAATGTTATGGTTTCAATCTATTACATTAAGGAGATGTCTTATTTGTAATTAAAATTCATTAACACCTCCCTTAATTTAATTTTGGTAACTTGATGTAAAAATAATATCGGTAAATTATTTAAACAATTAAATTCTAGTAGGTGTTGGATTTAATATAAGTTTGACACCTACATAGGTCTATTGTCATTCATGTTTATTAAGTCGATAAAAAGATAGGATATAAATAATTCTTGTATAAATATCACGAAATTCAAATCTCCTAAAATAGAAGTTGGATGACAATGATGTGTGAACACTCAACTATATTTTTGCACTATGGGAGACAATTCCCTTGTCCTATTCACATATTAACCCTCCAAATGCATAAAAATGATCTCTCAAATGTACCATGTTTAGAGGACTTATTGGTATGTTTATTGAACACATTCTCCCAAGTTTCAAAAAAGAGGAGTTGCATCCATTCATTAATTTACTTCTTAGATAAGGTATGTCAATCATATTAAAATTGAACTTTAGTAATAATAATATTTTAAGGAAATGATTCCTAGAAGATGTATCTTGTTTATCCAACCATTTCCTCTTTAAAAATCATCATTGTTTTCTTTTTGGCATTCCAATACATATTTATAATAACTATTATTCCTTGATTAATATCATATTAATTATTTCTATAGAAGTTAGTTGTATGGTGAAAGAATGGGAAGTAGTTGATCCATAATAGGAAATAAAAAGAACTTACACTAACAAAAAAAATTATAATAAAAGAATAACCAAAATACCACCTAGCAAAATTAATGTTTTTTACTTTATATTTAGTGCATGTATGGTTACCACTTACAAGTAAAAATGCAGTGGTCTTGATTCTAGTTTTTACAATATGCAAATGAATCTAAAGTATTAAAAGTATATATCTAAATAAAATGAGAAAAAAAAGAGTGCACCACTAAGAATTATATTAAAAATATTGCACTTTTAAAAAATAACACTCAAAATAGAGTTTGTATGAGTAAGAATAATATTTGGAAGATCCCAAAATGATAACTACTTAGCATAATCTATAAAAAACTATGTATTCTAAAAAATATCTAAAGAAAAAAAAACTCAATACTACATATCCATCAAATAATAGCTATGATAAAAATATCTACACTAAAAAATGAGTCTAGATGTATGAATGTTTAACTCATGAAGTTGAGGTGTAAAAAAATAGCTATAATATTAATGAACAAGGATGGGAGTGTAAACTATTGATGTAAGCAATGGTGCATGCCACCTATAACTTTGGAAGCCATTTTAAAATTTACACACTAGGATAAACTGACCAAATCACTCATTGAAAAAACTCTAAGAAAAACTATGGGGAACTAAAAGATTACATGGGGCAAGTTTAATTATCTAGCTACTAAAAAAGTTAGGCCCAAGATTGAAAAATAACCCTCAGCTAGGTATAGGTCTATGAACTACATAGACCACCATGTATGTAGTGACCCTCCTAATGAAATTGATATTTCAGTTGTTTTGAGACTATGTTACTTTGATGCATTATGTCATGGATTACATGATCAATTGTGAAACTCAGTTGATGATACACTTTACTTTATGATCCTTTGTTTACTTTTGTGAGATGACATAATTATGATGGTATTTATTGTTCTTTTGTGTTAATGATGGTATTATGTTGTAATTGATGTTAGATGCTTTGTTTTATGTCAGTTTGGTGAAGGAGACAGTGTAGCAGTACTCATTTGAGAGTGCCTTGCTACACTGTGATTCTTCTTCACGGTGTGTCTTATGTTATATATGTTGTTTCGGTTGACCGTGCAATTTGATGTAGCTTTCAGGTACAGGCATCGACTCCACCTGCTTCGTCGGGTCTAAGCGTACCAAGGCCCTATGGAATTCGTTGAAGGGAGATAGTCTAGTCCTCTGTCATGAGCCATCGTTCTAGAAAGAATGAGTATCATTTTGTTACCCGTTCATCATGTTGTTGTCCGTTCTGTCATTTTATTCGTTGTTTGTCACATCATGTTATATTTGTCATGTTTCATATTGTTAAATTGTTTAGATTAATTTAATGATTTAAATAGATGGTATTGAAATTATCGATGATTAATTGCTTTATTTACTTAAAGGTTTTGAATAATTTATTTAATTTGAAAGTTTATTTTAAAATATTCAGGAATCAATTTATTAAAATATATTAATTGTGGAAGAATAGCTAGATGAAATTAATTAGTTTGTATAATTTCAATGTTTTCGAAAGTTGGTAAATTATAACAATTAGTTGTGATTTAAAGTTGTAAAATATCTTGTTTTGGATCATTATGTTTGAAAAGTTGAACTGATGGATGAATCGCATGCAAACAAAGAGTTAAGTGACAGGTTGCATTATAATCTAAAATGAATGATATAACATAGGAAAAAGATTAATTTCTCACGGCAATTGGTTTTCGAAAAGAAGAATTGTTGTCTTCATGGAAAAAATTTTGTTTCTGGATTTTTCTAGGATTTTGGTTGAAGAATTGGAAAATTGTAATCTGGAGGAATTGCTCAAGCTGATTGGGGATATTGAGGTTGGATTCGTGAATTTGGTTTCATTGTTGTTGCATAGTAAAGGAGGAAACCAGGTTCTTTTCTGAAGCTTTCATTTACGTAATTAGATCTTAAAATCTTAGATGATATTGCGGCATTGGTTTCTTGTTTTTGTATTGAATTTGCTTGAAATTACTTGCACAATAATAGAAAACGAACCTATTAGTAATCAGACATATTTAAATGCATATCATTCCACCTTAGTCTGAGATAAATTTTGAATATTTGCATACTGTTGTAAGTGATTTCACTTTCCTTAAGAAATCTTCTGAAGCATGCACTGATATAACCTTGCAAACGTATGATCTACAATATAGGTCTTGATTTATTCAGATCTTTAGTGTCTTAAACCTTGTTGTTGGAGGATTCTTTGCGCACAGACTTTTATTGTTTATCCTATCAGTTGCTTTAAGTTTTCTCACTGTCATTACTCAATCCTCTTTCGAAGACTTTAGCGGTTGCTTAAGTTTCAGCTCTCTTTTGTGTTGGTTCATGTGTATTCAAGCATGAGGAAGGTGTGCACTTGCTATCAAGACTGATTTGCTTGCAACATCCTCATTTCATGCACATTGTAACCTTGCATGGCGCATCAGACACAATAACTTTTACAGCTACGGCCAGAAGACTGAGATTATGGGTTTGTTAATGTGTGCATCGTATTTTGTATTATGTTCTCACATTGTTTAAGTGGTCATCTTGGAGCGGCGCTATTATGTCAGTCTCCACGCACTCATGGTCATGCCAACTGATCTGTGGTAGAATTTGTGCATATAGATCATTATTTTCCTTCACTTAAACCTACCTTTGTGCATGGTCACTGGTTCGGTCTGTTTCATTCGTTGTTTCTATTGTTGCTTGCATGCGTTTGAATTTCAGCTCCCTTTTTTCTTTGATTTGTATTTTTGTTAGTAATTTGTGTTGGTTCGGTCAGTGGCTCTTGTGAAGATGGTCGATGGTATCTTTGATTTAATCTTTTTTTTTCCTCAAACATGCACTGGTGATGTGGAAGTGTCGTTGTTCATTTTGATATCAACATGTTGTTGCTATTCAGTTTTATTGCTTTGTAGTTATTACCTCAGATGAATTATTCTATCTCTCACCCTGGCCACTAATGGTGAAACACCCTTACGCATGTTGAGTATCTTTTTCTCTGTCTTTCGACATCGCCTATTCGGATGCCTTCTTATATTATCCTCTGGATCTCCTTTTTACCATATGGTTGTACGCGTCGACCTATATGCATTCTTAATCTTTATGCTTTGAGCTTCTTAGAATCCCTTTAAGCTGCGAATTATTGGATGAGTCTTTTGTCAATTTATTTTGTTGAAAATTCTGGTTATATGAATTCATGGCCGATGAGAGATACGATTTTTGCATTTTCTTGTTCTCTTGAACATTTGTTCTATGTGCGACCTTACCATGCAACTATCTATCTTTTGTTAATACCAATTTGTGGTACCTCAATCTATGAATGTAACTGTAGCTTTTTGTTATTCATGTTGATGCTTCACATGCAATATCATGCTATTCGTAGCTTGTTCACTCTATCCTTGCATGGTCGACATGGTATCTCGGGTTAATTTTGGCGGCAAACTCCTTGTTGACATTGTTATGATTATTGCTTACAAAAGACTTGTCACTAAACTTTTTTAAGTTGTTGATTCATTTCTATATTAATATAATATTAAATTAGATGGGATTTGAATTTAATAAATTTACTTTATTCTTACTTGAGATGATCATCATTTGACTTGGATATCCGTATATGACTTATGTATTTTATTTTTCTATGAACAATAAAGTCTCTTATTTTATGCAACAATTATGTTTGAAAGAAGTGGATTTGCTTTGAGGTTATTTTATTTATAATTTTGGAGAATAATTGGAATTGCGTAATGATATTGGAAAAATTAGGACTTTTATTTTCAATCATCATGAATTGTTTTGTTGGATGGTATGGATTATAATGCATTGTGAAGGGAATATGATTGCATACTTGATTTAATTGTCATCTTGCCTTATGAGTGTTGTTTTGTTTTGTAGAGTTTTCCAGAAGCTTAGAATTGTAGTCTTTTAAAAAAAAATATGGCTTGTTAATTTTGGGAGGTTCTTTGTTCTGATTTGAATGTAGAAACTTGAGTCATTTACGATATGTCTTTATGTGATATTATTTTGGATATTTGAGTCCCATGGCATGGAAATGCGTTTTTTCATGAAAGACTTGCCATGCATGTTTAGTGGTTTTATAGAGTTATTTAAATATCATAGTATGATTTTGATGACTTTGGGTTTATGTGAAAAGAAGTTTTCTCTTGCATGCATGTTGGCTTTATTGTGTTGTCAGTTTGAGAATTTGTACTTAGGAGGAGTGGCTTCCGTTAGGGGCCGGACCCGGAAGTGGTTGCATAGGTAACCTCTCGAAAGTGTGTTAACCAAGTGATAACTAAATTAAGCTTTTAGGGGTTTGGGTAGTTAATAATTAACCATTCAGATATTATTTGCCTCGCCTTGTACTTTAACGCTTGATTAGGTTAAAGTAGGTTGAGATGGCCTGGAATGGCTACTCGAACACTTTGTCTTCTCGAGAAGTGATTTGAAGCCACATAAGTTCATATAGGGGCCGAAAGTCGTTAGAGGTTGCCAAGGTAACTCTAGTAGAGGGTCGATAACCTAGGAAGACTATCCAGGGTAACCTATTATGTTTATGTGATGACACTCATGTCCTTGTACATTTTTTGGATCTCTTGTGTAGAGTCACCAGTGATTGTTTCGTTGCCTCTGGGAGTATGTCAGTTGTCATGTCATTGTGATGTCATGTATGTCAACCATGTGTTGTATGTTATCTCTTCTTGATGTTTGTTTTGACTTGAGGACCTGTTTCTATCTCCTAGCATGGGGGGTGGGCTTTCGAGTTCCACACGATTGGGAGGAACATGTGATTTCTTCCATTGGGTCCCCTGCAGGTGATATTATTCGAGATGAGTTTTTTCTTGGCAGGATCCTGGATACACATCGTTCACCAAGATTGTTCATTGGATGAGCTCGTGGACTTGGTCATCACCTATTCTTGTTCTTATTCTTTATTGTACTCACTCATGATGTTACATGAGGTCTCATTGTATTATGATTTGGATGTATCGAGATTTGTCACAATCTCGTTTGACTATAATTGAACTTGTAATGTAACTCATGATGTAATGTAATCTTGTTATGGTTATTCACATGATTTGGTATATAGTTCTTGATGTATTATATATGTTGAATTACTTTAGTGGCATAGTTGTGGAACCCAAAAACATTCATGTTAGGTTGTGCTTACATGTTATTAAAAGTTTTTTTTTTTTTTAATTATTTGATTGTTTAGCATTAGTGACATGTCGTTCCATGGGTTCCATGAAGGGGCATTACAGCATGTACTTCTCACCAAATGATACCATAAATGGATAAAAATTACCCAATTATGACATAGATATGTTGATATTGAGTAGGCAATGCCTAATAATATGGTGCAAAATATATAGGATTTACAAAATATTAGAGGAAAATGAAACTCTAGGATTTTTTTCCAAATTGAATGATTTTATAGTAAATCATAAAGATTTTGGGTGCTCTAGTCATGATCCTAGTGTCAAATTTGACCTAAATTGCTCTAAAAGCATGATCTATGAACAAGTATAGATAACTCCTAGATGAAAATACATATTGATTTGAGTCCTAATATAAAATGTAGATAAAAGTAAAAGTAAAACCAAACATAGTGTACCTGAAGACATAATAGTGATCTTAACTATAATCTTCATTCACCTAAATAATCTTGTATCATAACTCCACTCTAGAATACCTAGATCCTCAAATGAATATGCTTTAGCCTTTGATGAACAAAAACATTTGATACCATGTAAGGTTTGCTTTGATTCTTATGCAATCACCCCCTATCTTTATGAAGAGAGAAATTTGAAATAACTTAGTGTAATGTCGTAAAATTGCACCCCTTGCAATTTCACATACATTCTTGCATCCTCTTTAGTGTCCACTCCCTTAGCACTTGTGTAAGTTCATTTTATCCCTTGCATCCACATTTTTCCTCTCTCAGGATGCTCAACACCCCTTTTCATCAACTACCTATGTGCGTCAGCTTCACGTCAAACTTTGTACTTCTCTCATTCATGTCATTTTGTAGCAGGATGTGTCTGGACACTAGTGCATTGCATGGATGTCCACACGTCACGCTAGCATCCTATAACATTTTAACATTCAAATGATCATTTTCGAGCATGTTTTCTACTTTTCAAAAACTTTTGTCGGTGGTAATGGCTTGGAAAGCTTCTTTTCCCTCTTTAAAAGCTATCTTTTCAACTCATTTAGCCTTCTTCTCCTTCTTGGCTTCTATCTTGGACATTATCCCACCTTTTCTCTTGTTATCTTTCTTGCACAACTCCCTTGCTTATTACAACAACACTCTCCAAAGCTCTAACAACAACCTTTGCAACTCACTCTTGGATCTCTCGGCTCTATTGCTCTCTTTGGCTTCCTCAAGCCTTGCAAGTGATATCTCCCTTAGCTTGTGCTTGCTAGCATCTTGGGATTTCACACATCCCCTACCTATTGCATCTATATTTTATGATACAAGTTCTCCTCCTCGAGCGGGGATTGATTTTATCACTCTTGTATTTATTTCATTCCTATTATCTTTCTCTATCTATTTGGTTGTCTGTGGAGGTGGGAACACCAAAACGGGGGTTTGACTAAGGAAAGCCCCTATACATCCCCAACATTTTCTCTAGATCTTATGCACGTAGGTATTGAAGATATTCATGTGTTGGAGGCTTCATTACTTGAGTTGTTGTGAGAATTTTCTCTTCTCACTTTATCATTTACTTTACTTTATTCTTAGTTCTATTACTTTCTATTACTTTCTCGCATTTTGTAAGCTCACAATAATTCGATTGTTAGTAGTTGCTTTGTTGTTTTATGTGATGAACTTAGTTTTTGGTCCATACAAGATGTCAGCACACCTCTAGGACTCCAACGTGTCGCTTTGTCATCCTTAATCCACGTTGTCATCCTTTGGCTGAGAACTCATCACTTTGTCCAATAAACCTTTGTGATTTACTCTTTTTGATTCTGGAACTCTCACCTCTTTACCTTGACACTTAAATTTTATTCCCTGAGGTAGTTTAGAGCAGTTTTCCCTTTGGGAATCTCTTGAGAATAAAGAGACTCATGAGTAGTGAATCCCCCTTCTGTACACTTAGTTATAAAATAATTAAAATACTATAGTGTTGTAATTTCACACTAGATTTTTCTCCCTCCTATGTGCATGGACCTAATTGTAGATCTAATGTCCTAGATTATGTATTTTGTGGCCGATTCAAATATTTAACAAGAAATCACATGTACAAATCTACGATAAATGTTTACTCAGATAATCAACTTTGTCCCTATTTTGGCTCCATTTTTTAATATGTCAGAGTTAGAATTTTATTATTTTTAATTTCAAATGTCAAATGTTAGCTATTAAGATTTAATTTTTGGGAAATAACATAAATACCTAGTCATTTCACCATTTGAAAAATAATAAGGAATTATTGAAAATATTGGTGATCAAGCAATTATTATCAAGTCAATAGCAATCAAGAGTATAATTATTGCAACATTTCATTGTCAAAGCATCATGTCAATTTTTATGTGAGTTTGTTTATGTTTATGCATACATTTTGTTTGTAAGGACTAAAACTTGTAGGCCTTCAAAGCAATCCAATCCAATTTGTAATCAAGCCTTGAGGAGATGTGCATGACTTTAGTCCTTCAAGGAAATTAGATTTGAGTGATGATTTGTAGTTCATTGTTGGTTCATCATCCATTTTTCATTTAGTCTCTATCCCTCAAAATTATAAGCTCTTTATCATCAATTTTTCCATTGTGGAGATGGAAACACCAACATAGGGTTTGACTGAGGAAAGCCCCTATATGGCACAACCCTTCCTCTCTCTTTGAATGTGAAAGTTATATATTTGAAGAATATAAGAGGAATATTGAACACTTTTCTCATTGTTGCATTCGAACCCTACAACTTGACAAGATACAAAAACTCAATTATCTCAACAACTAATGAAGATATGAAAGTGGGATCCAAAGGGAAGAAACCTCTAATCAAACACCCGAGGGCTATGAAGACAAATTGAAAATTCACTTAATCAAAAATAGGCACCCTGGGCAACTCAGTCTTGCAAATTCAGCTTCAAATTATATGACACGTGCACACAAGTCTACTCAATTTATTTCTGATAATCAAATTTGTTTGTGACTTTCAAGATTTGTTATTTTACATTAGAGTAGTGCATTTTTATTGTTAGTTAGTTGAATCATTGCATTTCATATAAAATCCACTCCAAACCATTCCAATTCAGGTCCTAGGGGTGGTAGACTCACCTTCAAGTTGCAAGTCAATCTCATATCCTATCCAATCCCCCAATTCTAAATGACAAGGCATTTGGAAAATATTTGAAATCCTAAGGTGAATCCTAGGGTTTCAATTTTCCAATTTATCAAAAACATGATTCAATAAGAAATTTGTGTTCTAGTCAATAGAATTAGGATGCAAATAAATGGATGCTCAAATACGAGAAAAGTGTAACATTTACAGGAATGCTTCCAAGTGATGAGAGATTGAAAGCCATATAGTATAAAGATGAAAATAACCAAACAATATAGGAAAGTGCACTCAACCCTAATTATTAAATACAAGATGCCACCTACCTAACTATATACTTAACTAAGTAAGCTTATCCCAAGTGATTACTAATAGATAGACTAAATGTATAGAAAGTAAAGCACACTAACACATTCTTATGTTACAAAGAAAAATAAAATTTCTTAAACTCCATATTAATTTTATGGGTGTTATTTATGAATATGGAGAGAAATATTAAAGTATCTCATGATTGCATACTGTTATGTTTCTCTACCTCACTTTATTTGTGATGATTTACTAATTGTAAATCAATCCCTTTTATATTTTATTTGTGATGATTTACTCTTTTATATAGATATAAGTAATGAAATAAAATTAATCCCTTTTATATTTTATTTATAATAATGTTGAGAAATATATTTTCTTTTTAGTGTGTTAAGTAAAAATTACTTGATTGAATATATTCTTATGTGTGGATAAGAGATTTATAAATTGTATCATGATTACTCTTATTGTTCCTTGATATGATGTATATTCCTTTATATATAAAGAAAATAATGTTTATATGCTTTAAGTAATTAAATAACGATAATGAATTTGTTATTGTACTTAAGCATTGAGAATTGAATCATCTATGTAAATGTTAATAATATTCATCTCTTTTGTTCCTTTTACTATGTATTAATAGAATATGATAGAGAGCATCTTTAGGTTTCTTGTACTCTCTTCTTCCCTCTCTCCATGTAATACCCCTCCATTTTGCTCTTTTGATCGAACAGTGTTCTGTTTTGTTATGCCTTATTTTATGTTGGTACTTTGACTATGGTACTCGGTTACTATTTGATCGCTATCTTTAAAGCGATGTGAATGTTATATTTTGATGTGATGGTATTTGATCCTGATGTTATCATTATGGCATGCTTTAGATTAGCATAAGTGGATATTTGAATTAATGATGCTTTATGCTTTTGATTATATTATTGATGTTAGATTTGTTAGTTAGTAATATTGTATTGGTGAAGGGGACAGGATTGCACCACTCTCTTGTGAGTGCCCTACAATTTCGCGATTTCCTCTTCATGGTGTGCTTTATTATGATATATATACATGTTCGATATACTCCTTGTTCGTAGGTTTACAGGTACAAGACATCGACTCCACCTGGTTTCACAGGTTTGAGCGTGTCCATTGCCCAAATGCATTCGATTGGGAGATAGTAGCTAGGTTTTCCGTGTCAAGTCATCACCCTAGTCATAGTATGTCATTGGTTTTAGTCAGGTTCAGTTGTTTTAATACTGTTTAATTTACCTTGTTATTATTAAATTGCAAGCTAGAAAAGGGTAAATAAATGGCTTATGTAGTTAAGTTGTTGATTAAATTAATCTGGCTATAATGTTAGAAATGTTATTTAATTTATTAATTAATTTAATTTAATTAATAAAATAATTTAATCTTGGATTAGATTTATTTTATTGATTAATTAAATTAATGGTGTTGAATTGAATTAAGCTATGCATTTTGGAATTGATAGGAATTAAATTTTGAAAATTGAAAAATGATTTCAAATTGCTTTTTTGAAAGTTTTCAATGCAAAAATGAAAATTGGAGATATTTTCTGTTTTCTGTTTCTGAAAATTCATTAGGGTGGTTGATGAGATATTTTTCATTTTTCTTCTTATTATTTGGATTTTCATGAGTTTTGGGGGGAGAGGATGAAATATTGAAAGGAAATAAGAAAAAAAAGAAGGAAGAACAAGATTTTGGTTTTGTGGGTTTTTTGGATTGGAATTGGGAAAAGCTTTGGGGAATTTTTGGGAGTTGGAATCAGAGGAAGAACCAATGCACCATTGGACATCTTCTCAAGCTCTTGGAATACCAGGTTCATGTTATTTAAATTGATTTTTGAATTTGAAAAGGTTCATGTTTTTGGAAATGTTATTTGCAAAATCATTGTTTGGAAACTCAAATGATTTATGTTGAAAAATAAACCCATGTTCAAAACTCTAAAACCTTTGTTTACAAATGTTTTTTCTTAAAAAAAAAATGTCTTACTTGCATGTTAATTGTACTTAACCAAAAAAAAAATTAGTACGTTTGAGTAGTTAATTGCAACTTCCTCTAGGGTTGCGAAGTGGGTCGTTACACTCCATCCCTCCTTTTTTTCATCACCACTTTTAGAAAGGATTAATGAATTAGTAAAATTATTATCATGTTATGTTATCTCTCATATGGTTTCATGTTAATACAATGAATTAGATGGTGATCTAATTTGGAAATGATATATCATGCATCGTATTCTTTCTGTTAAGAATGAAATGTTTTTTCTCTCTCTTAGTGAATATAATTAATCCTTTACTTTATGTTCTTTTCTTATAGAGGAGTAAATTATCTTTATACAATTGTTAACCTTCATTCATGAATTGTAGTGAGGTGTTAATATTTTTTGAAAGTGGTATTTGTCTCATCTATCTAGTTATATCTCTATATTTGGGTACCTTGAGTACTACCTAATTTTGTATCTTTGTCTTATGTATTTGCTTCTTTAAAGAGTGTGTTACATTGGGATTATTTGCACTCCTTTATTATAGATATTACATTGCATCTCTCCTTGTGTATTTACCTGAACGTATCTTCTACATGTGTTTGGTGTTTATTATTATTGTACTTGTGTGATTATTAAACTTGTGCATGTGTTTTTACCTTGCATTGGAACCAAAAAATATTGGGTGTGTTTTATTATTTTTTCCTAATGGATTCTTTAAGAATCATAAATTTGGTGTTTCAAAAAGGTTGGGAAATCTTAAAGGAAAGCAATGTAAATTAATAAGTTATAGTCTCCCAATCAATGAACTCTCTAAATTTAATAACCTAACACAAAGATTCAATTATTATAGAATATATGTTAAGGGTGATACATTAAAAAAATAGTTATTAATTATACAAACACATCAATGATATGTAAAATAATAAGGATTTAAAAAATGACACTTGATTGTATCACAAATATTTATAGGTCTCTATAAATATTAGGACTCATAGTTGGAATAATTAATTTTAGCCCAAGTAATATAGGTGTTAGAATTTGGGAAGATTTAGGGTTTAACTAAAATAGAGGAAAATATAAATGCAAAAAGATATTAAAAAATATGTTGAAACCTATTTCTAGTCTTTGAAAGAGCATTGAGGAAATTAAGTTCACATTGAATTAAAAAATACTCCCATAGATATTAGTTTTACTAATTTATAAAAATTGGTATAATTTGTTTTAGTTTAGTTAATTTTTGGGAAAAAAAAATGGAAAATCCTTAATGAGACCAAATGAGATGTCAAAGAAAATAAATTTGGTTATAAAACTACTTGATATTTGATCTCCTAGGAAAAATATGGACACAAACTAATTTAAATTATAAGCAATCTAGGTCACCAAAAAACATTAGAACACAACAAAATCTATTTGAACTAGTGAAAATGGTCCATAAACCTAGAGTAACTATAGTATAAATCCCTACTTTACTTAGGGAGGAGAAAATAATCAATTAAGAAATATAAGATCAGCATGCAAATTAGATTCAACACTTCGGGAATTTAATCAACATTTAGTTCAAATCTAAGCATTGAAAAAATCATAAAATAGGTAAAAGTAATTAATGACTAAAATATCTAGTAGATAAGAAATCAAACACCACCAATCATAGGTAAAACCACACTACCATGATAAATTAAAAAAACCTAGTAAAAATAAAAAGGGGGCCCCAATAAATCTCACATTGTACTAATTTTATAGAGGATTTAAATGCTTGATTTGGGTGTTTGAAGAGTACATATTCTATGTACATAAAAAGTAACACAAATTTTTAAATAGATATCTTAGACATTGTAAACCAACTATGTTTTTATTAAGCATAGATTCAATCATACATAATTAATATTTTCATCTATGGAAGTGAACTAACATGTGAAACTAAACCTAGAATGATGTAATTGAATTAGTTAAAATCTAATAACTAAAATTTTCCCACCTTGCCTTGTACTTATACCTAAAGTGGGACAGTGTCTACAAACACCATTTGGGAACTTTTTAATTGAAGATCATATTCTCCTTAGTGAATCTCCTGGGTAGACTAATGCAATATCTTTAGAATCATGATCAAATTTAGTATGCAAGCACAAAATTGGTTAGAAAAATTATATGATTATGATGTTGATATGCTTATCTCATATGATTGTTTTCATGATAATCCTAGATGATCTAAATAAATTAGGGTTAGTCCTTAATACACCACCCTTGCATACAATTTAAAATATTGTATGCTTTATTTAGATCATAATCACTAATAAGGGAGGGAAACATGGGCCCAAAATATAAAATTCAAATTGATAAGTTTAGTATTTAGAAACATGTGAGATGAAATTATATATGTCAATTCTAATCCCATAGATTTGAACTAGAGTGGGAAATGGCTAAATGTGGAGTTGGACCTAGATCTTGGAAATGAGTAATGATGAGGACACATGTTAGGATAGGTTTTTACAACTTCCATGTAAAATAAATGATCATGCACACTATTCAATGCATAAGGATAACCTAATCATCATGGATCCAAAACATAAGAGACAAAGGGAATGATTATGTAATTGTCACCATTATATTTACCCCTTTGAATTATATGTGAAGTACTATGAGTATTAATTTAGAGAAATCAAACAATCAACACAAAAAATAAATATTTCAAACACTTAGAGGATATAAATATGGACAATGATTCTTGTACTCTCCTCATAATGAATACTCCATCAAAGATATACAAAATAGGAAAAGTTTGATTAGTGGAAATTATCACACATTTTAAAATAGGAAATTAATACAAATTTATTGATTTTTTTAAATAGTAAAAATAAAAAGGATAAAGATAAGAGATTTCATCTAAGAAAGAAATGGATTAAAAATGTGAAAAAATAGTGATCAATAGTAGTGAAGTAGAGCAACTCGGAGCAAGCTGACAGAAGGGTCAAAAAGAAGGCTTCGCATGAAGAAAGGAATAGAGAGGACGTTGCAAGAGAGAACAATAATGGCACAATGGCTATGAGCTCTAAAGAATAAATTACATGTACTAGAGAAGGAGAGGGGAAAGGGATGTAGAAAATCGAAACCCTAATTCTCATCATCCTACAATGGGTGCAAACAAGGTACCTCTTAATAGAAAATTGCTTGATAAATTTATAGCTTTTCTTTTGGAAAATCATATTTAGAAAAATAGAATAGATAGGTACAAAAAAATGTATTCTTCATTAAATGGCTGAGAGAATGGCCAACGAAGGACCAAATTCTTTATTGATGCCAAAATCAGTGAGGTAAAGATATCATCGTAAAATCACTACCAAGAGGATTCTTCATGGTGGAATGCAATAAGGAAGGGAAGGAGGATATTTTAAAGGGAGGACCATATACAATGAATAGATCTGTATTCTTCATAAAAGATTGGGAACATAATTTTAATCCCTTGAAGCACATGATACATAAAATTTTGCAATAGTTTAGGTTATATAAATTATCATGGGAGTATTGGGATCACAAAATATTGGAGGAGATCAAGAAAAAAAGGGACTTTCATAGAAGTGAATGGAAAAATTGAGGATGGGTACTTTGGTATATATAGAATAATTTGTGTGGAAGTCCTAATAAATGAACTAGTAACATCATAAATTGAAATCATATCAGAAATAGGGATATCAAGGCAAAAGATGGATTTTTAAAGAATAAGCCATCACGAAAAATGCCCCTTGTGTCTATCATATAATCACCATGAAGAAGAATGCCCCAAATGCAAAGAGGAAACCCTAGGGGAAGGTTTGAATGAAGATGAAGGGAATAAATACACAATAGAATTAGAGAGAGGGACTCAGGTTCTAGAAGGAATGGGGGTATGGTAAAGAAGGATGACACTTCCAAGGGGAAGGGAAAAACCAAACTCTAGAGCCAAACGACACATCAGTACTGGTCACATTGTAAGACACTGGAATATGTAAACCTAAATGATTCATGACTAGAGGAGGTGATTTGAATAAGAATGAAAGCAAGGAAAAGGAGAAAGAAAAAATAATTGTAGAAACATTTGAAGATGAAGGTGATGACGGTAGTGGGGAAGATGAAATAAAATCTATGGAGGAAATGTTATTGGAGCAAACATCATAAAAAATAAAAAAAGCCAAGACATAAGAAAAATGGAATGGAGGCAAAAAAATAAATAAAGAAAAAATAGGATTGGTTGGAAATATGAAGGGGTAGAGGAAGTTGTGATCAAGGAAGAGAGGCCCCCTTCCTAAGGAGCCATGATTCTCACATGAAATTTTAGGGGCTTAAACTCCCCTGAAAAGAGGTGCATGCTCAAGCACCAAGTTGATTTGAGCAACACATACATAGTCTTACTACAAGAAATGAATCTATCAAAGGAAGAAGTGAAGAAGCTAGGTGACAAATGGAGGAAATGGTAGTGTTTTTGTCCAAAATACAAGGATAGAAGGTGGTTTGGGTATCTTGTGGGATCTGTATAAGGTATCAACAAAAATAATTCATGTATCAAAATAGTGGAAAATACTAAAATTTAAGTATCTACCCCAAAATGTCTCCTATCTTTTCAACATATATGGACTAGTGGGAGTAGTGTAAAGGAAAGTGACATGGAACCAATTATCAACAATATTTTAAAAATTAGGGTGGAAATATTTCTAATGGGTGGATACTTCAATACAATCCTTAGTTAGGAATAAAAAAGAGGTGGGATACAAATAAGCAATCGAGCAATAAGTGACTTTCAAGACTTTATGCAAGACAATTCCCTACTTAATATAAAGACAAGCAATGGTATCTTCACATGGTCCAATAGATGGAAGGACAATCAATTCATTGCAGATAGATTAGATATATTTATATTAGGGGGTGTTTAGATAGGAACTAAATTGAGTGAGTGTGTGGAAATATTGGCTTTGAGTGGATCAAACCACACACCTATTTGCATCACCTTTTCACCAAATATTAAACCATTGAAATGTCCCTTCAAATTCTAGAAGATGTGGTTCAAGGATAATCAAGTAGAAAAGAGGATTGCAAAATGGTAGAATAATGCCCCATTTATAAGAAGCATAAGGTCATATATCTTGTGGAAAAAATTATCTTACATTAAAGGACAACTAAAAGAATGGAACAAGCATCACTTCAAAAAAGTCTTTGAAGAAAATGAAGTGATTGGATTAGAACTAGCATAATTGAATGAAATAATAATAAGGGATGGAATGTTCCAAAATCATACATTAAGGAGAAAGAACTCAAGGCTAAATACGTTGAAGTCCTCCATAGGGAGGAATTATTTTGGTATTAGAAATCAAGGGAGAACTGGCTAAAGGAAGGAGATAAGAACACAAAAACTAAAAGCTTCATAAATAGAATAGGCAGTGTTAATAAAACTAATGGAGAAAAATGTGAATCTTGGGAAGAGATTGGAAATAAAGTAGCAAATTTATTTAATAATCTTCTCAATTCAAGCAATGAGGTTGTGGAAAAAAATAGGAGGAAGTGCTAATATTGGTCCTAGGAATAATAAAAAAAGACCAAAATAGGGTTGTGCAAACCATTGACTAAATAAGAAGTTAAGAGTGCAAATTTTCAACTAGATGGTGATAAGGCCCCAAGCCCAAATGGTTTCCTTACCTGCTTATTCTATAAATTTTGGTACATTTGTGGAAAATAAATACATCAAGCAATTGAGGACACAAGGAAAAATTTTGTAATGCTAAAATATTGGATCAAAAACTTCTTAGCACTCATCTTGAAGAAGTAGAGGTAACAAGCATGGAAGACTTCAAGCCCATTTAATTATGCAATATAATATACAAGATAGCAACAAATTCCACAACTAATAGGTTGAAAAATTACTACTGACCATCATATCAGAGGAACAATGTGGCTTTATATCGAGGAAATCAATCTCAAAAGGTATTATAATAGCCCATGAAGCAATTCACTTGATCAATAAAAGTAAGGTAGAAAGGATGTTAGTTAAACTATGAGAAATTACCTTTAAGGTAGAGTAAAACATCATATGCAACATGAAATGCCATGAGAATTTATTGTAAAACCATATGCCAATGATATGTTCCCAATAAGACTAACTCATGGCAGGGGTTTCCCCCAAGATAAAGCAACAAAACAAGACAAAATCTATCATATAAGGGATCCACGAATCCAAGGTCAACATATACCATAGATAATATATAATATTAAATTACACTTGGAATCAACATCATTCCTCAGATACTTATGGAACTACAAACACAATGGAGTAATGACACATTAAGACAACAAAACAAGATTTTGGGTCAACATAGAAGAGACCTAAATGTCTCAACATCTTGCATCATTCCCAAAAGGAAACACAAGACAACAACAATGTCCACAAAAAGAAGAATGGAGATAAAAATAGATGAATATAACAATGGATTCATTTTCTTTGTATCTTTGTGCCAATGATAACAACAAGGGTCATCCAAATAAAACTAACAAACACAAAGACACTCCAAGAAACACATCACGGGAGATCACATCATGTGCAATAAAACACATTAAAAAACACACAAAGGTACTACACATACAAGCTGATCTAAAATAAATCATTTGCATCCCAATCTTGCTCATCATAAATGGAAGGTGAACAATACGCTAAAATTACTACAAAAATTGTCATATAAGGAGTAGCATCAGGTTCAATGCATGGTGAATCACTCTCATCAGGATGATCATCATGGTTGCCCTCATTTAAACTCATTGATTTTGAAAATATAACTTTATTTCATTATGATCTTTTCTTTATTCTTCTGGTTTTTCTTCTTCTTCACTATCTGAGTGTATTATAATGGATTGCTTATTATCATCATGATTGTGAGAAACATCATTCATATGTTATTCTTTCATTCTTTACTTAGGTTCGGATAGGTAAGGTTTAGTTTCACGGTTTGGAAAGGGTGGTGGGGTGGAGTCAGGTGTTGACGAGGATGGATGGGTAGGATTTAATTCATTAAATTTGGTTTGTATGGATGGTTGATCATTAGGTAAGGTTTAACACTTTTTAGTAATTTGATGAACTATGGTGTGACATCTTTATTTACACTCTTTTTATACTTCTATTTCTTCTTGCATGAGCTTTGGTGTGTGAAGGGGTAATGGAGGTGTTCCCCAATATAGGTCTATTTTCTTCCTTTAGAGGAGTAAGGGTTGGGAGAGCATCATATTCTTAGGTCTAAAACTTGTTTTTCTTTAATATACAAAAAGTTAATTACACATTATCTCTTGGTATTTTATAGTATGGAGGAGGTGTAACCACAACATACATGCTAGGTGAACGAGGGAGGATGCCTTGTTCAAACTTAGGTTCATCCATTACGTGTGGGGTAGGATAAATATCCATGAAAGTCATAGTAGATCAAGGAACATGAAGTGGTATGTTACAAAGGGATAGCTCAGTTATATGCTTAGCTTTAAAATTTTAATATGACATGAAAAATGATCCTCATGACACTTAACAAACTCAATAGTTTGAGGCCAAAAATAATCTAGGGAAAAATTTCCATGAGAGGCCAAAGTTAAACCCACTATGATAAACAATGTGTATCTCTTCTTCAAATGGGAACTTTTTACACTTGTGGATAATCAATGGGATCACATTCATGGAGCATAGTCATCGATAGCCTAACTTCAAACAAAATTACTCCGACATTAAAATGATGGTAAATGAAACATCCAAAAGTTGGTCCAACTTTTACCAAGAGGGTGATTGAACCTATCATAAGACAAACATAACCATCATGATTTTTTAACCATGCTTTCGATTGATCATAGTTATCTTTGTAAAGTTTATGTACAAATAATAATTCTTCAGTGATCATATTCTCTAGACACGTGGGATCAATGAATATCCCCTTGTGGTTTTGTCATTAATTGGACCGGTGATATAGAGAGGACCATCATGCACATTTAGTGATGCATCAATATGTGTAAAACCAATGTTAGGCAACAAAGTGGTTTGACCTTTATGAGGCTGAACTTCTATTGTGTTTAAAACTTTGGATAAATCATCATCTTCTTCATCATTATCACTACACTACACAAAGTTTGATGAATGAATTAGTAATGGATTTGTGAATATTTGTAAGTTTTGGCTAGGTGGTGAAAATTATTTATTTTATTTGTCATTAACATCGGCCAACTAGATTTGATTAGAGTTAATGATGTTTGGCACTTGTTTAATATGCATACATTATTTTGTATCATGTTGAAATGAAGGAAAATAGAGGTTCATCAAAATGAAACAAAATGATGAACCCTATTTCTCCTCTATTTTCATTCATTATGTGTGCTATAATATGAAAATGAGTAACATAAATCAAATCTAACCCAACTACCAGTCAAAAGGTAGATCTAGAAAGGGTCAAATGTTGTGTACCTTTCACCAAAAGTGTTTTTTCAAACCCCACTGAGGATTCATTCACCCTATGGCGAATGGGTCCTGGTTAGGACTCTAGAAAAACATTTTTTGGGTTCTATTCTTTAATGTTTGCACTTCCAGATTCCAGTCGAACACTATCAAAAAGCTGAAAATAAATCATGTAGCTCAATTTCCGTGATTTGACAACTTTTCTTGCATCTTTGACAACTTTGCAATTTTCTCCAATTTTTCTCTTCAAATGGTCTCCAACCTAAAACCTACAATCACACATAAAAGAGAGAAAAATGTTGATTGTTAAGGAATAGGGGTTTTTCCTTGGTCAAACCCTATTTTAATTAAACCTTGAAATGAATGAAAGCATGATAGAATGATGAATGGATAAATGCAATGTCACAACTCACCACACCTTAATTGAAACCTTGGATAAATCTACAAACTAGCATGAAGTGGCCTCAATGAATGTAGATCTTACTCATGAAATTTGATGTGAAACAATGCCTTTGAATATGCGAAGATCTTGAACACTACATCAACACATTATCTGAAACAACATGCATGATGCAATACATCTTTGACATGATGAAATGAAATCTTGATTGCTGCAATAATCTTCAATAATCTACCCTTGAATGCCTTAGAAATGCTCTTGAATGCTCTTGATCTCCTAAACTTTCTATTAGGACTTATTCATAAAAAATTCTAGGTGAAAATAAGTGAAATAGCATTGTATTTATACATATCTTATCATTAAATCCTGAAATTCAAATATCATAAGCCAACATTGAATCATGGATTTCAAATCATTAAAGTACCACCAAAAACATATTTCAAAGAGGGGTCCTCGGTCTAAGTGAGGACCCATTCACCATGTGGCGAATGGGTCCTAGGCCACTTACCTAGGACACACATCAAACAAGGTGAAATGTCATGTAAAAATAGGGCCCTAAGACCAAGTGAGGACCCATTCGCCCTAGGGAGAATGGGTCCTAGGTCACTTACCTAGGACACACATCTTCTAAAGTCAAGTGTTGTGTAATGACATTTATGAATGTCGGGTTTTATCCCTCATAATTTGCAATCAATTAGGTTTGTGTTTAAATTAAAGGGGCCAATCAAGCAAAATTAACCTCAATTAATTAATAAATCCCTAGATTAGCGTGAAAGTGTAAAGATAAACCTTACAAACCCTAAATAAGGCACCATTAAGTCTATTTAATCTAAAAGGGCCCTAATGTAGTGACCCTCCTGATGTCATCGCTATTTCAGTTGTTTGAGTTGTTAGTTGTTAGTTGCTTGGTACTATATTACTTTGATGCGTTATGACATGATTTACATGATCAGTTGTGAAACTCAGTTGATGATACACTTTACTTATGATGCTCTGTTTACTTTCATGAGATGACATTATTATGATGGCATATATTGTTTTGAAATGTTTATGATGGTACTATGATGTATTGATGTTATATGTAACGTTTTGCGTCATTCGAGTGAAGGGGACAATGTAGTTGTACTCATCCTTGAGTGCCCTGCTATGCTGTGATTCTTTTTCACGGTGTGTCTTTTGTTATATATGTTGTTTCAGTTGACCATGCAGTTTGATGCAACTTTCAGGTACAGGCATCGACTCCACCTGCTTCGTCAGGTCTGAGCGTGCCAAGGCCCAATGGAATTTGTTGAAGGGGGATATTTCTTGTCCTCTGTCATGAGCCTTCATTCTGGAAAGAGCGAGTATCATTTTGTTACCCATCTGTCTTGTTGTCGTTCATTTTATCGTATTGTTCGTTGTTTGTCATGTCATGTTATGTTGTCATGTTTTCATAATGTTTTGTTTAGATTATGTAATGATTTAAATTAATGGTAATGAAATGATTAGTGATTAGTTACCTTGTTTAATTTAAGGTTAAGAATGATTTTTTTTAATTTGAAAGGTTATTTTTAGAATATTGAGGAATCAATTGTGAATTATTAAAATATATTAATTGTGGAAGATTAATTAGTTGTAATTGAGTTATTTGTACAATTTTGATGTTTTCGAAAACTAAAATAGTCAGTTGTGATTTAAGTTGAAAAATATCTTCTATGATTATTGTGTTCGAGAAGTGTAACTAATGGATGATTTGCATGCAAACAAAGAGTGAAACTGATGGATTTCATTGTAATCTGAAAGGAATGATATAACATAGGGAGAAAAGATTAATTTTGAGGGTAATTGATTTTCGAAAGAAAGAAATTGATGTTTTACAAGAAAAGATTGTTTTTGTATTCTTCTAGGGATTTGTTTGGAAAAAGCTGAAAATTGATCATTAAAGGTCGTATTCATACTATGAATGTTCTGTGGATTGGCTTTTTGAGGTTTTCACTTCACCGTTGTTCGAATCCGGAAAGCATTTTAGGTTTTCTTCTTTCAAATTTCATGCTAATTCTTGATTTGATACATGCAAATAGGGTTTGTGGTATTTCAATGGTATTATGTTGCAAAAATCTTGACTTGGTACCTACATGCACAATAGAAAATGAAAATTTTAATGTCAATTTTGATTGAATCATTGAGAAATAAGGAGAAAATAACACGTTTTCAGGTTTATCCTTAAACCTATATATATGTATATATATTCTTTTGGAAATGTTTGTGTAGTTTTAACTATGTAACATGTGTCCACTCTGATTCTTCATAGATGTTTCTTCTTAAACCATGAACTCCTTAGAATAATACTTGCTTGTTGATCAGTTGATCTGCATGTAATTGTGCATATGTAAACTTATTCCTAACCTTACTTGCTGAACTCTAGCGTACATTATGGAACTAGTGAACTATGGTGTTACTAACATTGTTTATCAAATTTATGTTTTTAATGCTCATTGTTACTCATATTGACCGTAGCTATGCACATTCTATCAATTGTATAAGTTGTTGTCCTCTATCGCGCATGAGCCATATGTTAAGAATCCTCTGTAGAATTCTAGTTCACTGGAATGCTTATAGTTGGCCGCTTAATGCTTCTTAATCTTTATGCTTTGAGTTTTTCTTAAAATTCCTTTAAGCCACGAATTGAGGAGGAGTCTATTCTCATTTTGTTTTTGTTTCTTAAACTTACAAATGGAGAGTGTCTTCCAAGTCCGCCATCTTGGAGTGCTTTGGTATCTTTATTCCTTTGTCATACATGCGTAGAATCTGAAATTTCATACAGTCTTTATCTCACTGTATGTATTGTCTTTCTTTGAGTCACGGGCATGCATGCTTAACTTATGGTTGATTTCCTTAACCTCATGCAAATCTTGCATATATGTGGGTATCGTCCATTTTATCTTGTTCGTTGTTGACTAAACGCATGGGGAGTATCTTTGCTTCTGACTTTCGACGTTGCTTGTTTGGATTACCTTTAGATCGCCTTTTTCATCTTATGGCTACTCGTGTCAACATTTATGTGTTCTTTAACTTATGCTTTGAGATTCATGAATCTCTTTAAGATGAAATTTTTTCAAGTGAGTCTTTGTCAATCTATTTAGTTGATAATTCATGGTCGGTAGAGAAACGAGTTTTGCATTTTCGCGTTCTCTTATATGTTTGTTCTGTGTGTGACCTTATTGTAGCTTTCTGTTAATATTTTTGATGCCTCACATGCATTTAGTTTATCATATCGCGTTTGATTTATATGCTCTTTGACAATTGTTCTTGACATTCAGTGTATTCTTTAATTGCTTTATCGTTTGCATGCATCGACTGTTAGTTTTTGAACTTCAACTTCTTTGTGCGTAGCAGTATGAGGTGTCCATTAGTTCGCCTTATAAATAGACTTAACTATCTATCAAATTTAAATTTTAAGTGTTCATTTAGAGTTTACTTATGCACGTTTATATTTATCTCTTTGGCGTTATAGAATAAGTTGCCAATCGAGAACGTGATTTTATTATTGAAACTTTTAATGTCTATATAGTAAGAGGAGTCATGTTATAGTAAGACCTTTCATTAATATCCTTATTTTTTTTATAATGTATTATCCTCCAAATATGTGAGAATAGATAGTGTTAGACATAAATAAAAATGAATATTTGTTATTGTGTAATTCTTGATCATACTTAAAATAATGACATAAGAGCTTAGGTAATTAGGTATTTCATTTTAAATTCCCTCTTTAATTTATGAAATAGTTTATTAATTTAAATATAAATGCATTGATTTATAAAATGGTTTATTAATTTAAATACATATACAATGCTAATATTAGAATGATGAAATATCTTATTTATTACAATGAATGTATATTTTTGGTTAATAAGGTTTGAATTCTTAATATCATCATATGTAGGCATGAGAATTAAAAATACCATCTTATATGGAATAATCTATTATACTCTCGTACAACGAGCTTAAATGTGTTAAGTTAGACATGTATGATTGGTGAATCTTGAATGGAACTTGTTAATTATGTTCAAGTGATATCTCTTTTATGAGTCTATTCTTACTTTATGTATTGAAATATATTGTTTAGAGCATCGTCTTCTAGAGGCTTTAACTAGTGGTTTTGATTTGAATCATGGCTAGTGTTATATGTATATTTTTGTATTTTATCAAATGTGAAAACATGAGCCATGCACGTTAGCTGTTCAAGTGATTTTATTTTTAAATATTTTGAATTCTAGGGAATAGAGTTATGCTTGTTCATGTATTATCTTGGCCATGCATGTTAGTGGATTTATTGAGTTTTATACAAATATGTGCCTTGATATGATTCGATCTCTTTTGGATTTATGAGGAAAGAAGTTATCTCTTGCATGCATGTTGGCTTTATTGTTCTGTCATTTTGAGAAGTTGTACCATAGGAGGAGTGGCTTCCGTTAGGGGCCAGACCCGGAAGTGGTTACATGGTTAACCTCTCGGAAGTGTGTTAACCAAGTGATAACTAAACTAAACTTTTAGGGTTTTGGGTAGTTAAAATTTAACCATTCAGATAATGTTTGCCTCACCTTGTACTTTAACGCTTGTTTAGGTTAAAGTGGGTTGAAAAGGCTTGAAATAGCTACTCAAACACTTTGTCTTCTCGAGAAGTGATTCAAAGCCACATAAGTTTGTATAGGAGCCGGAAGTCGTTAGAGGTTGCCAAGGTAACTCTGATAGAGGTCTGGTAACCTAGGAAGGCTATCCAGGGCAACCTATTGTGTTTATGTGATGACACTCTTGTCCTTGTACACTTGTTAGTTCTCTTATGTAGATTCACTTATGATTGTGAAGTCGCCTCTGGGAGTATGTCAGTTGTCTTGTCATTGTGATTTCATGTATGTCGACCATGTATTGTGTGATGTTTCTTCCTGTTGTCTTTTTTGACTTGAGGACCTGTTTCTATCTCCTAGCATGGGGGGTGGGCTTTGAGTTCCACACGGTTGGGAAGAATGTGCCATTTCTTCCATTGGGTCTCCTGCAAGTGATATTGTTTGAGATATGCTTGTTCTTGGCAGGATCCTGGATACACATCGTTCACGGAGATTGTTCGTTGGACGATCTCGTGGACTTGGTCGTCAGCTATTCTTGTTCATATTTTGTATTGTACTCACTCATGGTGTTACATGAGGTTTCATTGTAATACCACTTGTGATGTTTCGAGATTTGTCACAATCTCGTTTATTGTAAATGAACTTGAAAATTAACTCCTGATGTAATGTAATCTGGTTATGATTATTCACACGAATTTGGATATATGGATCTTGATGTGTTATGTTGTTTATTTACTTTAGTAGCATAATTGTGGAACCCGAGAATGTTCATGTTAGGTATTGATCACATATTGTTATTAAATACTTTTTTAAAAAAATTATTCGGTTATTTAGCGTTGTGACATGTCATTCCCTAGGTTCCACGACGAGGCATTACAGCTTGGTATCAGAGAGAAGGTTCTAACACTGGGTACTCTAGTTCTTGTGAGCCCACTAGGTTGTTCTAGATGTTAGATTATTTTATGCTTGGTGGCCTTTATTAGGGTTTGAGCTCCACAAGGTTAGAAAGTTGTGTTATGCCAAATAATTATGAACATTATACATATATAGGTTTTTGTTCAAGGGGATCTTGCTTCGTTCATGTAAGGTCTTCTTCTTAGGGATCATCATGCCTAATGTCTCCAAGAGTAAAATATTTGTAACTTAGGGAATGCAATGCATCACATCACTACTAAGAGGAAAATTGTACACTAAGAAATATTGCACTCTTGGAGGACATCAAACCCAATGACACCACCAAGAAAAGGATGCATCACAAGAAAAAGAAAATCACACCATGAAACATGAAAAATGTCGAAAGATATGATTGATGTATACCCCCACTTTAAAGCAGTTGCTAACACCATTTTTGTGAGAAATTGCTTTAAAGTAGCCAATGTTTACTCCTAAGACATGAGAGCTTCCTCGAAAGGCCCTATGCCAAGTCATATGTTTCCGAAATAAAGCTACGCCATGAAAAAGGAAGGAGGGGTTGCTACCAAAAATACATAAGGGATCTATGGATTCAGGGTCAATATATCTTTGCTACAATATTGTCATAGAGCTCGCAAATATCATAATTCCCTAAATACTCATAGAATTGGAAGAATGACACATAAAGAGCAACAAAAAAAAAATCCTTTCGGGTCAACATGAAAGAGACCTAAATGTCTCGACACCTTGTGTCATCCTCAAAAAAAGGAAAACACAAGACAAGAAAAAAGATTAAAATTTTTACGACATATAGAAGAATGTAGATAAAAGTAGAGGAATGCACAAAAAGAGAGAGAGATACATCAAACAAAACAGCTCGAGGGATCACATTACACACATGCAATCAGATAAAGAAACATGCAAAAGAAAACAATGCAAAATACTAGTAAGGTGCATGCAAGTCAACCTATAGTACGTTGTCTGCATCCCAATCTCAATCAGTGTATGCGAAAGGCAAACAACTAGCCAAAGGGACAACATCAAGTGTTGAGCATGGCGAATGGGTCCTCACTTAGACCTAGGACACACATTGGACAAGGTAAAATGTCATGTAAAAATAGGGTCCTAGGACCAAGTGAGGACCCATTCGCCCTATGGAGAATGGGTCCTAGGTCACTTACCTTGGACACACATCTTCCAAAGTTAAGTGTTGTGTAATGAAATTTATGAATGTCAGGTTTTATCCCTTGAAATTTATAATTAATTAGGATTGGATTTGAATTAAAGGGGCCAATTAAGGTAAATTAACCTCAATTAATTAATAAAGCCCTAGATTAGTGTGAAAGTGTAAAGATACACCTTACAACACCCTAAATAAGACACCATTAAGTCCATTTAATCTAAAAGGTCCCTAAAATTAATGTGAATATGAAAAACATATTACAACACTAAATTAAGGAAACTTTAGGGGCTCATTTTAATATTAATTATTTCCAAATTAAGAAAAAGGATACTTTTTCCGTTAATACACATGTCCAGGTGTACGATGATACTAACAAAAAAAAATTACATTAAAATTTAGTGGTAAGGGTTTACTTGTGTCAACAGGCCTAATGGTAGGGAATTGAACCATGTTCTTGCTTAATAATTGCAACATTCACATATAGAGAATCGAGCAATTATTAAAATTGATAAGGAGTTGTACTTGTGATTACAATATGTGTTTCAATGTTATTGGAAGTTTGAGGAGTGTTTATCTTAATGAAGTTTTTGTTTTGCTTTTTAAATGGTTGTTAATTGTTTTGAGGAAGGATTTGGATTGACCAATATGAGTCGATGAAGGTGTTCCTTCATATTGAATAACTATATTTGATAATCATGAAGAGTCATACACAAGTGTGTAAAGGATGGATACTTCGTCAATAATATATTATCTCAAATAGTAGGTTTCAAGTTTCCTATAAATACTCTTTGGATGTTAGCATTGAGAAGACTATAGGAGATTTGTGAGTAAAGCAATTGGTAGTGTCCTATAAATTTGGTTACCTTTTCCTTAGGTCCTTGTTTACAATGAACTAATTACATTAACGCCACTTGAGGACCAATTTTTTCTTGAAAATATTGGAGAAATGTGCTAACAAGTTGCATGAATGAGGTTATTGAGTTGTTTGAAATTGAGAAAAATCATTACAAGGCCATGTCTTTCAATGATCTAGGAAAGAGTTTTTCTACTAGCACATCTTCAAAAATGAATTCACTACACAATGCGATAAAATTTGGCACATGGTTGTTAGGATCTCCCTTACCATTATAGTTTTCAAATCGGGATATCTAATGTTTTGCAGGAAAGATGTTTTGAGGATGGAAAATGACAATGGGTTATGTGTGAGGTATTGTGGACATTTGTTGTTGTTTTTATTTTTGTTTAAGGTTGAAATTTTTTGTTGAAGTGATGTCAAGTTTTACAAAATTTGATTTATGATGAGATCATTAAGTGATATGTTTTGAGAGTTTTTTTAATATGGTGAACTAGTATGAATGGCCTATGGGTTATTATGTTACATGTTTATAAGGGGTAACGAACATGGTGGTGTTATGGGTGAGGTGAAAAAACTATAAGGATTCACACCAAGAAGCCCTAAGCTTGGATTTAGGCTATTGGTATATTGTATTGTCAATGCTATGACTGAAGTTGTAAATATGGGAATAGAAGGCATGGTTGTGGGAGAGGAAACTTGTTTTCCTATGTGGTTTTGAACATTGGTAAATGATTGAGCACAACCAATTTTCATAGGAATGTTAGCATTTACAATTTGAGGTAGACTACACAACACTTATATTCCTTGGGAATCAATTAGAACCTTTCTAAGGTTTTCCACAATAGGAAATATTTCTCCAACTAAAGGCTCAGTACTTAGGAAGTCTTGAAGACCTTCTAAATCCTTATCTAATTTCTTTAGTTTCTCTTCAAGTACATAGGCAATAGTAGCCTCCAAGTCCACATGAATGTTGGGTTGTGAAGAATTCATAGGTAATATGTGATGAGGGATGGAATCTAAAATAGATTGGGTAGAGGCAATACCTTGTGTGAAAGATTCATAAGATTCAAGCTCCATAATGGATGTGATTACAATGTGAGAGGCCATAAGTCTAAAACTATAGCGCACATGGGTATTAACAGTAGGACACCATGTCATGAAGATAATATGAGATTTAAAACACTTAAGCAAGCCTACTATGAAAGGAAAGTATAACACATTCATAGAAACTAAAACAATTTACAAAAAATAAAAGCCCGAGCCACACATGGAACACAAAAAAAAAATCAAATCTAAGTCAAAATTGACTAGACAAAGGTGTTGGGTGTCATAGACCAGTGGGTTAAGTTTACTAATTTCTAGATAGGGATGTGTACTACAGTTTCTGAGTGTTCTAATGTATAACTATTCAGGTCTAGGAATAAGCAGATTTCTAGAAATGCACAAAATTGTAATTTTGCTATGTGAAACACAATTATGTATGTAATTTTAAGAATTTTCTAGCAATAAATGTAATTTTTAGATTACATAGTATATAAATTGATTGATCCTAACTTGAAAAATCTAGAAACTAAAATAGATTTCTATCTTTTTGCAACAACAATAATACACTTTTCTACTTTTTTCACTATATGCATATGCCTAAATGACCACTTAAACACTTTCATATTTGTTTTTAGATTTCAATATAACCTAATGCAAAAAAAATAATGCAATTATGAGCTAGATCTGCCTTGCAATGACTGAAATTAACCTATTTTTTCTTTGAATGAAAGATGCTATGCAAATTTTCACTTTTTCAATTCTTTTTATGATAATTATGTATGCATAAGTGATGAATGCAAACAACCTAATACTATACTCAGATTTTTAAATGATATGCTTCAGTTTTTAGAAGATTTAAAGTGTAAGAAACAATCAAGTTCATCAAATCTTTGATTAGGAAAAGGGATCTAGATCCTAAATCACACTTCTTCCTATATTGGGGGACATTCAAGAATTAAAAATGATCTCAATACCCACTTAGCTACAAACCATAAATGGAAGAGTTAGAATGGTGGATCATGGTTTAAATCCTTTATGGTGGGATGATGATGTGATTAATTGACTTTTGATTGATTGAATTATATGATGCAATGATGTTCCTAGGTTACTTATGAAAATTCAACAAACTAAGATGATTTTTAAGAAATACAGAACATGTTGACATAAATAAATTCCAAAAAAGCAAAGGACAAACATAAAATAACCTACATATAAATTTGGGGGAAAAAATAGTTGAATAGGGGTGTGGGGTGCCCTTGAATGGATGGTTGCTACTCAAGATTTCATTTGACAATCTTGTTGCTCCAAATATACAAGTCCTCTCTTGGGGTCATTGTCAAAACTTCGTCTGTTGCTGATAAAATCCACTTTCCTTGACTTGACAACTTGTAGGGCTTGAATGCATGAATGATTAATTATTCTTCAATATTCCTCCAATTTTCTTTAGATCTATAAACCTGCACACATGAAATAGGGGTAAGGGTTGTTCCATATAGGATCTTACCTCAGTCAAACCCCATTTTGGTATTTCTACCTCCACAACAACTATGATGATTTAAAAGAGAGCTTACCCTTAGTCAGGTAGAGGCTAAATGATAAAAAAAGTGATAAATTGACAAATTGTTGTAACTCAACACTTAAATCTGCATTCCTTTATGGACTTAAGTTGTGTACTCATCACCTTCAAGGAGAAATTACTATTTGACTTGAAGTCTTGTAAGTGTTAGTACTCACAAAAAAAATGAGCATAGAACATGAATAAACTTACATAAAAAATATGTTGATTGGATAACATAATGCTTGACTAAAATAAATACTACAATAATTCTTATAATTTAACTCTTGGATTCTCTTGATTGACTTTTTGAGTCTTCAATTTGTTCAATAAAATTGCTAGGATTAAAATGGTAAAAAGGGTTTGTATTTATATGCTATTCTTCTAAATTCTCAAAAATCAAATCTCGATAACCGACAACTAAATTCAAACTTTCAAATAATAAAATATCAACATCGACATATTCAAATTGGAGCCAAAAAGGGTTGGACAAGAGTTTTGGGTACCCTAGTCCAAACTCATCCTTCTCGGGGCCTTAAGCATTGGGAGTAAATATTAAATTCTTATTTTCATTCCTATTGTTTGATTTTCCAAATATATTTATAAAACGGGCAATCAAATGCATAATTAGGTCCAAACACATATGGGGGAGCTAAATCTAGTGTGAAATTGTCAAGGGCGACAATTTCCAATGCTTAAAGTGCATAAATGTTCTAAATAGGACAAACACAACAAATACCACTTTATAATTTTATTGCATAAATGTTCCTAATGAATCAAGCATGAAAAAAAACCACTTTTGTAAAAAAAATAGCACTCATATCCAAGTTAACTATCAAAAGTTACAAGGGTTTTAATTTTTCACTTTTTATCTATTTAAATTTGCACTAAAAATAAATTGACTCCCAAAATACATTCTTTGTGGTAAGGTTGAACTTAAGCGCCCACTAGTAGGTAAACCAGATTCAAGTCCCACATGTGACCATACAATATGATTAGTGGCTAAGGAATATGGTGAGCACCCCATCCCTTTGTTGATGTCACATAGGGGAGTTGTTGATGTTAGTAATGGAAAGTAAAGTTTGAGATGCTTTTCCATTTGTCTTTATTTTGACATGTTGGTGTTCATCACAATTCTGTGTGTAGATTCTTTGAGGCTCAAAATTTTTGACCCAAACCCAAAAAACTCACAGTAAACCCATAAAACCCGCACAAGATTTTTTGCAAACATATTCTATTTTTATAGAATTTCTAATGCAAATTGTTACGTTTACAAGATAAAAACAACCTCAAAAATTGGACTATTTCATAACATGGCCATGTTTATAACTATTTCACAGGTTTTTCAATCTTCCATATCCAATAGAGCAACCTTTTTTGCATGAAAAAGCTCCATGTACAAACTCATGTGCAAATGCTCATATCCAAAACCACCTCCACATAAAGCAAATCAAGTTCTAATGCATACAAATAGAGTTAAAAAAAACTCACCAACGATCACTGAGAAAAAACAATAGAATACCATATTGGCTTTGATAACTATGTGAGAACACCAAAATAATCTAGACAAAATGTCAGTATCAGTCCAAGGCAATGAAATTTGAGCAATCACACACCCCTACAAGTTATAAAAACACAAAATACGCAAAATAAATGAAATACATGAAAAATGTATACAACAACATTATATCAACCCACAAAATAAGATGTACATATAAGAGAGATGGAAGAAATTTCCACCCAAAATAGTGGAGAATCATAGATATTTGACTCCCACTAACTAAGATTATTGGTGGGTTAACTTCCTCAAGATTGGTAAGAGTTGGAGAGCTAACTCAATAAGACTTAATAGATAACTAGAAATTTTTCTCCCACTAACTAGGACACCCAAGTAGGTTTAATGTCATTTGTAATTATCCATGTGCATGAAATAGAGATAGTATCTACATTAACATGATACATATTTAATGTAGGTGTCACATTAGAAAATTATTTAATATTAGAAAAAACTACTACTATTTGGGAAAACTTAGTACCAAAAAGTTATTGTGGGTGTCATGATTTTGTAAGCTCATGGTTAGAGGCACAAATTTTATGTAATTCCGCTTACTGGTCTTGTGTAAGATTGTTTCTATAAATCAAGCACATGAGTAGTTGTTGAGGTTAGCTTGTGTAACATTTGACTTGTTAGATAAATTTGTTTGAGCATCTCTTGTAGGTTGCATATGTGAATACTAGAAGCATGGATTTGGATGTGTGATTACATGGTTCTCATTTTCTTCTTTACATGGAAGAATGCAACTAAGATGTGGTAGGACTGAAAAAATTTAGTGGTTATTTGTGTTATTCCTCCTTTTTTGAGTTTCCTGGTAAGTTTTCAATGGTTAGGACATGATGTTCAAATGTCTAGAGTTTATTTCTATGTGTTAAACCCTTCAAAAACCCTAGTTTTCAAGTGTATGTAATACTTTTGTTCTAATTCTTCATTGACTCCTTGTAGCCGGTTTGTTGGTTGTTCAAGTTATAACCTATGTCTAGGTTATTGTTCATTAAGTTGGCCCCTTGGTTCCAATTCATCATTTAAGCCCACACGTTAATATTGTGCATCATTTTCCTATCATTGTCCAAATTCCTTTATAAATTTTGACCCCCTTTACCTTGCCACGTTAAGTTATTTTAAAACCATGTGCTTAAGTCTTTCACTTAAGTTAACCGCAGGTTGATTCTCCAAGAGACATGTTGCATCATTCTAATTGGCTTCTGCCATTCTGCAATGATTATTTTATTAAAAGGAAAGGAAAGGAAAGGTCCTTTTATAGTCCACGATACTAGGCGGTCTATTTTTGGGTCTACAAATGGCTTACAATATATGGGACTCCTTGTACTCCCAATATGAGAGAGGCACCTAACTCGTGCTCCACAATATGAGGTGTGCATACCTTCCCCCCTGCAGGATTTGAACTTGTGGCCTCTCTTTTAAGGAAATACATGCTTACAAGACCGTGAGAAGCTACCATGTGGCAAGCATATGGTCAAACAGTCAATAGGGACCCCTCAAACCAACGTGGCAAGCTTTAAGGCCTTCTACCATTCCACTAAGCCCTTTGGGTGGACCTATGATTAGCTTGTAGAAGAGTGATAGATTGACATCTAGCAAGGAAGTGACCTAAAGTAGCCCGATGGGTACCACGTGGCGCAATCTTGTGACCTTTCCACCATTTCACAAAGGGTATTTTATTGAGGCCTAATCTGACTAGAGAACAATGGGAGATTACCACATGGTAGCATCTGAGCCGTCTAATGAATATATGTAGGTTTCCAATGAAAAGTGGCAAAGCTTTATGGTATAAATGTAAGGTTTAAACATCGATCATCTAATGGCACAGGCATGAACTGGACGGTTTCCATCATTCTATGGGCTTGATTTTATGACTGTGGAGTGCGAGAGGTTTAAACTCATTCTTTTGATGACATGCCTTCTAGTTGAGCTATAAAATCAACTCCAAATGGAATGTTTTCATTGGATTGAGATATTTCTAAAGCAAGTAAAATCTCTTCAAATTTTTCTAACCAATTGATGTCGTCGGATTGCAAAAATTTCATGGCAATCAATAGTCTGCATTCAAACTTGCAGAACGAGTAATGGTGGACATGACGACTTTCAGCCCTATAAATTAATTATTTTTCTCCATAAAAGCTATAATCCAAGCATTTGAATGATTTAACAAAGCACTCAAAGCATCGAGAAGGTGGAATTTGTAGTAATCATGAGCTTTTTTGCATCAAACTAGGGTTTTCGAAGTAAAAAACCAGTAAGTTCACCTACTACCTTAAATTACAATCAATTGCTTATCGAATTTCTTGTTGTTACTTTATGTGTAAACTTTAGAGTTCTTCTTTGAGCTAGTGTATCCTTGTTTATGTTTAATTATTTGAAAATTACCCTAGTTATTATTTGAATTTACAAAAACTATCCTAGAACTTTTGAATTAAACCCTAGTTCCTCAAATTCAATTGAAAAATGACTCTCCCACAAGCCTTAAGTACCTCCTCTTCCCAAAATTGAGTTATGCACGATGATTTAGCTGCCCAACTTCCTGGTTTAATGACTTTAAGGATCAAGGTTCAGGGTCTTGGGGTTGTCGAGGATTTGGTTCATGAATTCCATAGATGCAAGGATGTTGACCTCCCAATGTCAGGATGATCACTCTTTTGCCACTATTATGGAAAAAGGAATGCAATTGCTCGCATTTCCAATGTCTGGAAATTTGACTTCGGGAAATTGGTGGTCCCCAATGTTTTCATGGACATTGATTTGTTTAAGGCAATTGCAGAAAATTATGACGAGGCAATTAGGGAAATTATAACTCCTAGGGGTAGGGTCATGGTACTAGTTGATAAGAAATCAATTTATGAAATTTTCAAACTTAACTCAAGGCTGCTAATAAACCCGTAGACTTTGAATCTTTCAAATAAAAATACTAGCAAAACAAGAACACTTATAGGGCAGTTCTGCTGCCAAGGTTTAAGGTAAAGCATAACAATGGAAAATGTGTCAGAATCTCACCCAATGAGTCAGAGACCTTCAAGGTAGATATTTTTGAGAATTATTTCTCCAAAATTTACCATTCACTATGTCAGGTCCTTGGGGTAGACAAGCAAGAAAGGATCCCCATCTCTTTGATGTACATGGAAGTTGACATCGAAAATGTGATGGTGAATGGGGAATTTCATTTTCAATATGCATATAGGATGACATTCACAAGGGACTAATGGATATCAAGAATGGTAAGCAATAAATCAAGTTTTGGTGGTACTCCTTGTTATGCCACATGTTTCTTTACAAAGGAAAGGCAAAGATGAGTCCTGCACTCAAGATTTGTGATAAATATAAGTAGGGGTATGAACTCTCTATCCAATGATGGACGCATGTTTGGGACATGCACTATGATCAGGCTAGCTACATCACATTCAAAAACCATTTTTTTTTCTAGAGTTCTATCTTTCCTATAGGGTCAAGTGCCCAAAATTCTTGTAGATATTAGACTTCTTAAGGCATGTGGAGAGAAGGCCATATTTGGGCATTCAACATAATTAGGGAGATTTTATTCTCCACTCTAATTGCATAGTATTTAGAGTGTTTGTAAGCCTAGTAGGACCCCATGTCCTACCCAGGTTTGTACCTATGAGAATCAATTTCTTAGAAATCATATGACAACTTGTTGAATCTGAGGAGTCACATTTGGCTAATCAAAAGAAAGGCTCATTTTCCCCCTTTTTGATAATGTTTTTATATTTTAAAATGAACAAGGAAGGTCGGAAGAACATTTATGATAAATTCAAACCTTTCAAATTGGTTTAACTGCAAGCAAGGAATTTTGATCTTGAGGGTTTCATCAATACCCTTAGGATAAATATCAAAAGATCCAAGTTCTACCATTAGACTAATTTCAAGGAAGATGTGATAAAAAAATGTTTAGATGAAAAAGAGGTAAATGAGAGGAAAGTAAAGTGGATTGTTTTCCAAATGATTGAGGAGGCCAAGAAGAAGAATGATGTTTCCTATAAAGGATCATATGCATATGTTGATGATCCAATCTTGAGGATATAGGTAGTTTTGAGCAATATTGATAAGATAATTGGTGAAGCTCCTCCAATTGAGGAGAGAGAAAAAGGCAAGGTTCCATTGCTAGAACAAAGACCCTCCTACCAATCACCAAATGTCAAACCATATGTCTATTCTTTCAAGATAAATTGTAAGGGAGTGGTGATCAAGGAACAAGCACAACAATCTCCACCAATGCAGCAAGCACCCCCTTCACCAACAACTAATGTAGTTGATCTTGAATCTCCCAATCCTCCAAGCTCACCCAATCATTGATCAAGATCCCGTATCTTTATAATTCCATAATGATCCCACCATCCCTTTCCATGCCATCCATGATCCCAACATTAAATTTGACCCCATCCATATTCCAATAACCTCCACTTCCTCAGATGAGACACTTTCTTCCATTGGACACGTAGATGATCTCCCCTTTGTTCATCTAGAACAAAAGTATTTCTCTCTAAAAAATATTGAAAATGATGAGGCTATAAATGAGTTCACAAGACTCCATGATGGCATTCCAATAAATGACCATGAAGAGGGTTGTTATATTTAATTTGAGGTAATAACATATTTTGAAGAACAATCAAATTCACTTACTCCTAAAATTCATGTTGAAGATATTGATTAACAAGCTACAATGGATTTGATCAACATCCCACATAATGACTAAAAAAAAAGCACAATGACAAAGAAAGCACCAATATCCTATCAAATTGTATAACTCACTTTTGTTAAAGGAAGATTTCTTACTAATGAGAAGACAACCATAATTGATGATTCCCAACATCACAAAGAAGAGTTAGCATCTTATTTCAAACACAACACATATTCTATTACAAAAAAATTTGTTAATGGATGCAATATTAAGGAAAAGGATTAGGCATACATGAACAAGGTATTTTGGAGCTATTATAGTTTTTGGACAATCCTAAATATCAAGGTATTGTTTATTCCTTAATCAAGAAATATAATGATGTAAGTGGTACCTCCATGATATTGGGGAAAACTTTATCTAATTCAAACATCAAAATAGAGGCCATGGATAGTCCTTACAATAAAGATGTTTCCAACACTCCACCCATCCACATAATAAACCATCATTTCCAAATCCTTTAACCCACTAATTGAGACCAACAAAAGAAAAATCCTTATAAAGAAAAAGATCAAATTCATGTTTTAGAAGCTAATAAATCTGAAAGTCAAAGTGGACATAAAAAGTGGAAATAGATCTCAAAGAAAATTGGATCAAGTAAAGTATCCTTGATCCAAATCTAAATCCAAATCCAATAGTCAATGACACTATTGAATTACATTAAAAAAGGCCTTTCATCTATCACAAGTGTCCACATATTTTTAAAAAGTCTTCAAAACAAACATGTTAAGTGTATAAAATTGTTGGTCCCAAACACACTCAAAATCTTATATCCACACTCCATCATCCATCATCTCAAGTATGAAAAATAAAAAATCCTACATCCAAACTACCAAATAATTCATCCACATTTTGTATTCTCCATCAAAATATAACATCCCACCTAAAATCCAAAAATTCCAAACCCCACACTCACTGTTTCCTGGCAGCAACACTTTATCATAAGAACTCTAATGGAACTCTATCACGATATGCATATTTAGACAAGGCCAGCCCTAGTATCAAAAAGGATAACAATGCCATCCATGGGATATATACAAGTTCCATTACCTTGGCAAAGCAACTCCTCAAGGCATGACATTATTGGCAGATTATGACATCAACACCACCAAGTGGCCACACATAGTCGATGATCATTCAAAAAATCACAAATAGTGAAGATAAAAATCATCCTTTGGTGAAAACCACTTCGATGGCACCTTGGGCAAGTACAATGGTGAAAATTTGGAAAACATGTGTCATGTGTAATAAAAAATAGAAAAATAGTAAAGATAAAAAAAATCATCCTCTAGTGAGAAACATGCTTATGGCGCTTTGGGCAAGTACCATGATAAAAACCCATTCGTGGGCATCATTTGTAAAATAAATTATCTATGTGCACCATTCTAGTTGGGAGCATCTTATCTCATACATCATGCTATTTTATCCTAACAACACTATCCATCTAATCCATTCCATTTTTATCCATATTCCCTATCCATCTTGATCTTGAGAAAGACTAAGGGCATATACGTCAAAACATGCTTTTGGAAAAATATTGGCTTGGCCATTTCCTTTGACCATATACTATCCCATGTAATACCATCACCTACATAGCACTATCCAAACAATTAGCTTGGGTAAAACATGTTATCCTATTACAAGATAGTCCTTTCAAGTAAAATCGCATATCCTATATCTATTTGCATAATGTGTATCCTTCACATATCTATCTATCATTCTAGTTCATTCATCCACTCATCACGTTCCATACATTGTTAGATACTAGAGGTAGGTGATTACATCTTGCTTTGGAATAAATCTTGATATATGCTTTCTAGCTCACTTAGTGATTTGGACACCTTTAAAAATCCAAAAAAATCAAATATCCCAAAAATCCAAAAACATTCAAATATCCCAAAAATCCTAACACATTCACATATTCCAAAAATCCAAAAACATTTGGATATTCAAAAAAAATCACATATTCCAAAAATCCAAAAACATCAAATATTTCAAAAATTCAAAAAAAAAATGAACATTTTCCACCATCCCATGAATTTTTTTTCATCAAACTATCATCCATCACTCACAATCCAAACAACCCCCATCAATCTCATCTCACTTGCACGCTAACGTGATCAAACCATCTAACAAATTTGTTCCTTTCCTTGCTACAAATCTTAATCCCTTTTATCCAACCAATCATCATTGGGTTGTACTCTTCCCAATCATCGTGTTATTCTTATCATTGACACAATCCTTGCATTTTTTATCGTCAACAATGTTATCACTATCATCAAGCTATCAAATCAATCAACTTTAGCTTGACTAGCAACAAGATCTCAAGAGGTCTTTGATATCCCTACACATTCATATCCTAAAATTCCACGAGCATACACAACACCATCAATCCCATCCATAATAAGTAATCATCACCCTCGACTTGACACTCAAGAAAAAAAAAAAACTATCCACCACAAAAAAACATCAAGCTTTCATTACAAATTGTAAGCTAAGATTAATATTGAAACAACATGATACCCACATATCAATTGCCTAAATCATCTAAATCAACATCTAAATCACTACCTTAATAGATATATTGTTCCTACAATAGACATCATCTTGGATAAAAATTACAATCTCTTTGGCAAGAGATGTGATAGTTGTGACATGTTTTGAAGTATTTTCTTTTGATTTATATTTTTATCTCCTTCCAATGCTTGTTCAAAGCCACTCTGATCTTTTAATATCTTGGTGTGTCTAGAGGAGCACAGAATGGGGCATAGTCATTGCTTTTGTCTGTTGTGTTTGTGGGATGTTCTTGTAATACTACCATGGCAAATACTTGCCTTGTGTATGTTGAAATAGCTTTAGGCATAACAAATGACTGTTGCATATCAAGTTCTTCATATCTTTTGTACATAGGCCTATATTGCTTTGAGTTTTATTCTCACACACCCAAACAAGGTTTTTATATGTCTAGTATGAATAAGAATACTTCTTTTTATTTGTAGAGTCAAATTCCATGCAATAGATACGACACCACCATGGTTCATCATACCTTGGTGCATAGTGTCTATTTTCTATATCAAAATAAGGATTGTTCTTTATACTTTCTAGTATAACCAAAAGAAAAAGAAAGAAAAAATTTCATCCCATTATCACTTGTCCATCCCATATCCCTCATCCATCTTGTTACCAACTCTTAGCTTTCACTATTCGATATTTGATCAACAAAATACATTCATTCTTCATTATCATACATTCTATCTCCTTTAACTTTTCATACTAACTCATCTTCATCCAAAAAATCCAAAAATTCACTCTTAGTCTTAATCTTCTCCATTTTATTCAATCCATATATCCTTATCCCTTGATTTTCTTCCAATCCAACCCCATTTTTCATCCCCATCTTCACTAAACCTGTCCTATTTACTTGTCATGAGCCTGACCTAAAAATTGATTTTTTTTGGCCAATCTCTTGAGGGGGCAACCTACCATCCAACCATCATTCCTTCGTTCGTTAGGGCACAGTGGGGCATCTTTCTTATCCACATAATTAAATTTTTTTGATTATTTAATTAAATCATGCATTCTTCTCATCCACATAATTAAATAAAAAAAATTATTATGTAATTAGCTAATTATTATTCTAAAATTAAAAAAATTATTTTAATTTATTTAGTTTGCACATTCCTCTAAAAATAAATAGAATAATTATTTTATTTATTTACTAATTATATCATTTTCTATATGTATTCTTCTAAAGTTAAATTTAGTGAACTCTAAATTTAGTGACCTTTTCTAAATTTAATGAGTGAACTTAATTTCAATCCACTTCATCTCTCCATGCAGCTTCATGCATGATCATCCTGGTCTCTCATCAATTCTCATCCATCGATCTCATTTCACATCTCATAGCGTTAATCCAATATCATGAAACCTATAAATCATTCATCTTTCGAACATTCAATTACTTGTCAAATTGGAAACCAAAATATACTCATTTTTCATCTCACTTTTGCTTAACAAGGCTATACTAGGTTTATGAACAATCCACATATCATATTGAAATGCATAATTCTTAACTTTACAATGAAGGCTAGGCATTTTTTATGGAAGTAAAGTAGATTAGATTTGATTTGATTTACGTTCTTTTTTATTGCTTTCATTTGGATATTACCCACACTTCATTGAGATTAGGACTTGTTGATCACTTGAATTAGGTTTTTGAATTGATTTCCTATTGTTTTGAGCTCATTTGATCATCCAATCCCAAGTTCCCTATTCACAGTTCAGTTATATATTTGTTGAGTTATTTTGTTGGTTTATTTGATTGTGATACTTTTGGGGTTTATGGTGAATCAACTCTATAGGTGATTTGTTGTTCACTTATAATTTTCCTTTGTTTGACATGATTATTGATATGATGAATTTTTGTATTGCATTGTGAGATCTTTAATTTGCATATTTTTATAGCTTGTCCTTAATAACAGGTTACATAGATAACTCATATGTCCGTTGTCTATACCCATAGATATTTTAGTGTTGATGTAGATTATGTTTGGTGGGCCTTATTTGGTCACTTGGTTTATTGATATGGTTTTCATTATGAGGAAAAGAGATGGTATTACCTAATACAATTATATTAGGACATATTATTTTTTACTATGGTATAAACATGTGAGATTTATTGGGAATTTTATGTAAACACATTAAGTGGTGATCATGGAGGTTCCTTGTACGCCTATATCTTTAGCATGACATGGTTGTTTGTCTAGATACATTATTGGTAGTGATCATGGTGTCATGGAGGTTCCTTGTATGCTCGAGGATTTCCCACAACATGGTTGTTTATGTGGATATTCAATTGCCATTGATAAATTGATTCATGTATTTTAGGTGGTAGTTTATCTTCTTGGTTTGGAGACCATGGTTCTAATTTATTCTTTTGAGTTGTTATATTATAGTTGTGTTTTATTATATAAGTGACATGGGTGATCTTCATTTAGGAGGTGGTTATCATGATGTCATGTGTAGCTCATTATCAATGTTTAGTGGAAGCTTTGGTAGTGATGTGGACTCATCACTTTGTCATAGATGATATTTTGAAATGGTTGTTGATGTCATGGGGGAGCTCTTGGATACTATTTCTTGTATGCAATGAGAGCTCTTTTACATCTTTAGTTCTATTGACATACGATAATTATCAAGTGATTTGGATATGTTGACATCTTGTAATCATGGAGGGTTCTGTAGTCTTTGGTTGAGGTGTCATTTATGATTTATTAGATTGATAAATGATCCATGATAAGTAGGAGGCATTTTTCACAACATATCAAATTATGATATTGCTATCATGATTCAACTATTTAGTTTTTTAGTCAAATTCATTGACCCATGTTTCATGAGTAGTGGTTCACATGAACCCATCTATCATGAGAACGAGTCATCCACTTGACACATTACATTTAGGTGATGCTCATAGGGGTGAATCATTGGGCCTTCCAAGGAGTTCACCCATCCTGGTACTACTCTAACTCAAGCATGCTTAATTGTGGAGTTTCCCTCAAGGTTAAACAAATGGGTTAGCGATCCAAGAGAGCTTAACCTTGGAGGAAACTCCATGGTTAATCATACTTGATTTGGAGTAATATAGGAATGGGTGACCTCTTGGGAAGGCTTAATGCTTCACCATTGTGAGCATCACCTAGATGTAATGAGTGCTAAGTGCACCATTCATTCTCATGAGATATGGATTTTTGTGAAACACTACTCATTAATATTACGTAGGTCGTTGTGCGTTTACCTATTTACTACTATTATGAATGGTTAAAATATTGAATATATGAATGTGTTTGCAATTTTGATTAGAAATCATGTGCATGTGCTTTGTTTGATTGTATCATTTAGAAATAAATGAATGAATAATAACTTGATTAATGTTATTTTGAAATAAATGTGGAAAGGATGTTTATTGAATTTTATATTTCAATGATAATTTATATAATTCAAATGATGGTATTGTGAACATCTAACTACTATTGTGAATGTGTTGAGTTGGATGCAGATGCAGGGATCAAGCCTCTGAAAGGAGGGAAAGTATCACTCAGGAGAGGGATTTGGTCTGGAAACCCTTAATAAAGCCTAAACTGAACTCACACACACTCACATATAGAATGGTTAAGTGTAAAGTGCGAAAATATAAAACTCAAAACTTTGACAATACTTTTAAATAAATTCATTGATATTCAAAAGAAAGTCGACACTTCATTCATTAGACATCATAAAATCCAATCGATTTTCAAAACAATGACTTAAAGTCAATAAATAGATTCTTAATATTTCCAATTAGATTCATACACGTGTCATCTTACACGACATTGATAATAATTCAAAAGAAGTTGTAATTTAAGTTTACATTTCGAGAGTTAGGCATTATGTTGCCTTAAGCTCTACATTTCATAATTCAAGAATACAATAATACATAAATGAATATTACATCCTTTGATCTTCAATCTAATAGCATATCTTCTATAATGAATATGAGAACAAGGATCAGGCGCTTTTTCCGCCCAACCTTGAAGCTTACGCTTCCCCAGAATTCTTTAGTCATTCAAGGAATACCCGACCCTGCATGAATCGCTTATCAAAAAGAAGTCGACAAGCAGGATGGAATCTGATGCGTGCTTAGTATAACTAGTAATTCCACAAGCATTTTCATTTTTCTAATTCATTTAAGAAAAAAGCAAGTTCGATACTAGGATATGGTAGAGAGTTCAATAATTCCATCTATTTCAATGGTCCTTAAGTTACTTGGCCAAGTATAATGTCATGCACGACAAATAAAAACAATTTTGGAAAAGCAAAACTACACTCTCTAATAACCCATATTCAGCACCCGTCCCGGAAGGTAACTTTCCCAAAAACATAACATGCCCAGTCATATATCAAGCATGCATGGTCTAAACAGTCAAATACAATCTTTCACAAACAATTTATCCAAAGTCATGATTCAATCAAAAATAGTTTAAAATATTGTTCTTTCATCATTTTTGACCATAGATATTAAATTCACATATAAAAATTGAATAATTAATTAATCAAAAATAAGAAGGTGTATCTCCATTATGCAAATTAAATACATATAATAATAGTCATAAAAGAGCACACGTTCTTTTGTTCTATTTTCTCAATTTATTTGTTTCATTTTCAATAAAAATCATACTTTAGTTTTAAATGATTTATTCTCTGTTTTCATACTTTCAAAAAATAAATAAATAACTTAATACTTTTCAAAAACATTTTTTAAAATAAATCGTTTCAGTTTCAGTTTCTGGATATTTTGAGTTTCAAAGGCTAAATTTACTATTTAAACACTTCTGTTTCGAAAACATGTTAAAATTTAGGAGATATTTTATCAAATTATTTTCAGTTTGAATTCTTTTCAATTCCAATTTCAAATAAGTTCTATGTCAAAACAAAAGTAAATAAAATTTTATGTCAAAGCAAATAAAATTCTTTTTAAATCATTTTGAGTTTTTCCTAAGTTTGTAAAACAGTTGCTTCTCATTATTTTCTCATTCAATTTTTCCTACAATCTTTTATGTTTTGAACTTGTTCAATGGAGTTTTGTTTTCCCAGTAATTCACAGTTTGATGTTTCAAGAATTTAATGAGAATTCTAAGAAACACAGAAATACTTTTAATAATTTTAACAATCAAAACAAGAGAATACTATTTCATTGAATTCACTATGTTCATGTTTACTGTTGTGTTTAAAAATTTCAAAGAAAATCTTACCTGGTAATTCTAGAAGTTGTTTAATGCTTCCTCTGTCAGATCTTTCTGTTACTGCTCTGTCCAATCTTTTTCTTCTTTTCTCTTAGTTTCCTTTTTGTATTCTTCCTGCTACCTTATTTTTTTGTGCTGCTTGTGTGAAATGGAGATATATATTTATGTTGGCTATCCTTCTGGTGTCTCTTCTCTCCTCTTGCCCACCTATCTTCTCCCTATACACGGGGTGTATAGAGGTCTTTTGGCTGCAAACAACAACCTTCTCCCTTGTTGTGTGCCAAGCCTCTCCTCTCGGATGCGTGGTAAGTGGAGTGATGTGGGGAGCCAATCCCTTGGCCATGCCTTCTCCTACCCCTCTCTTGCGTACCCCTCTTACCAGCCTTCCCTTACATGCGTGGGAGTAGGGAACTAGGTGGTTGCATAAGATATGAGCCTCCTTGCCTACGCCTCTTTCTTGCCTCAAGCGTCCTTCCCTGTCCTATGCGTGGAGAGTGGCGGTGATAGACTCCAATCTAAAATTAGAACTCTTATTATTGTGTACCTCTCTTCCTGGCCGCCTAGTCTTCCATTCCATGCGTATGTGGGATGTGAAGGAAGATATTCACTGGTATATAGCAAAATAAATGGAGAACAAGGAAATTAACTCTCCTCCCTACTGGCTGCTTCTCAGAATAATATCAATTTCTAGTAAATCCCCCAAAATATCAACAACACCTCTTTATTTTTTTTGTTCCAATCCTAAAAACGGATTTTTCTGCCTCTTTCCCAATTCGAATTTTTTTGCCCAGACTCCTTCTTTCTTTCTCATGCATAGATATTAATAAGAAATGAGATCCCCAATTTTAGGTTGATCTCCAGATCAATTTCTTAACTCCAAGTTTCCAATTTTTTATTGCTTCTCATCTTGATTGAAGATATTTCTTCAATTTGTTAACTGAAGTTTCATTTGAATGCCAAGTTCAATTTTGACGTGAATTGTTTTCCTATTTCTTTTTAATTTTGTTTTTCAATAACTCAATTTTAAGATTTTTGTTCAATTTCTAAATTTTAAATATTTTCCTCTTTCATATTTTCAATTAAAAACAATTTAATTTATAAAACACTTTATTCATTTAAATTTTATTAAATTCTGAAATAAAAAGCCAATTCTATTTAAATTTTGAAATACAAGCATCTTATTTTCAAACAATGATAAAATATCTAAACAAGGAATCCAATCATTTAATTTAAATCAATTTCCTCAAATTTAACCAAATCGTCATTTTAAATCAACATATTCTTTTCACAAATTTGGAGAAATCATTTAAACTCAATTTTTAAATTTACAAACACAGAATCACAAAATGCATTAAAATATTAACTAAGTGAGTGTGTGTGATTCCATCATCCTCATAAACGTCTAATCGCTAAAATGACTCTACCTGATCGATGTTCTTGCCTTCGTTCACGTTCACCTGTTCCTGCTTTCACTTGCACTCGGTTTTTCATCAGCAATGACAAACCCCAAATTAAATAAAAATACATTTTGAATCATTGTCATTGCATTTAAATTTCAATTTCACTTCAATTTCAATTTCAATTTAACTTCAATTTAAATAATCATTTAACATAATATAATTAATCAATATCATGATTAATAATTTGCATTTAAAATAATCAATAAAACCTATACGTGACATCCTTCCCCTCTTGGAAGAGACATCGTCTCGATGTCTTATTAATCATTCAATAAGCATAACATCACAATCAATAGAACATTTTATCTCAATCAGTAAAAACATAGTATCTCAATAGGTAAACATAGTATCTCAATCATAATGAAGTAGTAACTAATAGCATAGTTCTCAAACATAAACATAAAAAAATCATAGTAGCATCCACGCTATCAAAGTTCACAACCTGTGAATCAAAAACTAGAGTATCAAGTATCTCATGCATTAAGCAAATACTAATCTAAGAAATCAAATGAGGAAAATGACAGTCAATCGTCACAAAATCTTCCCATGTAGCACTATCCTCAGTATACTGGTCCCACTGGACCTGTACTGAGTACTATCCCAGTTAACGCTAGTCCATAAGCAACTAGATTCATGACTTCCAGTACATCAAAGGGTCCCACAAATCGCAAAGCCAACTTTGATGATTTCCCAATATACGTAAGATTTACAAAATAGTCCTCCTATGCAGTTATCTTATCCTTTCCAGACCTTGCTTCAAGTGTCCTTACTATCACATAGGGAAATCTCGTATGCTTCACACATACTTACTTCTCCCAAAGAGCTTTATTCCATAATTACATCCTATATATAATAATAACTATAGTTAGTGATCAGAATTCATTGGTCCGTGAATTTATCCTTAGTATAACCCAAATGGAAGAGGAATGTCGATGTATTGTACACTACATCATGGGTCCAATCCTTTTCCTTTGTACTTACACTTTAGACAACTCATAAACCGAGTCCATCTGCCACTTACATATTCATTATTCCTACCATAGAGTACTTTCCCTTGATTGCTTGTCTATCCCAAGCATAACCTTGCTCCTAGACACTTATCAATTTTGATACCGCTCCACACTTAAGCTTTGTTATTAATTAAGTTTCATCAATCACTTTGATCTATTATTCCTTCTGACATTTTATCAAGTCTTCAACTTTAATAGAGTTTCCTTTCTTTCCATATAATTATCCAAACGTCAATTTTAGAATTTTACAAATCATTCAAGATTTAGCCCACCATTTACTTATTTGAATAAAATAATAAATACAACACATTTATTCAAACGAATGTCTCATGGTATGATTTTGGTTCACACAACACTATGATTATTGCTAAACTAAAATAACCTTTCAGATTTACTAAGCAACTACTTACCCACTATTTAATATTTAGGACCAAAATCCTATAAGTCGAGTTTCCAAAAACTGTTGATTTCTTTGATGAGTCTATCCACTAGAACATTACGTTAATTCTACTAACATCGATACATCAATTTGTCTTGTGTTCTACCATTTTCCTTCTAAAATCTCAAGAGAGTTACATGTCCTACCAATGATGTCTTTTGGTCTTCTTTTCCTGGCATACGAGATATTACCTTGCTACATTTCGTGCAACTTCTTACTCTATCTTCTTCCAGATGATAGTGGATCCTTATCCGACAATTCCCTTTGTCAATCCGATGTTCTAACCCTAACATTATTTTCCTCATTCCATTCTCGGATGTTCCAAATTTTGGACACATAGGTTCTTTTATATCCAACAATAGTCTATCCTTTAACTAAGTGATAACCTATTTTGATCTTTTGCTATTATTATTCTTCCTGTAAATGGTTATAGGTTTTGCAGAGGTAATTCCCTTTTATCTCAGGACATTCATACCTTGGATTTTCTTTTGTCCTTGGATTATTTTCAAAATTGCAATTCATCCTTTAACTCAATCTAATTTCCTGATTTAATTTGGTACTACTTTTTGAGTATTAATCCTCATTCAAACACGTTGATCTATAGATAATGACCAATTTTAATTGCATACCTAATCATCAAGAATAAGCATTCCATATTTCATTTTGAGCACAAGTAACAATTCTGATGTTCTTCTCCGTAAGATTTTCAGTATTTCTTGCTAAGTAAAAATTCTATAATGTTTTATCATGACAATAGATGCTTCCTTTTGAAAGTGTTTCTCTTTTAATAAAAGAGCTACTTAAAATAAAGTCTTGTCAATAATACGACTTCCTTTAACTTACTAGGCATCCCTCCTATACTTCTATCCTTATAGAGTTTCATTATCTCCAATGATATTCAATCGCATGGCAAATCTTAACCCAATATTCCCTTCCAATTCTCACGATGAAATCCTTAATTGTTGACAAGTCCAATTGTTTATAGATTTCTCTTCTTTATATGGCTATAGTCAATACCCATTGTACAACTCATTCAAGTTTAATTCCTACTTATAGGTATTTAAAGAATAATCCAACTTAATAGGTTTTAGTCTCATCACAATATATTTCTCTTTGTTGAATAAACTTCTTGTCCCACATAGGTTATCTTTAACCCAAGGTTCCATTAAAAAATTAAGGTAGTGATTAAGTGATTTAATCATTCTCATTAAGAGATTTTGGTGTGGTTCACCTAACGTCACATCTTACTTTATTTTTCACTTCATTTCAATGGCTTAAATAGCCAACCTTTTTCTCGTCCATAGGTTTCTTAGCATAGGGAACTTCTAAGTCAAGTTGTTTCACGACATGGATATATTTCATATCAAAATAGCATCACTATTAAATTCTCTATATAAAGTATATAGGGGTAACAAGACACTTTCTTCCAATCATGAGTCTCTTAGATCCTTCCTTGTCAATCCCATAGACAGTGATCTTCCTTATCATGATCAAGTTATCTGCCTATCCTTTTCTACGACATTAATAATAATATCCTTGATCTTTAGATCAAATAATCATAAGGTATACAGATCATAGTTCTTAACCTTTCCATTTGTCTTTTTTCCCTTATGGTCATAAAATGTATGACTTAATTCTCCTTATGACTTGCAAAGAAGTCATAACCAAGTTTTGTTGGGTGGGGTACTCAGCTTGAGTCAATTCACTCTCTTTCTTCCACCCACTTAGTGTTTCCGCAACTTTTGTTCTTCTTATGTTGAAATTTATAGTAATTTACTTGCTTCCTTGGATAAGGGTTTGTCATTCCTTATTGTTAACCTTTCATTGCCATCTTCTTTTTAATATCATTTTCTTTAATGAAGGAATATCCATACTTACTAACCTCTTTTTTTGATGTACTTCTTAACTCACAGTGTTGCTTTCCTTGCAACTTCTAGGGTCCTGACACATAAAGCCATGTTGCATTCCTTTTTCGCTTTTGGGACCATTATTCATAAGTTGTTTGATTCCAAAAACTTCAATAACCTAAATGATTTCGGTTGGAGGAACCTTGCTCATATAATTGATTGTTTCTTCTGACTGTTCTGGTCTTCTCTCAATTCCTCGATACTAACTATTTTCTAACAAGATCTCTATCTTAACACAAGAGTTTAAGTCATGAGCTCCCCAACCCTGGAGAATACTTCCTTCGTTCATATCCTACTTTGAACAATCTAATATTTTCTGACTTGCATACATAGATTCATAGTGATTACACTAATCCAAGAGTTCCTGACTCTTTTACAATTGTAGGTTGTGACAATTCAATTTATCTCATTCCCACTCATTCTCCTTTTTTTTCTTAGAGCCATGTATGTACAGGTTATTCTTCCTAACCTTCCTACATAACTTGATTGCATAATCTTCCGCAATTCAAGGTTTTATCAAGTTGTGGGTTTAGGAAATCTGATTCCAGGGACGAATCTTTAACTAGCCCCAATTGACCCAAGTTACTAAGACTTACATCTTCCTTTTCACTTCCTTAAGTTCTTTCTCTTGCCGCTCTAGCACAAGAACTTTTCAACCTTTATCTTCTGATAAGGTTTACGCATTATTGTGTAATGATCTCATAGGTTGCAGTGCAGAACCTGGTTGTTTTGATACCAAATGTAAAGTGCGAAAATCTAAAACTCAAAACTTCGACAATACTTTTAAATAAATTCATTGATATTCAAAAGAAAGTCGACACTTCATTCATTAGACATCATAAAATCCAATCGATTTTCAAAACGACTTAAGGTCGATAAATAGATTCTTAATATTTCCATTTAGATTCATACATGTGTCATCTTACACGACATTGATAATAATACAAAAGAAGTTGTAATTTAAGTTTACATTTTGAGACTTAGGCATTTTGTTGCCTTAAGCTCTACATTACATAATTCAAGAATACAATAATACATAAATGAAGATTACATCCTTTGATCTTCAATCCAATAGCATATCTTCTATAATGAAGACGAGAACAAGGATCATGCGCTTTTTCCGCCCAACCTCGAAGCTTACGCTTCCCCGGAATTCTTTAGTCATTCAAAGAATACCCGACCCTGCATGAATCACTTAGCAAAAAGAAGTCGACAAGCAGGATGGAATCTGATGCGTGCCTAGTATAACTAGTAATTCCACAAGCATTTTCATTTTTCTAATTCATTTAAGAAAAAAGCAAGTTCGATACTAGGATATGGTAGAGAGTTCAATAATTCCATCTATTTCAATGGTCCTTAAGTTACTTGGCCAAGTAAAATGTTATGAACGAAAAATAAAAATAGTTTTGGAAAAGCAAAACTACACTCTCTAATAACCCATATTCGGCACCCGTCCCAGAAGGTAACTTTCCCAAAAACATAACATGCCCAGTCATATATCAAGCATGCATGGTCTAAACAGTCAAATACAATCTTTCACAAACAATTTATCAAAAGTCATGATTCAATCAAAAATAGTTTAAAATATTGTTCTTTCATCATTTTTTACCATAGATATTAAATTCACATATAAAAATTGAATAATTAATTAATCAAAAATAAGAAGGTGTATCTATAGTATGCAAATTAAATACATATAATAATAGTCATAAAAGAGCACACGTTCTTTTGTTCTATTTTCTCAATTTATTTGTTTCGTTTTCAATAAAAATCATACTTTAGTTTTAAATGATTTATCTTTGTTTTCATACTTTCAAAAAATAAATAAATAACTTAATACTTATCAAAAACAGTTTTTAAAATAAATCGTTTCAGTTTCAGTTTCTGGATATTTTGAGTTTCAAAGGCTAAATTTACTGTTTAAACACTTTTGTTTCGAAAACATGTTAAAATTTAGGAGATATTTTATCAAATTATTTTCAGTTTGAATTCTTTTCAATTCCAATTTCAAATAAGTTTTCTGTCAAAACAAAAGTAAATAAAGTTTTCTGTCAAAGCAAATAAAATTCTTTTCAAATCATTTTGAGTTTTTCCTAAGTTTGTAAAACAGTTGCTTCTCATTATTTTCTCATTCAATTTTTCCTACAATCTTTTATGTTTTGAACTTGTTCAATGGAGTTTTGTTTTCCCAGTAATTCACAGTTTGATGTTTCAAGAATTTAATGAGAATTCTAAGAAACACAGAAATACTTTTAATAATTTTAACAATCAGAACAAGAGAATACTATTTCATTGAATTCAATATGTTCATGTTTACTATTGTGTTTAAAAATTTCAAAGAAAATCTTACCTGGTAATTCTATAAGTTGTTTAATGCTTCCTCTGTCAGATCTTTCTGTTATTGCTCTGTCCAATGTTTTTCTTCTTTTCTCTTAATTTCCTTTATGTATTCTTCATGCTACCTTATTTTTTTGTGTTGCTTGTGTGAAATAGAGATATATATTTATGTTGGCTATCCTTTTGGTGTCTCTTCTCTCCTCTTGTGCACCTATCTTCTCCCTATACGTGGGGTGTATAGAGGTCTTTTGGTTGTAGACAACAACCTTCTACCTTGTTGTGCGCCAAGCCTCTCCTCTTGGTTGTGTGGTAAGTGGAGTGATGTGGGGAGCCAGTCCCTTGGTCGTGCCTTCTCCTGCCCCTCTCTTGCGCGCCCCTCTTACCAGCCTTCCCTTACATACGTGGGAGTAGGGAACTGGGTGGCTGCATAGGATATGAGCCTCCCTGCCTATGCCTCTTCCTTGCCTCAAGCGTCCTTCCCTGTCCTGCGCATGGAGAGTGGGGGTGATAGACTCCAATCTAAAATTATAACTCATACTTATTGTTGTGTACCTCTCTTCCTGGCCGCCTAGTCTTCCATTCCATGCGCATGTGGGATGTGAGGGAAGATATTCACTAGTATACAGCAAAATAAATGGAGAACAAGGAAATTAACTCTCCTCCCTACTGGTTGCTTTTCAGAATAATATCAATTTCTAGTAAATCCCCCAAAATATCAACAATACCTCTCTTTTTTTTTGTTCCAATCCTAAAAATGGATTTTTCTGCCTCTTTCCCAATTCAAATTTTTTTGCCCAGACTCCTTATTCTTTCTTTCTCATGCATAGATATTAACAAGAAATGAGATCCCCAATTTTGGGTTGATCTCCAGATCAATTTCTTAACTCCAAGTTTCCAATTTTTTATTGCTTCTCATCTTGATTGAAGATATTTCTTCAATTTGTTAACTGAAGTTTCATTTGAATGCCAAGTTCAATTTTGACGTGAATTGTTTTCCTATTTCTTTTTAATTTTGTTTTTCAATAACTCAATTTTAAGATTTTTGTTCAATTTCTAAATTTTAAATATTTTCCTCTTTCATATTTTCAATTAAAAACAATTTAATTTATAAAACACTTTATTCATTTAAATTTTATTAAATTCTGAAATAAAAAGCCAATTCTATTTAAATTTTGAAATACAAGCATCTTATTTTCAAACAATGATAAAATATCTAAACAAGGAATCCAATCATTTAATTTAAATCAATTTCCTCAAATTTAACCAAATCGTCATTTTAAATCAACATATTCTTTTCACAAATTTGGAGAAATCATTTAAACTCAATTTTTAAATTTGCAAACACAGAATCACAAAATGCATTAAAATATTAACTAAGTGAGTGTGTGTGATTCCATCATCCTCATAAACGTCTAATGGCTAAAACGACTCTACCTGATCGATGTTCTCACCTTCATTCACGTTCACCTGTTCCTGCATTCACTTGCACTCGATTTTTCATCAGCAATGACAAACCCCAAATTAAATAAAAATGCATTTTGAATCATTGTCATTGCATTTAAATTTAAATTTCACTTCAATTTCAATTTCACTTCGATTTCAATTTCAATTTAACTTCAATTTAAATAATCATTTAACATAATATAATTAATCAATATCATGATTAATAATTTGCATTTAAAATAATCAATAAAACCTATACGTGACATTAAGTCTAGTCATTGTTTCATATATTGGTAAGTCAATCCATAACATTGTTTGTTCATGTGTTAGATAGGTTGTGATCTCATTTGAGAATGTTTGAATTAGTGTTAAGTGCTTGGTTGGTGAAATCTCTTTTCTTATATGTTCTTGATGTAATCGATTAGAAATATATAAACAGAACGTATATATGTGCATACATAAACGTGTCAATGATAAGCCCATATACATGAGTGAATATGTACATGAGTATACGAAGGTAGATGTACCTCCACATGCTCATGGATGAATTGCTCATGGGAATGAGGGTATTAGATGGACAAATAGACATATATATATATACAGATATATACGTCAAATGTATACATGACTATCGATAGGTTGGCCAATATATGTGGATGATTGTATAAGTAATGTATATATATGATATATGCATATATACACATATTGATATACGTGTATGTACTTGATGTAATGGAACGTCCATACCTTATCAATATATGTATGTATATATACATATGTATATAAGTATATGCATATAATGATGCTTTATGTATGATAGCATGAAATATGCATTCGAATATTAAATGGTTTATTATTGTGATCGATGTTAATGAATATATATACACATATACATATATATAATATATATACAAATATATATAATTTTGTATTCTTTAGTAAGCGCTCAAGTGAATGTAACCATAGCACTGATATGGTATAGCGCATATATGTATAAGTATTAAAGTGTTGTTTAAACATGCACATATATGCATATTTAACCTACTCCATGTAATAGGAAACTCAACACATAAGATATAGCATGGATCAAAGCTTATGAAAATCAATGTGTAAACACGTGCATGATAAGTTGATATACATGCATTTATTGAGTTGACACTTTTGTAAAGTGTTGTGAGTAAAACATAGACCAAGTCAGATACTTTAAATGTTGAAACCAGAATTAGACTTATTCTTCCAAGTGAAAATAGTGACAAAATTAATAGGGAATGAGTTGATTTAGTGGCACCAAATTATGAATTTGCATAAACCAAACAGAATTCTATAGTTGCAAGTCGATTTTTTGTTGATAGTCATGTGCTTAAATGAATCGATCAAACCTTAGATGGCTCAGTAAGAGGTCGATCTATTGTTCCATTTGCTAAGTATTTGTTTAAATCGTTGCCACTTTTTCTTGAATAAGCTGAGTCAAATTTTGTTGTTGAGAGGTGTCAATTTGTTTCACTAACCTATAGGCATCCTTGTCTCATATTTTTGTATAAATTGGTGAACTATTTCTCTCATTTAGACATCGTTCATTCTTGCTATAATGTTGTAAAATTACACCCATTGCAATTTCACATACATTCTTGTATCCACTTTAGTGTTCACTGCCTTAGCATTTATGTAGGATCATTTTAGCCCTTACATCAAATTTTTTCCCTTCTCAGGATGCTCAAGACCCCTTTTCAGCAGCTACCTTTGCATGTCAACTTTGGGTTAAACCTGGTGCTTTTCCCGTTCTTGTCATTTTGTAGTGTGATGTGTTTGGACACTAGCGCGTTGTGCAGATGTCCTCGCACCACGCTAGTGTCCTACGACATTTCAACATTTAAAAAATCACTTTCAAGCATGTTTTCCACTTGTCGGCAAGTTTTGTCGTTGGTAATGGCTAGGGACACCTTGTAACCGCTTAGGAAGCTTCTTTTCCCTCTTTAAAAGTTGTCTTTTCAACTCATTTGGTCTTCTTCTCCTTCTTGGCTTCTCTCTTAAACATTATCTCATCTTTCTCTTACTTACACAGCTCCCTTGTTTGTCACAACAACCACAAGCTTTCACGCTCACTACAATAGCATTCTTACATCCTTACAGTACTCTTTGCAGCACTCTTGGCTCTCACAACCCTCTTTTTTTTCCTTGCTCTCTTTGGCTTTCTTAAGCCTTGTAATTGATATCTCCCTTATCTTATGCTTGCGAGCATCCTAGGATTTCTCATATCCCCCATCTATTTCATCTCTATTTTTTTGATACAGGTTCTCCTCCTCGAGCAGGGATTGCTTTTATCACTCCTTTGTTCATTTCTCTCTATCTATTTGGTTGTCCATGGAGGTGGGAACACCAAAACGGGGGTTTGACTGAGGCAAACCCCTATACAGCCCCAACATTTTCTCCAGATCTTACGCATGCAAGTATTGAAGATATTCATGTGCTAGAGGCTTCATTACTTGGGTTGTTGTGAATAGTTTCTATCTTTCCCTTCTCTTGCTTTATCATTTCTATTTTATTTTAGTTTTATCATATTATGTTATTTTCCCACATTCTGAAAGTTCTTAGTAATTAGATTGTTAGAGGTCACTTTACTATTTTATGTGGCATTGTCAGTTTTTTGTTCATACAAGATGTCAACGTGCCTTTGGGACTCCACCGCGTCGCGCTATCGTCCATGTGTCACGCTAACGTCCTTTGGTCGAGAACCCGTCAGTTTGTCCAGAAAACCTTTGTGACCTACTCTTTTTTATTCTAAAACTCTCACTTTGTTCCCTAAGGTAGTTTAGGATAGTCCACCCTTGGGAATCTCTTGAGAATAAAGAGACTCATGAGTAGCAAATCCCCCCTCTACACTTGCTTACTGCAATTTTGATATATGAGCTATTCATTTTATGAGTTGATAGTATTTGTGAGGTTAGAGTAAGAGAGTTATTGTGAGTTACTTTCTAGGAGAATTAGAGTATTAAGAGAATCTTGGAAAGTTGATTCTAGAAGGAAAGAAGTAGTGAACCAATCTGTCAATTAAGAAACAAGAATTTATAGGAATGTGGTCAATGTGTTTGTAAGCTATTGATTGTACATACTTTGTACTAAGGATTGATTGCATAATTTAGTATTATATACTAGGATACAAAGTTGATTGAATAGCTGTGAAGTTTGATCAACTTGTTTATGAATTTTGAACTATAGATAGTTCATATATTCTCTTGGGAGTAATTAATTCTTATGTAGAGAATAGTTTATAAGAGGGAATCTATGTAGTAGATATACTTATATTTACAAGGGGGGATAGGTTGTTCCTATGGTTAAAGATTGCCTAATGAAGGGATTACTAAGCATAGTGTACAAATAATCTTGAGACAAATCAAACTAGGGAAGTGTATGTGATCTAGAATAACTTTTAATATGAAACTTTGGCCAAAATAGTGTAATTTTCCACTGGTTACGTTGTCAATTTAACTATGTACCTTTTATGCATGCTAGTCCATGATTTCCATACAAGATAGGATGTATACAAGTTCTAGTCATGTAGCACACAACACTGAGTTTAGATAGGCTACAGTTATGAACTTTTCAAATCAACTCCTTCGTCGAAGGGTATGGCCATCTTGCCATATGTGGAAAATGTGCGGGGGACCACATAAGAGTCTATGGATGGTAGAAAAATGCTTGAGTGATGCTTCTCCTCCATAGTTGGCAGCCAAGGTTTGAGGGAATCTTTTTGAATCGATGTACATCTATTGCTGATATTATTGAAGGAAGCTTTGAGAAGCTATGTATGTTTCATTTATAATCTATATTTGGAAGCATGCAAATATATTTGTCATGAAAGAGAACAATGTTTGGAAATATTGTTGTGTTATTAATGCTTATTAAATATCTCTTTGAAATAATTTTTTATTGCATTGGGAAATGAACCTAGATTATTCACTTGAAGGGTAAACTTAGAGAATTTATCTTTGTTGAACAATTGGCATGTTACATGTGGTATCAAAGCTACCAAGTTTAACTCTAGAACCTATGTTATTGCTATGCTTTCCATCCGACATTATCTAATGTTCAGAAAATCTTGTGCCAAGATGGTGTGTCTCAAGTTAATTGCAAGAAAGTTAGTAATCGAGAATGAGCGCTATTTGAAAGCCAAGAAGGAAAATGAGACCATTGTTCATACGATAGAGGGGATCGACTATGAAAATTTTGTCTAGTTAAGAGATACTGAGACAATCAGTCACACTCTTTCTTGAGTTAGCCAAGTAAAGAGAAGGATGAGGGAGGAATCTAACTTCAACTACTTACCTCTAGTCTCACCAGCAAAGTCTAATTCGTTGTCACTTTCTAGGGATATGCCCTCAAAATATAGCATCAGTCCTACAATAATATTTAGGGACCCTAGAGTTCTTCCTCTATCGGAAGTGATTGTAATTTCCTCAAGTAATGAATTTGAGGGATATGTTCCTTTTAATTATGTATGAGAAGATAAATCTGAAGGATACTACCCCTTTTGGGATAAATATGAAAAAATGAGAGATGATCAAAAATATGAGGGGTATACCCCGTTAAGTTATGTGTTTGAGAGTGAGTATGAAAGGTATTCACCCCTCGACTATTTGAATAGTCGATCTATGTAAATGGAAAGGATATTGAGATCCTTATGAATAAATTAAAGTTATATGTTTATCAAATATTTTGTTCAAACTTATGAGAAATTTCTTTTATATGTGAATGAATTCTCATTTAAATGCTTTCCATAAGTTGTGTGAGCATAATAGAATCTAATAAATATGAAACCTTCAAGTGTAACCCTTTTTCTTACAAAGGATGGTGAGAACAAGGACTAATCCTAGAGGGATCCAAGAAGTTGGACAAGGTTTTGAGAGTGTTGAAGCCAAATTAGATCAAATATTGGCTATTATTCATGAGACCAATGCAAGGTTGGGAAATCTGGAGCAAGAAGTAAGGGAGAAAGATAAAGAGGAACAAGAGGTTCCAAATAATGAAGTCCCTATCAATGAAAATGAGGGAGAGAATTCTCATGATTGTACTCAAACCCAAGAACATGAGGATGAGAATTTGCACTCTCAATCTAAAGGATCTAGTAGGAAGCATTTGGTAACCAAAATTTTTTAGGGACATGAGAAAAATAACCTGACCTAAAATTGAAGGGAGTACTAGTGGGGAAGAAGCTAAGGCTTGGATAATACAAATGGAAAAATATTTTGAGATAAGGAACTACTCAAAAGCTACCAAGGCTATTTGGGGAGCCTATCACTTAGCATAAGCCTCTAACTATTGGATGAACAAGAAAATGGAACTCGAAATCAGTTCTTTAAAACTAACTTGGGATGAGTTTGTGGATATATTCTGGAAAAGGTGGTTACCCCAACTCTTTTTCAACCAAAAACATAGATTTCTAAAATCATAAGTAAGGGGACATGTCAGTCAATGAGTACTGAGAAAATTTTACTCGACTGTTGAGGTACGTTCCTATGTACTAAAAAGATAAATGTTTTTGTATTAGGAAATTTATCATGGGGCTTAATGGATAGATTGGTGGAGAAGTGGATGTGCATGGACCATCTACCATGGACCTATTCTATGAAAAGGCTATGAACCAGGAGCAGAAGCTCAAGGCCATCTCCATCTATAGGGAGAATAGAAATCGTAAGAAGTTTGAAGGAACTCAAGGTAACCAAACTCCGAAGAGAAATAATGAAGTGCAAGATTTTAAAAAGCAAGGCGATAGGGTATCTCATGGAAATTGGAATGAACAAAGGAAGGATCAAATGGGAAATAATAATAACAATAACCCCAACAATGCTGGAAGAAATGCTAATAGATTTGATGGGTCCATGAGAAGGAAAGGACCAGCAACTAGATGTTTTACTTGTGGCGGAAATCATTATGTTGCTTACTGTCCCAATAAATAGTTAGGGACATGACCACATGGAAATCCTCTTCCACCCTAGTAGGTTGCTTTTCAATAGAAGATCCATGCTGCTTTGGATATGTCAAGCGAAGTATCAAATTACTCCAGTGGAAACTCTAGGTGTTTAATTTGGTACCCATTTATATACTTATTGATATTGGAGCAATTGAAAACTTTTTTTCACGTAGAATAGAAAATCAAATATCTAAGAAAGCTAGTTATGTGGAAAAATCTTGGGATGTTGAATATGCAAATCAAACAAGAGCAACGATGGAACAATGCTTATTTGAAGCTAAGGTCGATCTTCCTAGTTTCTCTACTGAGGTGAACCTATATGTAGCTCCATTAGGATCATATGATGTTATCCTAGGAATGAACTGGCTTTGGAAGCATAGAGACAAAGTAGATTGTCACACCAAAACTGTAGAGTGCTTAGACAATCTAGGAAACTAGGTGATGTTGCAAGGGACACCTAGGGAAGTCAAGTTATGTCAAATTTTCGTAGTGCAATTACATAGGGATAAGAAGAAAGGATGCAAGCTCTATGAAATAAACATGGAAATCATTGAGGAAGATGAGGAATTCATTTCTCAAGTCAATCAAGAGGTAGAGGAAGGTGAAATGATGGAAACTGGAGAAACAAATATGGAAAAATATCATATCCTTCAAAATTTTGTGGATGTATTTCCAGAGGAGTTACCTAGATTACCGCCCAAAAGGATATTTGATTTCTCCATTAACCTTGTACTAGGATCAGAACCTGTATCCAAATTTCCTAATCGGATGACAACAATAGAGTTAATAGACCTTAAGGCACAACTAGAAGAGTTGGTATCCAAAGGACATGGTAGGGGGCTAGGGTAGGGGGCGTGAGGTAGATTCTATTCACGGGAGGCCCCCCCGGTAGATTATTATTGATACGTCTTAGGGAAAGCAGGCGTACATTAATAACTGGATGAACCTAACCCCACCGACCCATTCGCCAACTAACTAAAATCGGGGGGGGCCTCCCACTTCTATAATCTACCTCTAAGCAGGGGGGGCCAGGTCGGTCCCAAAACAAACCCCACCGACCACCCTACTATGGCTCCCGGGGCCTTGGGTGGGAGGGAACTATAGGGGACCCTCGGATGGAGATAAGACCTAGTGTTTCACCATGGGGAGCACTAGTAATATTTGTAAAGAAGAAGGATGGTACATTGCACTTGTGCATAGATTATTGGATGCTTAATAAATCTATGATAAAGAACAAGTACCCATTGCCACACATTGATGATCTCTTTGATCAAATGTGGGAAACCGTTGTATTTTCCAAAATTGATTTGTGATCAGGATATTACCAGTTAAGGATCAAAGATGAAGATATATTCAAAATTGCTTTTAGGACCAGATATGCATTATGAGTTTACAGTCCTACCATTCAGACTTACTAATGCACCTGTAGCATTCATGCATCTAATGAACAATGTATTTAGAGATTGTCTAGATAAGTTGTCTTGGTTTTCTTGGATAAAATTATAATTTATTCCAAGAATGAGGACCATTACAAGCATTTAGAGATAATTCTTCAACAGTTAAGAGAACATCAGTTATATGGGAAACTTTCTAAGTGCACGTTCTTACAAAATAAAGTGTAGTACTTAGGTCATATGATCTCAGCTAAGGGAATTTCAGTGGATCCAACCAAGATAAAGGCAGTGATAGATTGGCCAATACTTAAGAATGTACATGAGGTCAGGAGTTTTATGGGTTTAGCTGGATATTATCAAAATTTTGTGGCAAATTTTTCCAGCATAGCCTTTCTTATTACTTCATTGCAGAGGAAAGAGAAAAAAATTGAGTGGACAAAAAAATGCCAAGTAGCATTTGACTTACTCAAAGAGAAGCTAATGACTGCTCCAATTTTCAAGGTACCAGATCTTGAAGGAAACTTCATTGTCATCACAGATGCATCAGGTGAAGTCTTGGGAGGAGTCTTGATGCAAGACGGGAAATTTATAGCTTATGAATCAAGAAAGTTGAAGCCCTATGAGAAAAATTATGTAGTGCATGATTTAGAGCTAGCAGCAGTTGTTTACACATTACAGATGTGGAGGCAATATTTGTAAGGACAACCTTTTGAGTTAAAACTGGATCATCATGGTTTGGAGTATCTATTCACCCAACCCAATCTAAATGCACGGTAAAGAAGATGGTTGGAGTTGATATCAGATTATAACTTCAATATAAACTACATAAAAGGGATGAAAAATCAGGTTGTTGGTGCCTTGATTCATAGACGACATATTGCCTCAATTGTCACAATTCAAACTGACTTTAAAAGTCAAAGTGTTACAAAAATGCAAGGATGGTGAGTATTATGAGCAAGTTAAGCAAGCACTCATGAAATATCCACAAGATGCAAGGTACCAGGGATATTACTTTGAACCTAATGGATTGCTAAGGTTTAAAGGAAGAATATTTGTGCCTAACTCTGAAGAGTCATGAAATCTTGTGTGGACAGAAGTTCACGAAGCACCAAACTCTGGACATCTTGGAGTGACAAAAATGTTGGATGATGTAAATCCATTATATTTTTGGAAAGGGATGAAGGGAGATGCTACAAGATTTGTGGCTAGATGCCTGGAATGCCAAAGAGTGAAGGTTGAACATCATCACCCTATAGGACTATTGTATCCACATGATGTTCCTGAAAGTAAGTGGCAAGTCATTAGTATGGACTTTGTGCAAGGATTACCCATGTTAAGGAATAAGCACAATGCCATTCTTGTGTTAGTGGAAAATCTTACAAAGGTAGCACATTTCATACCTGGGAATTTGACAGATGGAGCTCTTGTTATAGCTCACAAATTCATTCAAGAAGTGTTTAGGTTGCATGGTATTCCTAATAAAATTATCTCAGATAGGATGCACATGTGACTTATAGGTTTTGGAAAACCTTATTTTCTGCACTTGGAACTCAACTAAATATAAGTTCAGCATATCATCTAAAAATGGATGGTCAAACACAATGAGTAAACTGAGTATTAGAAGACCTACTGAGAATGCATTACATGGATCAGAAATACAAGTGGGAAGATTTCTTGCCTTTGGTGGAATCTGCTTACAATAATTCCTACCATTATGCAATCAAGTGGCTCCTTTCAAAGCATTGTCTAGATGAAAGTGTTGGACCCTTATAAGTTGGGATAAACTTGAGGATAGGGTGAGTCTTGGGCCCGAAATGTTGTCAAAAATGGAGGAACAAGTTAAGGTTATCAAGCAAAGACTAGTTGAATCCAATGATAGGCAAAAAAGCTATGCTAATTCTAAACGGGTACCTAGGAACTTTGTAGTAGGAGAGAAGGTGTTGCTAAGGGTAAAACCTCATAAAAGTGCTATAAATTTTGGAAAGTCATCCAAACTAGCCTCGTGCTATGTTGGTCCTTTTTCGGGTCCTTGAGGAAGAAAATCATGTTGCTTATCGAATTGCATTGCCACCAGCTCTTGCTCGAATGCATAACATCTTTCACGTCTCTAACCTAAAGAAGTATATACCAAGTGATAATCATGTAATTGATTGGAATGCTTTATAGGTACAAGATCCTAGAGTGGTAACCATTGAGCCTCGTAGGGTGCTCAGAACACATAAGCTTCACTTGCATAATAGGGAGGTTATATAGTGCAAAGTCCAATGAGACCAGTATGCAGAAGATTCTACCACTTGGGAAGACTATGCAAAAATTGAGCAAAAGTTTCCACAAGTCTTACATGCTTTTGTTAATGCTTGAAAAAAATATTCCGTTTGTTTTTATTATTCTATGTTGCTACATAAAATCATTGGGGATGATGATTCACAAGGGGGGATATGTTACACACCATTGCATGTTTACCTATTTACTATTACTATGAATGGTTAAAATATTGAATATATGAATGTGCTTGCAATTTTGATTAGAAATCATGTGCATGTACTTTGTTTGATTGTATCATTTAGAAAGAAATGAATGAATGTTAACTTGATTAATGTTATATTGAAATAAATATGTGGAAAGGGTGTTTATTGAATTTGATATTTCAATGAAAATTTATATAATGCAAATGATGGTATTCTGAAAATCTAACTACTAAATTGTGAATGTGTTGAGTTGGATGCAGATGCAAGAATCAAGCCTCCAGAAGGAGGGGAAGTATCACTCAGGAGAGGGATTTGGTTTGGAAACCCTTAACAAAGTCTAAATTGAACTCACACACACTCACATATAGAATGGTTAAGTCTACTCGTTGTTTTAGATATTGGTAGGTCAATCCATAACATTATTTATTCATGTGTTAGATAGGTTGTGATCTCATTTTCAAGAATGCTTGAATTAGTGTTAAGTGCTTGGTTGGTGAAAACTCTTTTCTTATATGTTCTTGATGTAATCGATTAGAAATATATACATAGAATGTATATATGTGTATACATATACATGTCGATGATAAGCCCATGTACATGAGTTAATACGTACATGATTATACGAAGGTAGATGTACCTTTGCATGCTCATGGATAGATTTCTCATGGGCATGAGGGTATTAGATGGACAAATAGACATATATATATATATACAGATATATACATCAAATGTATATGTATCGATAGGTTGGCCAATATATCTGGATGATTGCATAAGTAATGCATATATATACGGTATATGCGTATGTACACATATATACACATATTGACATACGTGTATGTATTTGACATAATGGAACATCCATACACGTATATCAATACATGTGTGTATATGTGCATATGTATATAAGTATATACATATAATGATGTTTTATGTATGATAGCATGAAATATGCATTCGAATATTAAATGGTTAATTATTGTGATTGATGTTAATGAATATATATATACATACATATACATATACATATACATATACATATACATATATATATACAAATATATATAAGTTTATATTCTTTATTAAGTGCTCAAGTGAATGTAACCATAGCGCTGATATGGTATAGTGTGCATATATGTATAAGTATTAAACCATTGTTTAAACATGCATATATGTGCATATTTAACCCACACCATGTAATATGAAACACAAAACATAAGATATAATATGGATCAAAGCTTATGAATAGTAGTGTGTAAACACGTGCATGATAAGTTGATATACAAGCATTTATTGAGTTGACACTTTTACAAAGTATTGTGAGTAAAACATAGACCAAGTCAGATGCTTTAAATGTTGAAACTAGAATTAGACTTATTCTTCCAAGTGAAAATATCGGCCAAATTAATAAGGAATGAGTTGATTTGGTGATGCCAAATTTTGTATAAACCAAATAGAATTATATAGATGCAAGTTGATTTTTTGTTCATAATCATGTGCTTAAATGAATCGATCAAACCATAGCCAGCTCAGTAAGAGGTCAATCTATTGTTCCATTTGTTGAGTATTTGTTTAAATCGTTGTCACCTTCTTCTTGAATGAGCTGAGTGAATTTTGTTGTTGAGAGGTTTCAATTTGTTTAGCTAACCTATAGGCATCCTTGTCTCACATTTTTGTATAAATAGGTGAGCTATTTCTCTCATTTGGATATTGTTCATTCTTTCTTATTGTAGTTTGATATCTGAGCTATTCATTTTATGAGTTGAGAGTGTTTGTAAGGTTAGAGTAAGAGAGTTATTAGGAGTTACTTTTTAGGAGAATTGGAGTATTAAGAGAAGCTTGGAAAGATGATTATGGAAGAAACAAAGTAGTGAACTAGTTTGTCAATTGGGAAATAATCATTTATAGGAATGTGGTCTATTCCTTTATGTTTTTTTGTTTGGGAAAGATTGAATGTTTAGTTGTTTTGTGTGAAAATCATGGATTTACTAGTATAGGGAATATTATTTCATACCTGAAGTAAAATAATCTATTCTCTCTTTGTCAATGTATTTTTAAAGTATTGATTGCATAATTTAGTATTATATACTAGGATACAAAGCTGCTTGAATAGTTGTGAAGTTTGATCAACTTGTTTATGAATTTTGAACTATAGATAGTTCATATCTTCTCTTAGGAGTAGTTAGTTCTTACATAGAGAATAGTTTATAAGAGGGAATGTACGTAGTAGATATACTTATATTTACAAGGGGGGATAGGTTGTTCCTGTGGTTAAATATTACCTCATGGAGGGATTACCTAAGCATAGTGTATAAATGATCTTGAGACAAATCGAGCTAGGGAAGTGTATGCGATCTAAGATGACTTTTTGTATGAAACTTTGGCCAAAGTAGTGTAATTTTCCACTGGTTACATTGTCAATGTCACTATGTACCTTTTATGCATGCTAGTTCATGATTTCCATACAAGATAGGATGTATACAAGTTCTAGTCATGTAGGGCACAACGCTGTGTTCAGATAGGCTATAGTTATGATATTTTCAAACCAACTCCTTCGTCGAAGGGTAGAGCCATCTTTCCATATGTGGCAGATGTGTGGGGGACCGTATAAGAGTCCTTGGATGGAGGAAAAGAGCTTGAGTGATGCTTCTCCTCCATAGTTGTCAGCCAAGGTTTGAGGGAATCTTTCCGGATTGATGTACATCTATTGTTGATATTACTGAAGGAAGCTTTGAGAAGCTATGTATGTTTCATTTGTAATCTATATTTGGAAGCATGCAAATATCTTGTCATGAAAGAGAACAATGTTTGGAAATATTGTTGTGTTATTAATGCTTATTAACTCTCTTTGAAAGTTTTGTTTATTGCATTGGGAAATGAACCCAGATTGTTCACTTGAAGGGTAAACTTAGATAATTTATCTTTGTTGAATAATTGGTATGTTACAATGAAACATGGGTAAATGATTTTGACTAAAAAAACTACATAATTAAATCTTGATGAAAATATTATAAGATTATCCATGATTTAGAGGATGTATATTATTGTGTCATGGTGGACTCTTGATTTCGCGTTAGTGTTTTGGGACGATACAAGTGCTCTTATGATAAAATATGCTCATTTGAGACATATGATCTTCTTTTGAGGATATATAGATCATGACATTATGGAGAGTTCCTATATTATATTTTAATCATGCAAATGTAACTTTGACGGTGATTTATGATAATCTAATAAAAGAGTGTTGCGATCATTTTTCTTGTGATCTTCTAGTTATTGCATTGTTTCATTAGAGTTCAATTGGCATGAGGTGATTGATTGTACACCTGTATAAAATTTGGATGAGGCTAGAGATATCTTATACCTGGAGATCATGTGTTGAAATAATTACTTTGATGAGGCTTTAGTAGAAAGACTGAGGAGCCTACACATAGGTTTGATGTGAGTTCAACATGGACTTGCTAAGGAAGAATATTCTTAGAGAGTCATTATGGCTCGATGTATCTTAGAGGAGCAATCTTATTCCCCACACATAGGTATTTTCCACCTTGTTTTTAGATGCATTGCTTTATTTTATCATAGGAATGAGTCTTGAGCTATAGATGCTAGTTCTAGAGGGCTTATTTGGGGATTACTTGTCATGATTTCTCCTCCCTTCTCTCCTTATGAATATGAGTTTATTATGAAGAGATTTTTGAGTAGTGTAGAGAATGGATATGGGAAGATTCCCTTATTTTGGGAATAGTTGGTTTGATTTTCCTTCAATTTGAGAGGCTTACATCTTGGTTAGTTCGTTGATATATAATATATTTGAACTTTGGGTTGGAAGGTTGGATATTGAGGAGGCATTTCTAATTGGATTTTTGAGAAGGAGATCTTACTTGTCACTTGAATTTAGCACATTGGTGTTAGTAGAAGGACATGCTACATGGTTTTGATTTGTAGGTTATCTCTTGTTGGTCTATCATTTCTTCTTGGAGGTTCATGTTCACATGACATTTGAGTAAAGGTTTGCATGAAGGCATTTACATAATCACTATGTTTGTTGTCATTTATTGTTATTGTAATTCATTATTTTCTTTTTGAGTAATAGCACGAAGGCTTTTTAATATTATATTCTATGATGTGGAGAACTTGGGAGAGCTAGGGAGACTAGTGGTGAGAGAGTTATATTGTAACAATTTAGTTTGTAGAATTGCATATGATTATGGATTTTTCTTGGTGCTAGATGATTGATGACATTTTCCACACCCTTATTTGTGAGTTCTATTGATGGAATTCTGGATGCTTTGATGGATTTCAAATTTGACATTATTCATGCAGTGGGAGTTCCAAGTAGTATAAGCATCCTTTTTTGGGGAGTTCTCATCATATTATGGTGTTGAGTGCCTTTAGGATTTCTTTGTGTATGCTAGTGCACTTACAAGGACTTGTGATCATGTATTTGGTTGGATATGCTAATGGCATAAGGTCTACTTGTTGTCATAAGTATACCTTGTTCTTAAGGTATGGTTATTTAGATGTGTTACTAATTAGATATGTTCACTATTCTAAACATGTTAATGAGTTCTTGGTAGCTACTCAAGCCTCCTTGTTACCATTGGATTTGGTGTTTGTGATTGGATATTAAGTTGAGGAAATATGTGTGTTAATTACTATCACATCTCTCTTTTGAATAAGATCATATCCTTCGTGTATTGGTATGATGGTGGAAGAGAGGGTTCTTGTTTGAGACAGTGATCACCTTGTTTATTGTTGCAAGTATCTTGATGGAGCACATGGAGCACTTAAAACACTTGGATGTTACATGTTGGCTATATAAATTGGTCCCTTGATATTGAGTTTACTTTTTATGCCTTAAGCAATGTACTCTACGAGTGGGAGAATGTCAGGAAATATGTGTTGTACACCTTGCATAATAATAATGCCAATAATATAAAAATAAATATTTAATTATGGTGTTTTTTAGAGATGTGGATACAACATGGGTTAGAAATTCTTGGGCACACTTTGTATATTGTATGCAACATTGAGTTAAATATTTAATGTGGGTGTCACATTGAAAAATATTTAATATTTGGAAAACTTAGTATCATGGTTTTGTAAGCTCATGGTTTAAAGGCACATGGTTTATGTAATACGACTTAGTAGTTTTGTGTAATCTTGTTTCTATAAAAGCAAGAAAATGATTAGTTGTTAAGGTTGGATTGTGTAATATTTGGCTTGTTGGCTAATGTTGATTGAGAATCTCTTGTAGGTTGCATATGTGAGTAGTGGAAGCATGGTTTGGGATATGTGACTACATGATCCTTATTTGCTTGTTTATATGGAGGAATGCAATAAGCCTTGCATGAATAATCTAATCTTATTATTGAAATAATACATTGAGGGTGTGAGAAATTTTTTAAGTTGATATTTTCCCTCAGAGGGTTTTCACAAGGCACATATAGTATTTTTGATGACATATTTTGTTACTTTTGCATTATGGATTATGAATACTTGTTTTGAATATTTTTCTCTCATGAGGATTATGTGGAAATGTATATTATTATTGCAAATTTTATTTCAAAGGTGTGAATTAGCAAAATATTTATTTTTTTGTGTTAATCTATCATATTTATTCTAATTTCCTTCTTATTGTATTACACTAGGGTTAACTTTCTCATATAAATAATCTAGACCTCAAGTATACATTTATTGTCAATAGAAGACACCACCATATCAAAAGTCACTATAAATGAGATAGGTTAAAAGTGGCAAGTGGTCAACAAGCCAACATTATAAATTTAGTTTTAAGGCCATCATCAAGGGTATAACTCTTTATAATTCCTAACATTCTCCCATTAGTGTCAAATATTCCACACACAACATTATGGTTGGGAGATTCCCTAGATGTAATAATATTGAGTAGAAGGAAAGAACAAGTAGAATGCACACACTTCTACATCCATCCTCATATGAGTTGATAAGATGGAAATCCTTAAGCTGGATATACTTTAACAATGCTTGAAGCAAAAAAATGCAACTTTAGTTGTGAATATATAATGTCAAATAGATCCAATTGTTGGCACACTCCATACAAAAGCTTTTGTAAGGCCCTTAAGATTCCAAGAGATAATATTCATATGAGGTGATCCTCCATTGAGTTATCTGAAGGGTCATCATCATCATTGATTAAAGTGTTACAATTTGAAGCCAAATCTATAACCCAAAATCAAGTGCATAAAAATTGATTTTAATTAGCTTAATAAAAATTAAATTAGCTAAATTTATTGAATAGAGTTTTCTCACAAAATGCTTACTTCATTATTTTTTTTCCAAAAGATGGAAAGAGAGTTACATTAAATAGCCTTATTGTTTCAAATCCAATGAATACAAGGATAAGGCAAAAATTAAAAAAACAAGGGGATTGCTTATACAAGTTTCCAAATTCATGAGGATAAAGAAAAAAGTAGAATCCCATGAATGTGCAACATTATCCTTTCTAACTTAAGTAAATGAAAATAATTGCCTCAATAAACTTTTTAAAATGTACAATAATATATGTAGGATTAAAACATATCCTAAAGTATTAATATTACACTAACCTAAAACTTTAAATTAGTTTCCTAATATTAGAAACTAGTGGGTTCAAATATAATCTCAAAGTGAAATTGAGTAATGTGTGCCACTAAAATATTCTCTCCATGATGTGTCCCCATTAGAGGAACTATAAGAGCATCTTGAGGATTGGGCACTCATTTGAGAGACATTACAATCCCACATCAAATATTCATGGCCAACACTTTCAATAAGTAATTGAATAGATGCAACACTAGATGTTTGAGATGTTAGAACCACTAAGTTGATGGGTCATCATGGGGACATTAGGTTTGTAGACATATAAAGGCTTCGACAAAAGCTCATTGATCTTGTATTTCCTAAGAACTATTTTCTTTTTACCAACCACGATTGACCAACCAACTTCTTGAGTTGGCTAAGTTGCTAGCTGGCTTGTGCATGAGTGAAGAATCCTTGATTTGGTGGTTCAAGGCTTAATAATTGAAACACATGTTTGATAGATTGAAGTAGGAAATGTTTTGTAACATGTGCTAGCCACCCACTTAAATCTCAATGGATTCCTTAAGGTTAGAGGCGAGGTCCACTTTAATATGGATCTACTTGTGGGGCTAGGTATTGATTTATTTTTTCTAAATCATGTCAAATAAAATGACTCACTGATTGAATAATTTATTCCATAAAGACCCACATAAAGATGGGGAGCCCAAGAAGCTCAACCCACACAAAAAATTTACGAGATTCTTGTTCTAAAACTTTAAAGTCAACCATTTAAGTGTTTCACATGAACTAACAACTAGACCAAATAAGCAACATGCTAATAAACTATGGTCTTGAAAAGTAAACCCAAAAAACCCTTGGACTACTTCCTAACCCTATATAACTTAGTGGCTCTTAAGAAAATTTGACAGAAAGAGTAGATATTATTTTAAAGGGATACAACCCACAAAATAAATAATAAAACTATATGTCTCATACCAATTTATACGACCCACAAAATAAACAATAAACAATAAGACTATAGGGGAGATGTATCAGTAGTCGCTCGGGCTAACTTCACGCATCCGTACATAGTGAAAAATAGGTTTGATTTCTTCGTTCTTTTTTTGGGCTTGCTCGTAAGCGAGTTAGGACCTTAAAAAGAAAAAAAATGGCTTATGGGTACTTCAAACACGTCTTGTCAAACCCGTAAAGCGAAAGGTGCTCAAAAAGGTGTTTTTGGACCTCTGTCTGCTACATTTTTATCACTTCATCGATACACACTCATTAAAAAGACATTTAAAAAAAAAAAAGCCTATTTCTAATTATCAACAAACCTATTTCAACTTGCGTTTGTATGTGGGCCCGCTCATTTTAACATGTGGTTCTGCTAGGAGGTGGTTGCTTTAATCTCAACCTGACCACATTGTCTTGTTAACCACATGCCCCATATGCCTTCATCCAACCATGCGTATGATTTTACCTAACTATGGGTTGATGGGAATCTTTAAGCCCTAAACTCATCATCTCCCACAAATTTTTTCATCATTCACCTCATGCTCTGCCTTCTCCCGCTATCGACGCGACCTCATGCGACCATGGCAACTTTCGTCGACTCCCTTCTGTTGTAGGTAACATCTCCACCTCTCTTCACCTACAATATTGTTTGTTCAACAATGGGTTCTTGTTGGCGTCGACGGTGTTTGAGTGTATTTTGGTGTGTTTAAAAATCATTTGTCTGTATGGCATTAAGGGTTTGACTGTAATCATTTCTATTTACATGTGATGGTTGAAATTTGATCCCTCATGAATTATTCTATCTATGGCATCAAGGGTTTGACTGGAATGATTTTTTTTTACATTATTCTATGTACTAATCACATGTAATGTGATTTAAACAAAACATTGACAAATTTTTGAATGGTATAATCATCAAATTTAATGGGTATATTTTCAAACACCGGTATAATCATGAAATTTAATGGGTTTTCAAAAATTTCCCCAAATTTTTGAGGGGTTTCAAGATACGGGTTAATGGGTAGACGTTTTCTATTTTCAATAATTATAATATGCACATGAAATTAAATGGGTATATAGATTTTGTCGGATTCTCTTTGAATCCCTACATTATAATCATGAAATTTAATGGGTATACAATTTTTATCCCAATTTATCAACCAGTTTTAAGATTACAATTTGCAGACAATTATATATATATATATATATATATATATATATACAATCATGCCATGTAGGGTTTCATCATATCAAGCCGTGTAGGGTTTCATCACATGAACTTCACAGACAATGATATGTTCTAATCAGATTGTATATATATTTTTGTAGAGAATGATATATTCTTTTCAGACAATGATATGTTCTTATCAGATTGTAAATATATTTTTGTAGACAATGATATATTATTTTCAAACAATGATATGTTATTATCAGAATGTATATATATTTTTGTAGGCAATGATATATTATTTTCAAATAATGATATGTTCTTATCAGATTGTATATATATATTTGTAGACAATGATATATATATAGGTTCATGTGATGAAACCCTACACGGCTTGATATGATGAAACCCTACACAACATGAGGCTTGATATATATATATATATATACACACGACATTATTGTATATATATAATCATGCCTTGTAGTTTTTCATCATATCAAACTGTGTACGGTTTCATTACATGGACCTTAACATGATCCTCTATCAATGTTTGCCATTTAATAATGCCCAAGTTTCTTGCCACATATCCTTATAACTCAGTATCTTTAATAAACACATTGGCATTATCAGTTTAATAGCATGTCCAAAGAACACTGAAAGGAATATAACAACTAACTTCAATTAGCTAGCCCCTCAAAACTCAAAATAAAGCAATTACTTTGCATTTTTTCATATCCTCATGGAAACCCACAGATGCTAAAAATATCATCCAACTACAAAAAGGTAAAACCAATGATGGTTCAAGCAGAGTTTTCTTTTTCAACTTAGAGGTAAAACCAACTTCTTGAAGAATAAAACAAACCTCAATCTTCGCAAGCATGACTTTAAACCGATCAAAGTCATTTAATGCAACTCTTCACTTTTGCACAATTAGTTTCCTTCCCCATGAACTATTCTCCCATCGCTTTTGAACCTTGGTTAAATAATAACAATGGATAGTCACTATGCAGATGCTAACATCCATGACAACCTCCATATATATGTATATCAGTTAAAGAGAGCCTTTTGGTATCTTAGGGATGTCAATTTTGATATATATATGAGATTATATATGTATAATCTTATATAGATATATGATATAGATATATATCTATATAAGACTATACATATGTAAGATTATACATATATAATCTATATAAGATATAGATATATATCTATATAAGACTATACATATGTAATATTATACATATATATCTATATAAGACTATACATATATAAGATTATACATATATAATCATACATATGTATAATCTAATATACATTATATATATTAGATTATATATATATATGATCTTATATACATTATATATATCAAACTATATATGTATAATCTTATATACATTATATATATCAGATTATATATGTATAATCTTATATGGATAATAAAGGTGAAATTGAGGAAGAAAATTGTGGGAGATGATGAGTTTAGGGCTTAAAGATGTCCGACAACCTGCGGTTAGTAAACCCATATGCGTGGTTGGATGAAGGCATATGTGGCACATGGTTAACATGGTAATGTGGTCGGGTTGAGATTAAAGCGTCCACCTCCTAGCGGACCCACATGTAAAAATGAGCGGGCCCACATGTAAACGCAAGTTGAAATAGGTTTATTGATAATTAGAAATAGGTTTTTTTACATTCAAGACACCATTCAAATTTGAAATTCAATCACCACAATTCAATGCATTCAATATACACATTCAAATGATTTTATAAGAGGGAATTTCCAATGTTATTTTCATTACGAGTTCTCCTATGCTTTCACTGCGCATATCCTCTGCAAAATTCAGCTCGGTACATATAATAAAACAAAAAACATATTATAATTCATATATATGACTGAATTTATGCAACCCACCTATACAATCAATTAAAACGAATATAAATTTGATTTCCTAAAAGCCATGATAGAACTCAGGCATAAATGGCCACTGCAAAAGGAAATGACATATTGTTTCCCACAAAGATTCAATTTGCGCATTCAAATGATTTTACAAGAGGGAATTTCCAGGGTCATTCCTTGAATATCCTCTGCAAAATTCAGAGCTCACTAAGGCAACCTATGCACATTCCTCTTAAAAGGGAGCTTATTCATGTTGATACACCCAGAATAACTAAATTCATGTTTTTATTTATCAGTATACTGGATTTACATTTATGTTGTTTGTTTCATTATTCAATATACTCTTTTATATTTATGTACGAGCAATGTTTACATTATTTTCAAGCATACAAATTATTCAATTTTCAGATAGTTGTTCAAATGAGCATTATCCATTATTTAATCATATCACAACATACAATGATATGGGTTAATCTATTTTCTTCCACTTATTTTATGTGTTTCAGTAATCAGATTACATATATGTAAATACATATACATGTACATGTACATGTATATACATATGTATGTATGAATGTATATGTATATGTATATACAAATACATATACACATGCATACACATGTATATACATATGTATGTATGAATGTATATGTATATGTATATACATAGACATGTATATTTATATACACATACATATATTTATTGACAGTCATGGCATGAAGTTGTTTAAGGGTGCATATTCTAGCACACATTAAATGTACCTTACTAAAGGTTTGAGAAGCGTGTAGAAAGATTTCGAAGAATACGCTTGTTCTCAAATCTTCTACAAAGTACATTTAATGTGACCTATAATACACACCCTCAAAAAATTTTGTGCCACGACTGTCAATAAATATATGTATACGTATATGCATATGCATATACATATACATGTATATACATGTCCTTTCTATTGCATTGTCATGTAGGGTGCCATGATATGCAATATACACTGTATCTTTCAGCTTCATACTAAGGATCAAAACATTGTGGATTATATTGCTCCAATCAAAATTCTTATTATTGTGCATGCAATATTATAAGGATGATTTGATGTGGGAATGTTACGAGTACGAGTACTACCCCTGTTTATTACAATTATTTTGAAGGCAAGCGGGAGCATCGAGAGGTGAACCAAGTATGTGGATTATCAACATACCAACGAAGTTGTGTTTGTTAACACAATAAACTCTATAGGGATATTTTGCTCTGAATGCTTTATGATATGTTTATATTTTATGTTATATTGTGTTCATAAATATTTTGTTCTTACAAATGCTTATTTGATTGGATGAATATATTTAACTACATTGGTCTCTTAATGGCAGGCATGCGAGGACTTGTCCATAATCAACAGAAGACATTAAATGTTAATGTCAGGTAAAGTCTTTGAATTTACTTTGGCAATGACCTAGTAATACTAAAAAATATGTGTTTTTATATATATGGTTGAAAGTTAGATGAATTGAGTAATAGTCTAAAATAATTATGAGATTAGTTAGTATTAGATTAATTACATCTATGTATGTATATACATATATAAAATTGATAGGTATATATGTACATACATATATATTGTTATGCATATATGTATGTACATATATAGCTATATATATGTGTGTCTATGTATATACATATATAATTAATCTAATAATTAATATGTAGTTTTGTTAAATTTTGATAGTGATAATTAATAAGAATATATCATTATCTACAAATATAATGATTACATTTTGCAGACAATGATATATTCTTATCAGATTGTATGTATATATATATATACATACAATCTGATAAGAATATATCATTGTCTACAAATATATATATACAATCTAATAAGAACATATAAGTGTTTGCAAATACAATGATTACAATTTGTAGACAATGATATATTCTTATCAGATTGTATGTATATATATATATACATACAATCTAATAAGAATATATCATTGTCTGCAAATACATATATACAATTTGATAAGAACATATCATTGTCTACTAGGAGGTGGTCACTTTAATCTCAACCCAACCACATTACCTTGTTAACCATGTGCCCCATATGCCTTCATCAAACCACGTGTATGGGTTTACCTAACTGCGGGTTGCCAAGCATCTTTAAGCCCTAAACTCATCATCTCCCATAGATTTCTTGTCAGATTACTATTTGCAGACATTGATATATTCTTATCATATTGTATGTATATATATATATATACATAAAATCTGATAAGAATATATCATTGTTTGTAAATATATACATACAATCTAATAATAGCATATCATTGTCTACAAAGAATATATCATTGTTTGCAAATTATGTTTGCAATCAGATTTTTTTGATTTTTTTTATTGACAAACACTGAAACATAGTGTAATTAGTGATGCCACAAAAAATACAAGGCTGAAACCCTCATCAAACACATAAGAGATACAAATTTGAGGTTCTAATAAATAATAACAGTAGCATTAGGACATTTTATAATCATATCATAGTTATATTTTTAATCAAACTACAATAATTGATTGGGTGGTGTGACAAAAAAACATGGTTGAAACATGCTTGAAACATATCAAAATATTATTGAAAGCTTGTATTCAAATTATTCTCACCTTAAACATGTGAGGTTCCAAACATAATAACAATAACATTATCACATCTTATAATCATATCAAATTTATAACGTGAAGCAGATAAACAGATTTGATATGCAAAGCAGATCACCAAAATATATTGCTACATCGATCAAAAAATAAAATTCAATACGAACATAATCAATTCTCATATTGCTAGGAAAAGGAGGTGGTGTGATATATTTGTCAATAGTTGAGTCTGGTCCACTTGTAGGAGGTGATACTTGGTTAATAGAGGTTTAAAGGCATGTTGCTATTTGGGCAAGCAATGCCTGGCTTGCATCTGCAGTCAGTCCCATTTGTTGTGAGCCACTCCCAACTTGCATATTGTTGATAGCTGTAAAGGCTAGTGACAATATGTTCATCATATCAAGCAGGATAGGGTGTTGTGGGGCTATAGGATTCCCCACTATAGACTTGCGTTTAATCCTCTCTGCTTGTTTAGTTTTCTTTTCAACTGACTTTTGTAGACGTTCAACCTTCGCCTACTCCTGTCTAATTGATTTCTCTCGCATTCTAATCATCTTCTCCTCATCTTCTATCACTTTCCTTGCTTGCTTCTTATCCCTCATTGCTTCTTTTTGAATTGCTTCTGCTTCACGTTTCACCTTTCTCTGCAACATCTGCTCCTTCTTACGTTGTTGCAACTCCTCTTGCCTTTTCTTCTCGGCCTCTTGTTTGTTGTACATTTCAATGAAGGTGTTAGATATTAGTACTTGGGACTGCCTACTAAGGTGAAGCACTCCTGAACGACCTCCCCGTGATGTTCCTTGCACCCTTTGCACTGAAAGTTTCAAGAATTTGTTGTTTGGTCTTGTTGTTTGTTGTCCATCATTTGGGGTGCATGGCACAAAATCAACTTATTCCTCACTAATTGCATTGTCATCTTCACTTCGACCATCACTATGCTCAGATTCCCAATTCCTTCTAGTAGCGAGTAATGGATTACTTCAGTTGGATCAAAGTGTGGTGGGGATGGCATAGAAAGGCTTACTTCTTCCTCAGTCAGATTTAATTGCACTCCAAGGTTTGTGGCTGCTTCATGCATCCATTTCGGTTGGTTGACTTGAGTTAGCAAACTCAGGCCAACTGATGTAGTCACTGTATCTTCATTGTAGGGTGCAATAATTGGTTGGACTTTTGCTTGGAAATCTACAAAAACTAGTTGGATTTTTGGTTGAATGTGTGTTGTAGTTTCAACATCCTCATTGCATTCTGCTATAACATCACTTGCCACATTGCTTGCATCGTATTCCTGCACAAAACCATCTATTTGTTCTTCATTGTAACCAAGCAGACACAAGCATGTCTCTATTTCCATAACATCCTCTTCATCTTCCATTGTGATCACATAATCTTATGTTCTAGGACTTGCTACATCCTCTTCAACAACATAGCCCTCACTTGGCCCCATGTCCCTGTCAAGGGCTGACTGATTAAGTGGCCAACTTCCTGTTCTATGGAGCCCACTAATAATGTTGCTTGGTTTCAACGCTTTTTTGAAAGCTTGGCTTGTAAGAGTTGCCAACTCTTCACGCCCAATATCGATATGTGGGTTGTTTGTTTGCCATATGGTTCTTTGCTCTTTGAAATATACTTTGAATGGAGAAAAAAATGCTGACATCCAAGGGCTGCAACTTGTGACTAGTATGAGTAGGCAACTTTAGCAGGTCTATTCCTAATTTTCTTGCTTCTTCTATGGTTTTGAAAGCCACATGGCTACCATGACTGTCAAAAATGAGAAGGACCCTATTTGTCGGTGAAACCCCACTGAGGATATTACCTGCAAAATGGTCTAACCATTTGACAAATAGTCCCTTTGTCATCCAAGCATGTTCTTAGACTGCCATTAATGCCCCTATCTCACAATTTATGATATAATTCTACATGTGCCTCTTTGATTTAAATAGGTAGAACCCATGAATACTTAACCTATACACACTTACACAAGCCAACACTATGATCCACTCTCTGCTTTTTGATACCAAATGTGGTACACATTTTGCACCCAATTTGGCAATAACTCTCATGCCATAGTTCCTACTAGCCTGAATACCAGTCTAATCATAGTTCCAAATTTGGCTTGCTCCATAGTGGTCAAGGTTGATCATATTCTCGAGGTTGTCATAGAATGCTTGCATGATAAAAGGAAACCATAAGCACTCTGTCACTATCCACTCCTTCAACTGTTCTGATTGTCAAATCTGGGTGCCTTCTTCGAAATCCTGCCCACTATGACCTCCCAGGGACCTCATTTGTGAAAGGATTGGGCCGACTTGTAGTGATTTGGGCAATTGTGGCTTGTAGCTGATTTACCCGTAGTCCATGGCCCAATTCTGCCTTGTCCTTGCACCATTGGACAAATTTAGTTTCCTCCTTCTTAGATAAAATGGTACGTGGACCCCTCCTCTTGGTGGTGGTAACTCCTAACAACCACGCCCTCAAACTGTTAGGTGACATACCCCACTTGATTGTTTTTGCCTTGATTGACATGTTGTGTTCTTTGACACTTTTAATTGCTCCTTCTATATCAGCATATGTCCACTACCTAATGGGTACAGGTTAGGGCAGTTGCACAATAGGTTGAACATTTGGCTGAACAAGAGGTTCGACTTCTATTGTGTTGGTGGCTTCATTCACAGAGTCAAGAACATCTTGTTGGCTAGGAATTGCACACACTTCCTCATGAGGCTCTGTTTCAACGAAGTGCACCCCACGAGTGACTCTAATGGTGTGTGGTCCTCTTCCTACAACCCTTTTTGGTCTTCTAGCAGGTGCCATTATATTCCACTTAACCTGCACAGACAGTAAAAATAACATAACTTGTTAATGCAACAAAGAATATATCATTGTCTGCATATATATATATATATATATATATACAATCTGATAAGAACATATCATTCTTTGCAAATATATATATATATATAATATGATTAGAACATATCATTGTCTGTGAAGCTTCATGTGATTAAATTTCATGATTATAATGCAGGGATTCAAAGAGAATCTAACAAAATCTATATACCCATTTAATTTCATATGCATATTATAATTACTGAAAATAGAAAACGTTTACCCATTAACCCGTATCCTGAAACCCATTAAATTTCATGATTATACCGTTCAAAAATCCAAAAATGTTATGTTTAAATCACATTACATGTGATTAGTTCATAAAATAATGTCAAAAAAATCATAGTAGTCAAACCCTCGATGCCATAGACAGAATAATTCAAGAGGGATCAAATTTCTACCAGTCACATGTAAATAGAAATGATTACAGTCAAACCCTTAATGCCATACAGACAAATGATTTTTAAACACACCAAAATGCACTCAAACACCATCAACGCCAACAAGAACCCATTATTGAACAAACAATATTACAGGTGAAGAGAGGTGGATCAAATTTCTACCAGTCACATGTAAATAAAAATGATTACAGTCAAACCCTTAGTGCAACATGACTGTATATATATTAAACTCATAATGCCAATTTGTATATTAAAGATAACTGTGTTATAGGGATATATGTCAAGAAACTTGGACATTATTAAATGACATACATTGATAGAGGCTCATGATAAGGTCCATGTGATGAAACCCTGCACGACTTGATATGATGAAACACTACAGGACATGACTGTATATATATATATTATATACAGTCATGTTATGTATATATATATCAAGCCTCATGCTGTTTAGGGTTTCATCATATCAAGCCGTGTAGGGTTTCATCACATAAACCTATATATATATATATATCATTGTTTGAAAAGAATAATCATTTCCTACAAAAATATATATACATTCTGATAATAACATATCATTGTCTGAAAATAATATATCATTGTCTGCAAATACAAAGATTACAAATTGCAGACAATGATATATTCTTATCAGATTGTATATATATATATATATATATATATATTCATGCCATATATATATATATATATATATATATATCATATATATATATATATATATATATATATATATATATATACAATTTGAAAAGAATATGTCATTGTATGCGAAGCTTCATGTGATGAAACCCTACACGACATGACTGTATATATATATTTCTCTGCAAATTGTAATCCAAAAACTGTTCAATAAATTGAGACAAAAATTGTATACCCATTAAATTTCATGATCATTAAAGAGGGACTCAGAATATAATTGTGATATGATTACAAAATGGGTAATGCTGTTGTTATTATATTTGATGTATCCATTAAGGATAATGCTGTTGTGATTATCTTTGATTTATGATGAATGCAAGTGAAAAAAATGTAACTATGATATGATTAAATAATGGATAATGCTAAGTTGAATAGCTAACTGAAAACAAAATAATTTGTATGCCTGAAAATAATGTAAACACTGAGTATGCAAATGTTAAAGAGTATATTGAATAATGAAATAGACAACATAAATGTAAAATAGTATGTCTAAAAATAATGTAAACACTGAGTACATAAATATAAAACTGTATATTGAATAATGAAACAAACAACATAAATGTAAAATAGTATGCCCGAAAATAATGTAAACACCGAGTACATAAATAAAAAAGAGTATATTGAATAATGAAACAAATAACATAAATGTAAAACAAAATACTGATAAATAAAAACATGAATTTAGTTATTCTAGATGTACTGACCTGAATAAGCTCCTTTTAAAGAGGAATGCGTATAAATTGCCTTAGTAAGCTCTGAATTTTGTAGAGGATATTCAGTGAAAGCAAAGGAGAATTTGTAATGAAAATGACCCTAGAAATTCCCTCTTATAAAATCATTCGAATGTGTAAATTGAATGCATTGAATTGTGGTGGTTAAATTTCAAATTTGATTTTTTTGTGAGAAACAATCTGTCATTTCATTTTGCAGTGGCCATTTATGCCCGAGTTTTGCTGTGGCTTTTAGGAAATCAATTTTATATTTGGTTTAATTGACAAAATAGGTGGCTTGCATAAATTCAGTCATTTATATGAATTATAATATGTTTTTTGGTTTATTAGGGAGCCTTACACTATTAACTGTGTGTAGGTACTAGAAGTTGACGAAGTTAATGCATGAAGATGTGATAGGAAGTGTGGGTGAATGTGCAATTGATAGCTCATAAAGCTGATCAATGTTTGATATTATATCACAATGTGCACTATTAACTGTTCATAATGGTTTATATTATGTGACATTGTGCACCATTAACTGTTCAAATACACATGTAAATACAATGTAGTTGAAGCTTTGAGCCACTTGCATAGAGTGGTAATTGTAAACATAAATGTACTTTAATTAATGCAAAAAATGACTTTATTTTGTGCAACTTGTCTTGTCTTCAAAACATATATGTACCAATAGATGTTTATTTTTTGGTTAGCTACACATTTAGTAGTGAACATATATTGATGTAATTTGTAATTTTTTATTGACATAATTAAACTAATGTAATGACTAAAATATAAGAAAGTCAAATAAACATGAAGTAAACAACAATTAAATCATGAAAGACAATTGACACATTTCCCCTATGTCTCATACCAATTTCATACAAATTCAACAATAGAACACGAGAGTTTGAAGACAAATTTCATCAGGCACTTCGAGAGTCTTCTGCATGCATTTGCGAGCCATTTTCGCTACTTAACAAATAGTAATTGCAATGCCGTGGCTTTGGCCATTATAAAAGCCCTACACCACTATTTCAGGTGAGATAAACTAAATATGTAAGCAGTCTAAAATGTTCGGCAAAGATGTTTTACCCTGAGAACTCTGGAAAGAAAACCTTGCGACGCAGAAACCGAACTTAAAACACCGCAGATTATTGAAGCACTCTAGACTGCGCTCCCTCCTCCCAATATAAAATGTTAGCTTTCACATTCCTTATTAGGACGACTACCCACTCAATCACCTCATATGTATATATATCGGAACAAAGTGGGTGAAATAACTGTGCGGAATGAATCGACAACGTACCCCACGCTGGTTATTTGAGCCACTTTAGGGAGTGCGTTCTATCGGGGGCGTCCAGAGGCATCGACTGTGTTCAAATCCCCATATTGAAGACCTGACTGTTTAGATTGGTTGGCGGAGGGTGTCAAGGTTTTCTGTTTTTTAAGTTTAGGAAAGGGCAGGATTAAGCAGGATCGCGCTGACGCAATTCTACAATGAGCTAAAAGATTTGAATGTGAAGGATATGCCTACCTACGCGAAGGCAATGCTGCCAGGACAATACATTTCAAGCAGCCCGAGTAAGGCTTTCCACAATTACTACGCCAAGTACATCCAGACGAGCTCACTGGCACCGCTCAACCACGTGGTCTTCGACGGCCTCTTATTCTCTTAGCCACTGGCTCTGCCTGAGGAGCGCCGCCATCTCCAGCACCAGAAGCACAGCAAGGACCATGCCCATTAATTTAAAGGTACTATTTAACCCTTACAACCGTTTATTCAGAAATGCTAGATAATGAAGTCTTTAACATGCACTGGACCAAAACCTAGCCACATTTACTGAAATTTAAAAGCAGAGCATGGTGTCGATACAACTGCTAAAGGCTAGTAAAACCTGATTGTCACGTTTGGATGGAAACCTGCTGTTAACACGCCCTTGCTTTGTGACTCACACTTTGTTTTTTAACTTTTAAAAACTGTTCTGTCCAAGATTCCAAAACAATTTCAATTTGGTTTGAAATACAACGATCCAACCAGTCGACGCATACGGGGGATGACAAGCAATATTTGAGACTCTTACTTTGCTTCTCACTATTATATTTTTTGATAAATTATCCAAGTTGAACCGTTCCTCAGATAGCCGGATCTTCCTGAAAGGGTTTCCTTCTATATTCAAGTCATATATGCATTTGAATGGTCTTTATCTGCAGGCCAAATATTATATCAGACTTCCATTTTAGTAATTTATTCACTCTCATTGCACATTTTATCAGTGACTATTCTTCTTTGTCGAAGTGTTTCTCATCTATATGGGATATTCTTGGATGTAACATGGGAAATCACATGCCCACAAGCTAGAGAAGCCAGCGTGTTTTGATGCATTTTCATGTCTGACCTCCAAAACGCCATTCCCAGGAGCTATTAGGGAGAGACACAATATATAAAATCCATCACACAGATTCTTCATAGAATGGAAATAGAAGACAAATCTGGTATTTTTACCTAAATTCAACATATCTGTTTCCCTGCAGCAGGATATTAATGTCGAATTTCTTTGGACAAATATTCTATTGAAACATTGAAGTTACTTGCCATCCTTCATAAATCTTAATGAATATGAATGTAAATAAGCTAATTGCAACTTATTGAATATAAACATATTGTGAAACACATTTTGCATCGCCTTGAATGCTACGTGTTGCACGTGTCTACGAGGACAGTTCCTACAGAGGCATTTAACTTACATTTCAGTTATATAAGTATATATGCTCTTGTTCTATTTTGAGCTGCTAAATGAGCATTTGCTGGGAGAAAACAGTTAGTGATAACTTCTCTGGCTTATTCATTTTTGTCCGTTGCACTCTCTAGCATTGCTCTTTTTTCACACCTAGCTATATGTTCAATTTTGACTTCACCTTTTTCAGCCATGAGTATTGTTTGATGGGAAAAGTATGAAAGGCTCACCGCCAAGTTCATTCTGGGTGTAGCCTCTTGTGTGTTTCAATTTTCATGAGTCTGTATCTATGTTAGGATTTTACCAAATATCTAGTCTGCTTCCCCTGGACCCCACACTTGATTATTGGAAAAGAATAAATTTCACATGAAATATCCATCAAAAGTTCATCTCTGATTTTATACGTCATAGTTCATACTCATAGTATATTACCTATGAAGCTTTAAATGCTACAAATAATCACACTAACAACACAAACAGTAATGTCGAACCTAGGTTTTACACAGATCTTTCTTGTGGGATTACTACTAATCTATGGCATTGAGTTCTAAGTTCTAACACTGTTTGTAATTTCTTTCTCAGTGATATGCTTGAAGTGTTTAAAAGTTATGTGTTGTCTAATGAAGGCAAGGGAGGTTTTGGCTGAAGATACTGCACATAGCCCATTTTGAAAACTGATTGGACAAATTTTTAATTCTTGCTTGCTTTCTTTTTAAAATTTTAAAACCTAAATGACTAGTGGAACTTTCTGAGAGTAACTGCAAGACCTGGCATTAGTAGAAGCATGGATAATGCCATAGTTGCTTTTTTCAAAATTAACTTTGTTTGACTTCCCGTGTTTTGAATCTGTAGCTTGTAGGTTTTTAAAAGAAAATATAGAAACTATTGCTTCATGTCCTATGTTGCTGGAGTGAGCATGCTTCATCCCATAATACCATTCAGGAACTCCAGTTTCCAATCCTTGCAAACTGCAATGGCATGTCAATTTTTTCACCAGAGTAACATTCAACCCTGGTTTGCACGTGCAAATAGATCTCTGCTTCATTTCAGTAGAGATTCTTTAACTTTTCTTGTGGTCAGGTTTTCTTGTAAGGAATTCTAAGATTCTTTGTTGGATGGTTTCCAGTATCGAATCTGCAACATCTTCTAGGACTGGCATATTCCTGATTCTCATTTTTCAGCACTCTTTAGGGGATCCATTCTGGTGTTTAAGGGCCTTTTCAATGCTGTCTATTTATTTATTTTTTCTGATAATATAGTGAGGGTTCTATAGGGGCCCTCGCCCAAGCAGTTGAACTAAACAAGAAGATTACAAACAAAATGGTCATACTGACCAACTGTTGTAAAAACTAATAGAACAAAAAATATTACTACTAAGTTACCGGTTCGGTTTTGGGTTCGGGTTCGGGTTCGGGTTCAAGAACCCTGTTCGCCGGTTCTGGAATTTTTTTTTTGGGGTTCGGTTCGGTAATACAAAAACATATAAAAATCATAAATATATACATATTGATATTTGCAGCAGTAATTAAGTTCAAAATACACCACCATATTAATAGTCAAATAACGTAGAAAAAATACACCACCATTTTATACTCAAATGTCATGATATAGAATTATAAATTAAAGTTCAAACTTCAAACATAAAAATGTCAAGTGTTTACAATCAGCCATTAATAATCATTGATCAATCTCAATCATATGGGTCATCAAAAAAAGCAGCATCATCAACATCATTAGATGCTACATTTTGTGTAGAACCACAAATAGCATTAGTGGCACTCGCACTAGCACTGCCACTACCACTCTCATGCTCAGTAGCTGCTTCAGGCTGATAGTCATCATCAATATCAAGTGCAGCTAAGTGACTTGTGGAAGCATCCAAGTCAAGCTGCTTTGGCTCAATATCCCACCTCCTTGTGTCTCCTTCTTTGTAGGAACTTTGTTTGTGTGTAAGGAGGCGCAAGTTTGAATGCACATACACCAAGTCCTTTGCCTTTTTCGAATGTAGCCTATTGCGTTTTATTGTGTTAGAGGCAAATATTAGGGTTAGAGGGAATAAATAACTCTTTAAAAGTCAACAAAGAGTCAAAAAAATAATAAAAAAATGCAAAAAGGCGTTTGTAAAGTTCGCCTGGGTTCAAAATTCTGCCCGAGTTCAAACCGATTTTTCGAACCCTGGTGGGACCTATAGTCAGGGTTCTGAACGTTGATCGGACCCATAGGCGTTTTTTCAAACCCACAACGAATTTGGTTGAACCGGACTCGAATTTCAAACCCGGATCAAACTCGTATCAAACCCAGGCTTCCCAGGGGTGAACCCAATAACTTAGTATTATTATTCTACTAGATATTAGGATCCCAATTACGATGAGGTTCATCTCCTCATATAGAGTTTGGAGTGAAGATAAAAACAATGTATGACAAATAATCTAAAAATAATAAACTAATAATAGAAAACTCACTTAAGTCACTAAGTTGACTTTATTACAAAAGTAAGTCTTATCTTCTAATAATTATGTAATATTATTCTAATACCCTTTTAAGGCTTATTGCATTGGAAACTAAAGCAAACTAACATAATCATATCAAACTAAAAACACCCTGAACTGTGAATTTGCCATTCTTCAGAAGCTTTACTTTGGAAACATCAGGTAGAACTTCATCAAGCTGCTTTGAACCCTCATAAAGGCTTTGAACTGTATTCCCAAGTTCCTGGATTACCACCTCCCCATACTCCCAAATCACCGATCTCCTGAACCATTGGACAACAATCCATTCTGAGCTACACTCACAGAGCTCCATCAAGTAGTCTCCAACTGAGAGAAAACCAAATAGTGTGCCACCTTATAGAAAACAGAGCTAACAAAACAAACCAAAAACATTACAACAAAGAGGGGCATAGCCCCCACCTTGAAAATTCTCACTGCCTACACCACTGGACATACCCCCAATACATACATCTGGGTTCTTTACAGCATCTCCAGTAGTCCCATCCATAAAAGCCTCAGAAGAAGCTCCCTATTGTAGATGCACTGGTAACCTCCAAACGACCTCTGGCGTGGGTAACAAGCATGTGTTTCAGAACCATCTGCAGGTCCAACCAGATGGCCTAAAGCTCCTGCAGTTCTTGATACACTTCCAGAAATTCTTTACTAACAACACTTACATTGCCCATAGTAGCCGGAGGGTTCAAATCTCGGGGATTCTCCAGTGGCTCTGTAATGAACCAGTAGTCAGTCAAAGTCAATCAACAGTGGATCAGATTCATTTCCCTAAAATCAAGGACAGTTTGTACTAAATTCCAATTTCAATTAGGATTTGTGCACATAGTTAGATAAACAGATTGAGCTCCTTCAATAAAGGGACTGTTAGCACATAGGAGTTCCAAAATAAAGGACAGTTAGCACCCAGTTAGAATTCTAGTCAGGATATGTTGCACAATATTATCTAAATATATCGATGATGATTGATCAGTGAGTCATAGATTGAGGGTGATTGCTCAGTCAGAGAAGATTACTGCCAGCAGACTTCCTCTTCTAAGTTCTATCCCTACTGTTCCCAATATAAGAATATGTATAATCATTTCTAAAGGGTTTTTTGGAATGAAGAAGGTTATTCCTAGAATTGTAAGGGAGGACTTGGTGGCTTCTCCATGTGAGGGTTGCTCACTGAAGAGCTTGGGCTATTATATGTAATGGGGTTACTAAAATAGATTTAATTTCTGTTGTTTTTAAAGTAACTCATAAAGAAAAAAAATATTTGCAGATTTCTATTCAAGTTCTATATTTGTGTACTGGCTTTAGTTAACATTTATAGGTTAAGGGAGATATGCCAAGCAATTCAAGAACTGCTTACAATATGCAGTCATTTTTCTTGTGGAGCTGAATCCAATCATAGGTTTGATGAGGTTCATCTATGTCCCATTTATCCCACATTATATCCTTTTTCCCATGCCATAATGACCACTGTTGCACTCCATTTTCATATCATATCACACACACCTTTTTACCACTTCTGTTGCATATGATTAAATTAAAATAAGAGATATTTAATTAAGTTTTGAGGTAAAATAAAAGAAAATTAATTATTTGATTGTATTTACTAATAATTGTAGTCATTATGTAGCTATACCTATTGCTAATAATAGCTCACGAAGCAGCATTAACACTAAGCAAGGAAGTTGCAAATATGGGTGGTAAAAAATAAAGGAAAAATTTGACATTCATGTAATTATTACTCATGTTGATAATCTACCATTGGTTGAATTGTAAACAATTCAGATATCATGGATGCTACAACTATTTTCATGGGAGAGGAGTTGTTTAGAGATTATTATTTTATACCTTGTCTTTTTTGATAAGTTCGTGGCTTAACAAACCTATGATTCTCTTGATTGCAACCAGATTTTGTGGAGACATTCTAGGCCGTGAACGTAGGAAACACCATGAAAAGTTAATGCATCATGTAAAATTATTGAAATGGATATATGCCCTTATATAATTCCTAAAGAAATGGCATGAGAGAGGTACACAATGAATATTGTGTAAACTTTTGAAGGAAACTCACAATATAATCAGCTCCATTTTGAAAGGAATTTGCAATTATTTTAGTAGTAGATCATTAGCTGTGGGGAATGTGAGGAGGACCCACTCTTTAGAAGCGTTGGTGATGATTAGTTGTATTTATTTTTATTTTGTTTTGTGATTTTAATTTATATGTGTGTTATATTTATAAGTCATTTGATTTCTATAGTTGCAATAATTTTTGTTCTTGTGGCATTTACTGTGTTATTTTATGCAATCCTTTCCAATAGCTAGCAATACCTTTATCATTTCTTCTTTCTAAAATAATTGCATTCATTTTACTCACCTCACTACTTACAGCTCTTGCACAAATAGCCACTACACTTTTCGTAAATTTATGCCCTAGGTTGACACAAGGATCAAACTGAATTTAATTTCTTGACTATTAAATCTATCCCATTATCTACCTCAGTTTTGGCCTTTTATTTTGGCGCCATTCTCGAGGGAAGGCATTAAAGGCTTGTTAGCTTGGTGAGCAGATTTAGCACCAATGCGTTGGGAAGAAAGCTCATATGATTGTCAACATTTCCTAGGTGATTAATTCTAGTTTGCATTGTTCAAACCATATAGGTGCATTAGATAAGTTTGTAATGATAAGGGTAGATTTATTGTTAACAAACTATTGTGAGTAGTCGTATAGGTACATCTTAGAAAGGAAAAATTACTTATTTATCAACACCACATGTTGTGAGACAATTGGTGGACAAGAAGCAAGTTTGAATTTAATTTGAACAAACTAAGAATGAGTAGAAAATAACATAAAAACATAAAAAATGTTGCATTTTTAGGGTAGTCCAGACATTCCAATTTACAAAGAAAATTACTTCAAAAATGAAGAATTTGGAGGCCATGGAAGAAGGAAAATGTGCTTGGCATCGGGGGCTTTGCCCCTCGACCTCACCTTGTCTTGCGATCAGGACCTTGCAAGGGGTGCTGTCCCTTGACCTTGTTGGGGGCTTGCCCCTAGACCCCCACTTTTCAATCTAGAAAACAAAAGAAAAAATTAGTGAGGGAATCACGTTAACACAAAGCGTTGTTTTTATGACCTCTCTACCTAATGAATTTAGCTTAGATGCTTTTGATCCTCCATTACCATTGCCACAAACATCTATAGATGTTATTCCCATAACTAAGCAAGATCAAATAGTTCAAGATTTTTGAGGACAATGGAATTTTGAAAAGCAATGAGAAGATCAAGCTTTGACCATTTGTTATTCTAATTGTTGTAGGGAGGAAGCCAAGTATAGATGCCAAGTTGCTTGAGAAAAGAAATAATGCATAGTCAAGGAGATACAATATGTAAGTAAGTCTTAAGAGAATAAAGATGGTAGCAAACAAGTCTTCTTTCTAACTCAAGGACAACCGCTGACACTCAATTAGGAAGATCTAGGTATGCGTAATGGTTTCAATATGTTTTATAATTCTATTGAGTTAGGAGGACAATATGTTTCTTCACAATATGCTTCTTCACCTAGTAGGTGTGGTGGATGGGAACGACTCCCATTTTACCAAAAATGGCAAAATGAATACTCACAATAACCACAACATTTGCCATGGCGACAATCATGGCAAGTCACACCATCTCCACCATACCCATCCTATTTAATACCACTTGCTCTATATCCACAACTTTTACCATTTTCGTTATTCCATCCATATCATCGACCCTCTCCTTCAACATGGTCACCAAGGGCAATTGCAATGCCTAAAAATTTACTACAGGTGACTCAAATCACATATAATAGTGAGGTTTCAAGATCCCGTTGGTGTAATGCCACTTTTCTCCCAAAATTGTTTTAATTATGAGCAGCGGATTTAATATATTAAATATTAGAGTTAAGATAATTTACAAGATGTTTAAAATAGATGCGAATAACTAATGTAAAATAACCAATGTAAACTATGCATGTGATAATTTGGAAAGAATTCTAAATTAAATAATTAGATGTTTAAAATAGATGTGAATAACTAATGCAAAATAACCAATGTAAACTATGCATGTGATAATTTGGAAAGAATTCTAAATTAAATAATTAATAGTAAATTGAATAACATAACTGTTAGTTTTATGATCAGATGTAATGCACAGAAAATTAATTAAAAATCAGACACAAAACACAGCAGATACCCTGGGAAAACCCTCCACTAGAGGGAGAAAAACCCAGCAACAATATATCACTTATATATTGAACCACCAAAATAATGATCTCCTTACAAGAGGCCGATATGCAGGCCTAAACACAAGCATCAAAGTATGATGCAACACAAAAATACAAAGAGACAATTGCTGATGAATTCTCAACCTTCAATAATGCCAAATTTGATCTTGTATGACTTCGACCTGCCTTGAATATAAATTCGCACTTGAGATGGAATGAGAACAATGAAAATGAATCGATCCAAATGAGATACAATGAAGGTGTATATATACAAGATAGGAGGGGAGACGTGACTCCTCAAGAACAAAAGTCGGCCAAACATAGAAGGATGTGCCTCTCTAATAAAATCACGTCCATGAAGGTAGTCGGCCTCATTAGCAAATCGAGCCTCTTCATTAATTAATCACCATTTATTGTTAATGACGCGTCTCTTAAATTTATCCAATTGCTATAATATAAATTAAATAGCCTTAGCTATTATTTAATTTATCACATGTAGAAGGAGATTGCTGGAAGAAGACCACGACATTGCTCTAAACATCAACACTCCCTCTCAACTAGGGAGGATTCTTCCAACTGCACAAGACATATCACCTCATCGTGATGTCTACCACAATGGCTACAACCATATGTGGAAAAGAAAGATATCACCTCATCGTGATATCAACCATTATGGCTATACCCATGGATTGAAAAGAAAGATATCACCTCACCGTGATATCAACCATCATGGCTACACCCATGGATGGTATGTACAAGTGCTCATCATTCAACGTGATGTTGTCACCTCACCGTGATGTTCACCATGGCTCTCCTAGAGGGTGAAACACAAGTACAAGAAAATCATCACGGACTCTCTCTCATGATGCTGTCATGGAGTCACACACATGACATCCACCATGGCTCTCCTAGAGGGTGGAAACAAGGGCTTTCACCTCAAATCTCAAAGAGAAATGCATTTATCAAGGGCTTGCACCTCAAATCTCTCTCAATAAAGAAATGCATTAAAAAAGGATCACTGATACTGAGACTCCTTCTCAGCTAGGGCTTGATTCTCCACCATACCAAGCTTATCTCAAAAGTACACAAGCTTTATTTGGAGAGAGGCTTGTTGAGAATGTCTGCCGTTTGCTCATCAGTGTTGATATACCTCAATTGTATTGCTTTCCTCAATACCATATCTTTGATATAGTGGTATGCTTAGTTTTGTCATGAAACATTGGAATGACAGTAAGCTTCTCAAAGCTTTGATTATCACAATGGATGACAGTCGGCTCCAATGATTGTCCAAACAATCCTGCAAGGAGCTTCCGAAGCCACACTGCTTCTTGAGCTGCCACACAAGCTGTAATGTACTTGGCCTTTGCTGTACTCAGTGCCACAAAAGACTGCTTCCTGCTACACCAGGATATCATCGCAGACTTCAACTGAAACAACATCCAAAGGTGCTCTTTCGATCAACAACACAACCATCTTCTTTAGGTTCAGTAGGCTCCCTCTTGAATCTTCAAGCACTTGTGTCAACCTTTTGACCTCATCGTCCAAGATTGCCTGCAACGCTTGTCTTAGAGAAATGGTTTCCAGCGCACACCTTTGTAGAGATTCAGGGTTGTCCTCTTCGACCTCATCCCAGATCACTCTATTCTGAATAGGTTTGCGGAGCTACCAATGTTAAATTCAGGTTGATTGACTTGAGCAATTCTGATCTCAACTGCTGAAGAGGTACTTCAAGGATTTAGCATTTGGCCTTGCAACACTACAACCCTTACTTATTCTCAGCGAGTCATAAAACTCCCTCTGAAGATTAATTCTTCCTCTTTGAAGAGATGTCTTCAGTCATTCACTCAAACTCATGGCTGCAAGCAGTGTCTCCATTCTTCAACCTACAGGATGCATCAAGCTCTTCTTGAAGGCAGTCTCTTACGCTTCTTGATCCGTCCTGAAAGCATTAAGAAGGGATTACTAATAGTTCATGGAACTCAACTATCTTGAACAAAAGTACCATTGCTAGAAGCATACATGATTGACTATCTCAATGTTATAGCATGAATTAATAACTACATAACAATTCATGAACATTATTCAACCATGCAATACTTATCTCATTGAAATCAGGATCTCCTAAGTAATCCCAGATAATTAATTCATCATTCATCTTTGTTGATTCTGACATGTCTTTCTTCCATTTTCTCAGAAGAGCTAATCTTGGCATAACAAAAGACAATCTACACAGAATCATAGATCATGCATATAGAAAATCAATCATAATTGTAATTTTAGTTCTCCTTTTATTTCAGAGTCACACTCAGAAATTAGCATGAAACAACTTGCAATGAATAATTCTTAGTTCTAAGGAATCTTATCCCAGTGATCACTATTTACTGGTCACACGTAATCCAAGCAAATAATGTCAGATTTGCACAACTCAACAAATTGAATTTTAGCCTAGAAGGGTAATTACAATAAAAAACAAAGAATACTTATCTCTTAAATATTCTGATGGGTGGACACAGTACGATATGCTGCTCTTGCGCTCAGATCAGTACACAACCTTCACAGCTTGAACATAGGCCCATGACTTAGAATAGAAATTCCCTAGAATCATTTTGAGTAGAGATCTTATCCACATCCGCAAATGAAGCATGCTGATTTGGCTTGGTTGGGCAATCCTTAGCATAGTGACCAAACTTGTCACATCGAAAACATTGGATTTTGGAGAGGTCCCTCTTCTTCTTGAATGCAGGAACACCATCAGCTTCTTTATCTCAATTCCTCTTGAAATATCCTTTCTTTCCATGTTAATGGATGATAGCTTCGGTCAGATATAAGTAACGAATGCTGAAAGCATCTTTCGCTATTTATATGTGATCAAGGATTATCCTCATTACACATATTAATGGAAATCGAATTTATGAGCATATATAAATTCGTATTAATAAAAGATATTGTTATCTGCAGTGAATAAAATCGGAACTCATATTATATATGTCCGTCATATGTGTGAGGACTTATGTGTTAAGTGTTGTTAAAGCCGAGTGTTAGTCGGCTATCTAAGAGACTCGCGCGCCCAAAGGGACACATCCCTTGAGTGGACGTGTCTCCACATGTGGAGACACATCCTCTCAAAGGACGCATCCCTTAGAGGCAAGTCTCTAAGGTATTAAACTTGGTTCCCACATTGATATGCAGACATCGAAATCTATTAATGTTCTGCAATCAGCACATTCGACATCAAGAGACGAAATCTAGAAAATATCTTTGACAAAGATAATCAGACCTGTTTAAATATGTTCGATACTTAACATGGTATTAGAGCCAAGTTAAAGAATTCACAAGTCTGAATTTTTGATCTATATCACTCCAGACTGGGAGTCACATCGTCACTTCCGCAAGATCCTTCGAAATTTATCGACTCCCAGTGGCTGTGCATATAGTCATCATCGGAACAAAGATCACGCCATCCATCAGACACATATCATAGGCGCTAAGTGTTTGCAATCACAAGACTCGAACAAATATCTTTCGTTCTATTAGATCTATGGCGGTGATAGATCCATTGGATTGATTAATACTTTCGGGATAAAGAAGTCTCGATATCTGTTGGCAGTGTGACATTGCTACATTCAAGAAGGATGGCTCTAGCAGTCAACATCATTGTACAGGAAAATGATAAGCTACTAATAATTTCGTGTAGCTATCTTTGGAGGCTCCGGTCATAGCCTGCCATCCTTTGTGAAGTTGAGCAACAAGTCTGTGTTTAAAATCTGAGTAGAGCAGTGACAAAAGTAACTACACATTCACAATGACATTTTTTTGAAGATAGCGTTTACATCATCCAGAGCTCGCGAGTTTCAGCTGCATCGTGTAGGACCTCATCTTCACAGGAATGACGCGGATATGAACAATATTGGATTATGCTTCATAGGATGTCAGCAATCGAAGTCAAGGGCCTGCATTGAGCGCCAAGTCCAGTTTGTTTGGAGATCGCTAAGGAGTAAAGAATGGAGCACGAACTCTCGAAGAAGCCAGAAAGCGAGGCCAATACTCCTCCAAGAGGTAACAAGAGGCTCTGCATTGATGAGAAACCAAGACCGGGCCCTAGTGACAAGATCGTCATTCGAACAATAGTTCCTTCAAGAAAGTCATCCCTTTTTCACCCGATCAGAATTCGACGTGCAGAATTGGGAAGAGACAAGTCGAAAGGCATTAAAGGAAGGAACGAAAGATTAAAAGAATGAGCACGACTTAGGGACTATCGTGTTGCTAAAAGGGATGGAGGCATCAGTCTTTGAAGAAGCCAGTTTTATCAATGTATTCTCAATAATCTTTAATCTTCTAAAGGGGCTATCGTATTCTTCTTAAAAGCCATTTTTTCTTAATATTGGAAGGCTCGGTTATGTTGGAAGCTTGAATTCGGGCCACGTATCTTAGACGAGTTTCCTTATGAGGTGTCGGGTGTCTAATATAAAATTATTGAAAGGTGGTGATTCGATACTTGGTTGAAGGAAAGGCATATTTGTTGAGTTGTCAGGTGGTCTAAGCCTTAGCTGAAAGTTCGACAAATGGGTTGCAAGAGCATCAAGGCAACAAAACGTCCAATTCCTCGGCCATCAACTTTGATCCACGACAAGTGGCTGGCGTTAGTCTCCTCACCATCCATGTTGTTGCACTCGAAGGGCTTGATAGGCTGGTGGAGATAGACAAGCGCTTCGTTTTTTAGGAATACCTTGTTCAATTTTGAAAGTTAGCAGGTGGATAGGGAGCTCCATAACAGAGAATACAATGTAAAGATAGATAAAATAATATTTAGATAAGGACACAAAAGGCACTGATAGATGGTGGGACATCAACGAGAAGAAGCATTCGGGTTTGCTGCTAAGGAACATCCAGGACATCAATATCAGTGTGTAGAAGGCAAAAGCTCAGACATGTTATTGATGTTGTATGCGTGGACTTGATTTGGGTGTGAAGATTAACCTGTGTATGGTCATTAGTGTTGATGAATCTTCACTCTATAAGGATGCACAAGACAAATTGGGAACACTTGAAATAAATCTGAAGAGTGCTATTAAAGAGATAAGTATTTTATGTCTATATCCTTGAATTTTTATGTAGTCATTAAATAACATTGCATAAATAAATCTTGTATGCTACTAGCATTTATATTTCTCTTCCGAATAGTTAACTCATATGAACTATTAAGTAATCTCTTCTTAATTTGCATTAGGATGGATCAAGAAATTACTTTTCAAAGAAGAAGAGAATGGAGACATAGCTTGCAGCCACGAGATTGAATGATTGGCTGAAGACATCTCCTCGAAGAGGGAGATTAACCTTCAAAGGGAGTTCCATGATTCAAAGTTGCAATGACAGATGCTAAATTCTTGAAGTACCTCTTCAGCAGTTGAGATCAGAATTGCTCAAGTCAATCAACTTGGATTTAACACTGGTACCTCTGCAAACCTATTTATAATAGAGGGATCTGGGATGAGGTTGAAAAGAACAACCCTGAATCTCTACAGAGGTGTGCGTTGGAATCCATTTCTTCAAAATATTGTAAACATTTTTGGTCATGAAGGTCAGGAGGCTGATGCAAGTACTTCGAGTTTCAGAGGGAGTCACATCTTCACTTGTTGTAATGCATAATTCTTTGAGATAGAGAGATATGAGGTGAAAGCCCTTGTTCATCCCTGAGACTGAGATAAGGCGTCATGTTGAGAGACTCCATGACGACAGATCCTAGGATCTAACTTTAGAAGAGCTCCCAGCACCTGCAATGTGGCTTAAAGGGGGGGTGTTGGATATAAGCCACACCTGGACTAATATTGGGCTAGCCACAAGGGGCCAGTAGCTCAGTTGATAGAGCACTCCAACAACAAATGGAAGGTCCTAGTGAATGCTCTAAACCTGTTCAGGTGTGAGCCAAAGGAAATTCATCTTTTGGCTGTAAAAACACAAATTGAGATATCTTCACGACACTATTGAATATAGTCTTCTTTACAGAAAAGACCAACTAGATCAACCTGGAAACCTTGATTCAGTTTGGGCTATGATCTCTTGGATCTGCAGAAAACAGATTTTTTGTAGCACAAAGCTCGACAGAGGCTGATTACAATGCAACCTCTATGGGGGCAAGAGAAGCAATTTTGGCTTCGTAAATTGCTTGTGGGACTCCTTGATCTAAGCACATTGAGATCCCCTATCTTTATGTAAGAGATATGGTGGAAAGGAAGTGATCCAGTTGGAGTATATTAGTTCAAATGTTTAAATAGCGGACATACTCAACAACTTCTCTCCAGAGTTAAGGTTGAACTCTTCAGGAAGAAAACTTGGTATGTAATTTGATATTATGTTTGAAATTCAAATTTGTTTATAAGTTGTACTAATATATAAAGATGTTTAATGTGTAAACTCTTTTGTCATGTGTGTGACTCCATGACCTTATGGGCCTACTACCCTGTGTACATTATTGAAAGGTGACGATCTTTCTAATAATGAACACTTGTATTTGACATTGTAAAGTGACGACTCTACAATGATAAACTATCATGATAGATATCATGTGATTTGATATCTATGGACATGTCATGATAGTATCTCTTGGACACTTTGATGGATATCATGGGACTTGATGTCATCTGAAGATCATTGTGATCCTTAAAGAGATAATCATGGTGGATATTTATATATCCGTGGATATGCCATGAATTATGGTAGACATCATGTGACTTGATGTCAGTGCACATACCATAATGAAGATATGTTATGAAGAATGTCATGTGACTTGACACTTTCAGAAGCATACCATATTTTCTGATATCACGAGTTAGGTGATATCAATTTTACTTGATAGAAGTTATCTTCTCCAGTATAAGAGGGAGTGTTGAATAAAGAAGATGTGTTATGAAGAATGTCATGTGACTTGACACTTTCAGAAGCATACCATATCTTCTGATATCACGAGTTAGGTGATATTACTTTTACTTGGTGGAAGTTTATCCTCCCTAGCTAAGAGGGAGTGTTATTAGAGCTTATCTACCCTAGATAAGAGGGAGTGTTGAATAATGAAGATGTGTTATGGAGAATGTCATGTGATTTGACAATTTTGAGAAATCATACCATCTCTTAGATATCACGTGTTAAGGTGATCTCCACTTATTTGATTTGAAATATCTTCCCTAGCTAAGAGGGAGTGTTAATGGATGATAGCTTCGGTCAGATATAAGTAATGAATGCTGAAAGCATCTTCGCTATTTATATGTGATCAAGGATTATCCTCATTACACATATTAATGGAAATCGAATTTATGAGCATATATAAATTCGTATTAATAAAAGATATTGTTATCTGCAGTGAATAAAATCAGAACTCATATTATATATTTCCGTCATATGTGTGAGGACTTATGTGTTAAGTGTTGTTAAAGCTGAGTGTTAGTCGGCTATCTAAGAGACCCGCACGCCCAAAGGGACACGTCCCTTGAGCAGACGTGTCTCCACATGTGGAGACACGTCCTCTCAAAGGACGCATCCCTTAGAGTCAAGTCTCTAAGGTATTAAACTTGGTTCCCACATTGATATGCAGACATCGAAATCTATTAATGTTCTGCAATCAGCACATTCGACATCAAGAGAAGAAATCTGGAAAATATCTTTGACAAAGATAATCAGACCTGTTTAAATATGTTCGATCCTTAACATTCCACCTTTCCCTTTCTTCTTGAAGGATTGAGTGGAAAGTACATGAATGTCTTCATTTGTAGAGCTTCGACCAAAACCTCTCGCAACCAACCTCGACTCTTCTTGAATACAGTCTGCCCTCAAACGATCAAACTTAGGGAGTGTTGATCTTGCACTTATACCTTGAATGTAAGACTCCCAAGATGAAGGGAGACCATTAAGAGCCAACATGGTCAAATCCTTGTCATCAACAGTATGACCAATGGTAGAGAGTTGATCTCTCAATTCGGAAATCTTCATGAAGTAGGTGATGACAAATTCTCCTTCCACCATCTTAACATGATGAAGTTGTTGCTTCAAGGCTAGAGCATGACTTGTGTTGTTGATCTCATACGTCTCCACCAAAGTCTTAAGCATCTCTCTTGCTGTCTTCAACTTAGAGATGATTGGAACAATATGGTCCTTTACGGAATCAACTAACATCTTCTTCGCCTTGATATCTTTCTTCTTCCATTGAATTTTTTCTTCCTCATCCATAGGCTCGGTAGCTGTGCTCTCCACGAACTCTGCCAACTCACTTTCTTCCAAGGTGAGCATAATTCTGAATCTCCATGATGTGAAATTTGATGCTCCCTCAAGTCTATCCTCAATCTTAAGACCGTTCACCATTTTGATGAAGAGGTAGAGAAATACAATAATGAGAAAGAGAAAGAGTATCGCTGTAATAAGTAAACTGATCACGATCTTCTTCACACCCGCTCTGATACCATGTTAGTTTTATGATTAGATGTAATGCACAGAAAATTAATTAAAAATCAGACACAAAACACAGCAGATACCCTGGGAAAACCCTCCACTAGAGGGAGAAAAACCCAACAACAATATATCACTTATATATTGAACCACCAAAATAAAGATCTCCTTACAAGAGGCCAATATGCAGGCCTAAACACAAGCATCAAATTATGATGCAACACAAAAATATAAAGAGACAATTGCTGATGAATTCTCAGCCTTCAATAATGCCAAACTTGATCTTGTATGACTTCGACCTGCCTTGAATATAAATTCGCACTTGAGATGGAATGAGAACAATGAAAATGAATCGATCCAAATGAGATACAATGAAGGTGTATATATACAAGATAGGAGGGGAGACGTGACTCCTCAAGAACACAAGTCGGCCAAACATAGAAGGATGCGCCTCTCTAATAAAATCGCGTCCATGAAGGTAGGCGGCCTCATTAGCAAATCGGGCCTCTTCATTAATTAATCACCATTTATTGTTAATGACGTGTCTCTTGAATTTATCCAATCGCTATAATATAAATTAAATAGCCTTAGCTATTATTTAATTTATCACATGTAGAAGGAGATCGCTGGAAGAAGACCACGACGCTGCTCTAAACATCAACAATAACCACATAATTTAATCATACTATGATCAAATTCTTATGTATAATATTTTCAATATCTTTTATCATCAAGGGTTTCCAATACTTATGTCATGCCCTTGAAATTATAACGCTAAAAACCCAAGTATTAAAATGCAAATAATTTAATAAATAAATAAAATGAATAACACTATAAATATTAAAAATATAAATATAAATATTAACAATTTAAATATTGTTATTATAATCATTATAATATATTATATTAAAATTACAATAAATTCAATTTATAAATATATTAGTATAAAAATAAAATAATATATTAAAAGGAAGTGCATTTATGAAAATAAGCAGCTAGCGAATCATTTAAAGAAAAGATATTAAAAGTAAAATAAATAAGAAACCTTAAACGGCTGCAGCGATTAATATTGTGAAGACCAGCGATTATATGTAGAAAAGGGAAAGCAGCGATCATTGGTAATACTATTAAAGATAACTAATGATTTATGAGGGCAGCGAAAGGTTTGAGAATTAATTAACAAAAAGTTATGTCCATTCGTAAATTGAAGAAACATCTCCCTTCATAAAGAGGCATGTAAAATGTTATAAAAGGAACATAAAGTGGATGTGAATCAATATAGGAAAATAAGGAATAAATGTATATATATATACAAGCATAGGCAAATCAGGAAATGAAATGAATGTCTGATATGGAGAGATCAGCAAATGTAATTAAAACTGCATTCATAACAGCAGCAGTATGCAGTATGCATTTGACGTATTATATATATATATATAGATAATATGTATATGCAAAGGTGATTATTGTAAGTTTAGAAACTAATTAGTAATAATTATAGATATATATTTATATGACTATATGTATTATATTCGATTATGCAATAATGATGCTTGCAGCAATTATTGAGTCTTATAAGTAATTATGATTCTTTAATATAAATGTGGATAATAGATTCTGATTCATTTGATTTACACTAAGCAATCATATGGAGGAGAAGAGGGAATGCAAGGAAGGGGAGCAGATACGAGATCACCATCTAGGTAGACCACTACATGTTGGATGTCCAATGTGCTTGCCACTTATGGCCAAGAAGGTGAGATTCCGCTCTTGGGCTTAGATAGGGGTATTTCCGGGCACCCTATTATGATTTCCTTTCCAACCTCTACGATGGCTGATTATTGGGGAAATCACAAATCATAAGGAGGATGGATAAAGGCAACATGTATAGGGAATGTAAATACAAGTTTACCCACTAAGTAGACTATCCCATGCCGAATGTCCAGCGTGCCTACCACATGGGGCCAAGAGGGTGAGTGTCCGCTCTTGGGCTTAGTGGGGATAGTTTCGGGCGGACTTATCATGTGTCTCATCCAAATCCTATTATGCTTAAAACTTCCACCATGCATTATGGATATTGGTAGTTATGTATTTTGTATAGCTTAAATAGATAAGGCATTTATTATGTTCAGATCATATGAATTATATTTCCAATATTATCTAGCATGATTGAAGGATCTAAACCAAGATTTATCTTGCTTGAAGCATTCAAGTGGTGAGTTATAACCCTAACTACATTATATTTGTGAATCTAGGGCAAGATTTAGGATAATTCCCAAAAGGGGAAATTACAACTTATCTGAATCGAAGCACTTGGAATGGTCATTCTCACCCTAGGAAGATTTTAATGGTCTTGGCCCTCATAGCTATGGCACATCCAAGAGGAACAAGTTCTTATTCAAAACTAACACATGTGCTTCCCAAGCATTAGCCTTGGCTAGGAGAATCCTGGGTGTACACTATACCCCAAGTTGGATACACACTGTGTGCCTCTTCTCCCATGCACAAAGCCCACCAAACCACCTTCTTTTTCCTTGAGCGCTCTCCATGCCCTTTCCAAGTCTCACATGGATGCTTTATATAACCTTTTAAGGGGCGGTTTCCAAACCATCACACCCTTTCACAAAAGTTTCCTTTTAATAATCATTTAAATAAATAATTATTCCTCCCCTTTTAAAAGAGTTTTTACTAAATTTTCTTTATTAATCTCTATTTTAATCGAAGGATCATAATATCCTTTATTTTTAATCTCCTTTTTTTTCTAAAGGGCTATTTCATAACTTTCTCTTCTCTTGGGGAAAAAGTCACATAACATTTGATATTCCATTAACATACTTGAAAATTGGTGAATCCCAATTAAAATATGTCAATACAACTAAGGGATGTACTACTATAATAATTAAACTAGAAGACCAACATGATCAATTAGAAGATCCTCAACCTAGTACTTCTCATTTGTTTAGAAAATCACAACCTCTAGAGAGAATTCACAAGCACAAAGGAACATCCAAATCCAAGATTGATTGTGTTGGTAAACTCAAAAATGTATGTTAAAATTTATCATGCAATACGAGATGTGTACTATAACACTAATAATTTAAGAATTCTCTGAGATGAAGAATGAAAAGCTACATTGTCTTTTTGCTTAGAAATGTTTTCTTTCCTAAACATCTAGATTCTAATGGGCCCATGGTAAAAATTATTATTCCTCGCACACTTATTGATCTAGGTTGAACAATAAATATTGTGATTAGTACAACTAGAGAAAAGATGAGGTTGCATGCATTAAGTACCACACTAAACATGCTACAAATGGATGATCATTTATTAAACAAGGCTCAAGGTATTATTAAATATGTTATCGTCTTTATTGATTCTTTGGATTATCCTAATGACCTCATGATTTTGTAGTATGAAGTTAAGTTGAGGAGAAATCCCTTGAATTTTGGACATCCTTAGTTGACTACTACTAAAGCCTTCATTAATTGTTGCTCTCACGCTTTTGATAAAGCTTTGTGTGTGGCCTTTGAATTGAATTAAGGTATTAGTTCTTGTGCTAGTTATCACATATGTAAAAACATCACAAGTTGGAGTCGAATCATATAGTCCCTACACAAGAATTCATAGCTGTAGTATATTCTATTCATCCATTTTGCTATCAAGTGTTTATTCATATTGATCACTCTACCCTTCTTTTTTTAATGAATAAATTAGTTATTAACGGTAGAGTTATTAAATAGATGTTGTTGAACAAATTTAACATTACTATATTGGATATGCTTGGTCATCAGAATATGGTTGTATGCTTCTTATCTTGGTTAACCAATATTTTTGAATCGGTATCAGTTGATGCTACTTCTCCAAATGAGCATCTAGGTCTGCCCTTTTGTTGACCTTGCCAATTATATGTTGATGTGCAAGTTTCTATTTTATTTTTCTCTTGGAGATCATAGGAAGATTATTGGGTGAAGTGATCAACATTCATGGATGGAACTTCTCTTTTGCACCAGCCTTGACATTTTCATACTTCATACCAAACCATGTGCACTACAATATACAACTCACTGTATGAGAACCAAGACGGTTGCCATAGGATATTTTTTGCCAATTCTTGACAAGCCACACACATCCATGGACAAGTTAATGTGTCATTTAAAATTAGTGAAATGGTTATATGCCTCATTTCTTATATAATGCCTAAAGAAATGGCATGAGAGAGGTATGAGATGAATATTGTGTAATTCTTTGAAGGAAACTCACAATATAATCAGCTCCATTTTGAAAGGAATTCTGTAATTATTTTAGCAAAACAGATTATTAGCTGTGTGGAATGTGAGGAGTGCCCACTCTTAGGAAGCATTGGTGATGATCAATTGTATTTATTTTTATTTTGTTGTGTGATTTTAATATATATGTGTTATATTTATAAGTCATTTGATTTCTATAGTTGCAATTATTTTTGTTCTTGTAGCATTTACTGTTTTTATTTTATGCAATCATTTCTGATTGCTAGCAATATCCTTATCATTTTTCCTTTCTAAAATAATTGCATTCATTTTACTCACCTCACTACCTGCAACCCTTGTGCAAATAGCCACCACGTTTTGTAAGTTTACACCCCAGATTGACACAAAGATCAAATCGAATTTATTTCTTGAATATTAAATCTATCCCATAATCTACCTCAGTTCAGCCTATCAGGTTTTGACCCATACCTTCTTCATCCCCTCACTGAAACTTGCAAATGCCAGATCGTGATGCATCTCCTCCACCATGTTGATGATACAAAGATCCAAGCTATATTGAACTGGCTAGAACCAAAGAATCTAATAGAGTTATGAAGTTTCCTTGGATTGTGCAGCTGCCATCAAAGGTTTATCAAGGTGTTTTTGCCTTAGCTGCTGCTCTTACAGATTTGACAACGAAAGAGCCATTGCTTGGAGTGAAGCTGCTAGAAGAACTTTTAGGGAGTTGAAAGGGGTAATGTGCACTTGTACAATTACTTATCTACCTGATTTTTTGGTCTCCTTTATCATTGAATGTAATGTGCAGCTTTAATTCAGCAAGGAAGGCCAATAGCCTTTGAGAGTAGGGAGTTGAATGAGAAGGAGAGGTTTCTCTCCATCTATGACAAGGAAGCTGGTCATAACAGCCTGAGATATTTCTTTGCCAATAGTGGTCTTAATTAACAACAAGCAAAATGGGTAAGCAAGGTTAAAGCCTACCATTTTGATATCTAGTATTGCAAGGGACAAAGAATGTATCAATTGACACCCTTTCCGAATTCCTGGCTTTAATGCTATTTCCATGGTTTTACCTGATTGACATTATGAGATTGAAGCAGAGAATACAAAGGATAATGCATTGGCTGCATTATTAGAAAATCCACAGGTAGCACACAAGGAGGAGAGTAGGCATACTTCCCAAATTGGACTGATCTTCTATGATAATACAGTAGTCCTTTTTTCCAGCTCAAAATTCAAATCTGAAGTCATGGCTGAAAACCACTCTACATCATTAGTGAGACGTGTAGGATTCCTCAAAACCTTCTCAAGTGTTAGAAATAAATACGAATGGAAGGGTTTAAAGGGATACATACAACAGTTCATGTCATCATATGAACGGTGCCAATGGAAAGAGGATGAAACCATATTTAACTGTGGACTTGGAGATTAAAAATCACGACTTGTGAGAAAAGTACTTGAGTGAGTCACTCGTGATTTTACTTGTTGGTGATTTTTCAAAGAAACTTGGTGAGTTAATTCACAAGAACTTGCAAGTCTGAGCTAAAAATTCACCTTCTGATGCAAAAATACATTATGTGGCCAGAAAAGCATCAAAACACTCTTTTTTTTTCACAATTTCTTCTTCCACCTCGCACTTTGTCATCATGTTGTCAACATTCAATGTATTTGGAATTGATCTTGCATGATCTTGGACTGATTTTTGGCAAGATTTGCGAGGTATATGTAATATTGTAACCTAACAAATTTACAATATCCTTGCTGTGTTTTTCATTTTCAGATTTTTGTTTTGTTTTTGCTTCTCACTCTATGGTTGTATTGTTCTTTTAATTTCCCCCCCTTTTAATTTACTTTCTAGATAGCTGCCAGGGTTTACATTTTATCACTCTTAATTATTTAAATTTGTGTTGGGGTCTCAAATTCATTTGTTGTTTCTAAGATATGGTGATACTATTTTGAAGCATGGAACCTTAGAGGGAGAAACAAGATGAGCAGTGTCATTATTGTAGGAACAAGATCAAAGACATCGACTGCTTCAAATATCATCTTGCATGGATCCCTAGAAGAGATGTTCCCCTTTGTGTCAAGTAGAGCCTGATGTTACATGAGAGGTTATGGCTATCCTTTCTTCATATGAGAGGTTACAGAATAGGTGGCAACAGATGTACCGGCTGCTGGTCATTATTATGTGTTTTGAATCTTGATACATTTTTAAGCCCCTATGATCATGAATCCATGATGTTTGGGATTTATGAGCTTATGACTAAATTACTAAACTTGATACTAATTAGTAATTACTGAGTAATAACTATGAACTTATGAAATATGATGATATTATGAATGATTAATGATCAGCGATGTGTAATTGTGTATTGAACTTTTTTTTGATCTATGAAATTATGAATGGATGGAAAACTATTTAGTAAGATAGTACTTATCAATTATCATGTATGAGCTCTTTCAAATCAATTTCATGTTTTATTATGCATGTTTTTAAATGTTATTTTTGTAAATATATGTGTTTTTTTATGTTTGGAAAATTTGCTGACTTTTCATTGAGTTGCCAATTCTGAGTCAATTTTATTAGAATAATGTAGTTTTTTTAATGGTCATCCTTGTCTTTGTTAGTTTAGTAGTTTCTAACTTCGTCTTTTGTTAACGATTGTTTCTTTTTAGAAACATCGTCTTTGTAATTCTATTTATTGAAGTTTTCGCTTCTCGTGTAAATAATAACATTGATTATTTGAACATGGTATCAGAGTTGGTTTGAGCTTGTCTCCCTTACGGGAGGGCTCAGGTTTCTGGGAGGGCTTGCTGAAGTAGAGTTTTTGAAAATCGCGAGCTAGGGTTCGTGGTTCTATTTTTCAGAAGTTTGTGTTGTTACTTCTAGATTTTTGTGGCCCTTTCTAGAGGAAAATCGTGTCTGTTGGTGAAAACACATTTTTCACATGCGGTTATTCTGTTCTGGGCGCACATCTTGAAATGACCCTCTTACAATTTTTTTCAATTTTTAACAACAAAGTCACCCGTTAGCGTTAGCAAATCCAAACCAACACTCAAATGTAAACCTACACCAAGATTTCAATGACGGGTGAGGTGTGAGCATATGGCACTAGGGATCTTTAGATTGAAAACTGAATGTTGGAATTACAAAACATGCAACTCGACCACTTATTCAGCGGGACTAAAATGACGGCTCAGTTGATCAATAAATGAGAATACAGTACATAAAGTAAAGACGGTGAGGCTTGTCTCTTCCACCAAACAGTGGGAATGAAATGCTTATGCAAGAAAAGTAATAAGGCGGCAAGCCAGCCTCTTCCACTAAAAGTGGGAATACAATGGAGAATTTGCAGAAGTATTAAGGGTTGATTAGTACTACTAAATCAACATTACAATGTGAGAGAGAATCCTGCAAGAGCCAAGTATTATAGATATTCAAAGTGCTGCAAATGATATAGAATGTTTCTCCAACTCCAAAGAGACTTCCAAACATGAAAATCAAGCCTAAAACTCCAACTATTACAATCTGATATAACAGACCAACAAACTGAAAACACACACTAGCAGCTAATAAACTCACTAAAATACTCCTAACTCACTCAAAACTCAACCAAATCACTTGAAACAAAATGAGAATGATGCCTAAGGAGTAGGCAACCAAACTAGAACCAAGTAACCACAACAAACTGGAGTTATTATTTAAGCACGTTTCCCAAGACACTTCCTAGGCAAAGTACAACCTTCAAGAGGGGCGACCTTGCAAGATAAAATCATAGACATCACCAAAAAATTTGGAAATCAACAGAGAGGGACGCTGAGGCCATAGCAAAAGAATGAGACACTGCCCAAAACCATCAAAAAATCGCCTAAAGAGTTATGAGTGAAAAACACCTACAACCACACCCCAAAACAACCACCTGTAAACTGTAAAAACACACCAAAGACATCAGAACACTTCAAATAACTCCATTACAATGAACTCAATCTGTTCTTCAGTGTAAAGATGATGCAGAGCAAGAGGATTCACAACTCAACATTCCATTTACTTGACAACTTTCATAAAATTATTCATCTCTTACAATGATTAAGTGCATTCTAGATCATAGTGTAATCATTCTCACAACAACCCACAATTCAATGCAAAAAACAGTTATTAATAACTTCCACAAAACAAATAATGAAGCCAATCCCTTCGGTGAGATTTAAGATAAAATAATTACAAACCTTCCTTCCAATTTTTATGAAGATCCAATGGTCGAAACTAAAGTTATTGCATTTTTCCCAAAACTGCAAACCCTAGGCAGTGTTTAAACCTGCCGTCACCAAAATAGTCATATCTTCCACAAAACTCAATAAAATTCAATGAGACAAAAAGAATTGGAAACCAAAAACAGAGATCTTTCCATCCATATATTATAATCCATTATTTGACTCCATATCAAGCCGTACAAAGAACAACTTCAACCTGAAAACAATCTAAAAATCAGAAAATGCATACCAAACTTGAGGTTGCCATTCTTCAAACTTCAAAAGTAATGTCTCCAACCTCTCAATTCGAGTTTTGGAGGGTGTACTTATAGATTCCCAACCAAAACCAACTATTTTCAACCAACTTTTAATTAGTTTGTTGACAAAAAACCTTAATGACACTTTTGACAAGTTGCTTGACAACTTTTTTTTGAGCAATTTTTACAAGTTTTACAATATGGAACAACTTTAAACATTATTTGAAAAATGACTTCCAATATGAATTAATAAGAATCAAACACCTATGAAATAGTTTGATAAACCTTATTATAAGACCCAATACACAAAATAGAGAAACTATTTACAAATGGCTTCATGGAGGCTTGAAAGCAACTTGGTGCTCATGCACCATACACCCTTTGAAGAAAAAACTGAAGTCCCCTGAGTTAGCATAAAATAAAGCACCTGCAAAAAGAAATGATTCTTCACTATCACCTGCAATAAAAAAACACTTGTATTTTCATCTTAACCCATGGTTTTGTCTTCCTCTTCTTCTTATACCATCTTCTCCATCATCTTCTCAACATCTAGGCTCCAAAACTCTATTTCTTGTGTATAAACCTCAGTAGCATCATCTATATCTTCATTCTCATAATTAGAGTACCATATATAACCTGAATAATACTCTTTCAAACCTTCATAAACCTCATTAGCAAATAGATCTGCAACATCTTTATTAACAACCTTATCATCAACAACAACTTGATCATGAATATCAACATCAATGTTATCAACAACTTTATCATCATCAACTTCAGTATCAATACCAAGGTTATCAGTAACATTAACAACCTTCTCAGCTTTTTCATCAACTACTTGAGTACCAACAACAACCACATCATTAATCTCAACATCAACATGTTCATTAACCTACAAAGAAGTTTGTTCATCTTCAAACACAATCAAAATATCATGCATCTCAACTTGTAACTTATTTTGCTCAACTTGAACAAAAGATTCAAACTTTACCTCTATCTCATTTTTTGCCTTCTTTTGTTTTCTTTGCTTCTTCATAATCTTCTTTAGAGGCCATCTTAACCTCTTTGAAATTGGTATATTCCAACTCCTTTGTGCTTCCTTAAGAAGTTGGTGTTCTTTTTCTAATCTTTCCAACCTTTGGCTTATCTTTTCTATGGATTTCTTAAACTCTATTATTATTTCCTTCTTTCTCATTTCCTTTACCTTTCTTTCCTTCTTCCTTCGTGAATCCTCAGCCTGCCAACATCTCTTTAAAAATTCCATCTTCACAAGCAAGTCTCTCCTTGCTTCCACTTCACCTTGCCATTCCTAGGCAATTAGGTTCCTTCCTCAACCTGCAAATAACCACACACAAACCACAAACAACTTCTTCAAAGCATCTTCAGGCTCTGATACCACTTTGATGCAGAGAAAAGAGGATTCACAACTCAACATTCCATTTACTTGACAACTTTCATAAACTTATTCATCTCTTACAATGATTAAGTGCATTCTAAATCATAGTGTAATCATTCTCACAACAACCCACAATTCAATGCAAAAAACAGTCATTAATAACTTCCACAAAACAAATAATGAAGCCAATCCCTTCGATGAGATTTAAGATAAAATAATTACAGACAATCCTTCCAATTTTTATGAAGATCCAATGGTCGAAACTAAAGTTATTGCATTTTCCCCAAAACTGCAAACCCTAGGCAGTGTTTAAAACTGCCGTCACCAAAATAGTCATATCTTCCACAAAACTCAATAAAATTCAACGAGACAAAAAGAATTGGAAACTAGAAACAGAGATCTTTCCATCCATATATTATAATCCACTATTTGATTCCATATCAGGCCGTACAAAGAACAACTTCAACCTGAAAACAATCTAAAAATCAGAAAATGCATACCAAACTTGAGGTTGCCATTCTTCAAACTTCAAAAGTAATGTCTCCAACCTCTCAATTCGAGTTTTGGAGGGTGTACTTATAGATTCCCAACCAAAACCAACTATTTTCAACCAACTTTTAATTAGTTTGTTGACAAAAAACCTTAATGACACTTTTGACAAGTTGCTTGACAACTTTTTTTTGAGCAACTTTTACAATTTTTACAATATGGAACAACTTTAAACATTATTTGAAAAATGACTTCCAATATGAATTAATAAGAATCAAACACCTATGAAATGGTTTGATAAACCTTATTATAAGACCCAATACACAAAATAGAGAAACTATTTACAAATGGCTTCATGGAGGCTTGAAAGCAACTTGGTGCTCATGCACCAAAAGAACAACCTTTTCACTTAGTTAGTTGCTATCTTTCAAGCAAGAAACTAAGTACAAGCTAGGAGGTATGCATTCCTCGAAGCAATTCACTCTCCATTTCGGCAACACTTCGTTATATTTTCTCATAGATGCAAAACAAAGAGCCCAACATTCTTATTTATAAGTTTCTCCATCAATTCAAATCTGTTTCCCTCCAATTAGGGCGCCCACATGAAATTCACATTCAAATTCACCTTTGACATTTGCATTTCATTTCACTATCTCTCTAAGTCGTGCATCCTCATGAAGGTAATATACTTTATTAAAATAAAAATAAAGTATAATGTAGGCATCCCATCTATTAAGTGAAAATAAACATCATAAACCACTTAAATAATTCACCTTAATGAAGTCGTCCACTTTTGCAAAAGAGGTACTTGGCGTCCTCCATGACTTAGCCAAGTATTTCACCAAAAATGCAGAATTCACCAAAAATAGCCTCAAGAGTGTTGAAGACCAATTGCTCAAACTGACATGCCATAAATAGCCTTAGAATTGGCTTGCTGAAAACTTGCTAAAAATAGCCATTGCTAAAAATAGCACTTACTAAAAATAATGTGTCCAAATGCAATATAACCACATTTTGAGCAACCGTCACAACTTACTAAAAATAGCAAGTCTGGAAAAATCCTCTGATTCAGTTGCATGCCACACCATTGTGAAGCTCTCTGAAAACCTAAAAGGAATCCCAAATTAGAACTGTAAAACTCCAACATGCAAACCTCCAAATCTACCAAAACATCCTCCTAGAAAATAGGAAACCCTAATTTCTGCTTCCGACTAGCCTATAGGCCTCCGGGATAGGCTAACAGCCAACTGCACTGATCACTGCTGAGAAGGGGACATTACACATATGATCTGGAGTTCTTCGTCTGAACTAGTCTTGATTAAAAAAAAAGCGAATTATTAAGGGGAGAAATCGTTCTTTTCTGAAGCAGAATCGTGCTAATTTTTTATTGCTAAAAATTGTGTGACCTCTCGTCCTTTTGATTTGTGGTTATTTTTCTTTTGTTGCACACGACTCTGTATTTTTTGTGCGTCACGTATGAAGGAGTTGGTGATTTTTTCTCCTTCCTGTGCATCTTTTATGTCCATCCTATGCCTGCAGTGCATGCGATCTTTTGAGCAGGATCTTCATTTTGGTTTATGCTCGCACATTTTGATCTCAGTTTGAGGGCAGCTACTCTTTCTCGGCATTGTTTTTTTTTTGAGTTCAGCAACGTGACTTCCTGTCTGGAGTTCTCTTTCTCCCACGCGACCTGCTTGAAGGGTTTCTGACGGGCTCTTTTGGACATGTTTTTTGCTTTTGAACATGCACGACCTTCAGGGTTTTGTAAATTGATGTCTTGATGGTTTTTTAATATTTTTTTTTTTCTTGAAAAAAATCATGAGGGGTTTTAATATTTTTGTCCCTTAAAAAAATCTATGAGGGTTTTTAATATTTTTTTCTTGAAAAAATGTCGGTTTTAATAATTTTGTCCTCAAAAATTATTTGGTGGGTTAATAATTTTTTTTAAAATTATATTTCGGTTTTAATATTTTTTTCGAAAAAAATTAAGGGAGGTTTTTTAATAATTTTTCTCCTTTAAAAAAAAATTCTATTGGGTTTTATTGTTTTTCCTCAAAAAAATGAAGTTTTGTACTTTGATCTGTGTCTCGGATTTCGTGTTTGGTTTTGATAGATTTTTATCCTCAAAAATCATGTTTGGGTTTTTACAGTTTTTTCTCGAAAAAATGATGATTTGTAATCTTCAGATTTCTGGGTTTGATAATTTTTTCCTCAAAAATTGTACTTTGCTGCAGTTTGTTTTAAGTCGCACCTACCGTTGTTGTGCGAACATTTGCACCAGTGGTTTTTTGCAGTCTATTTTTGAGCAACTTGCTCATCTGCAACAGTTTGGAGGGTTTGTCGATTTTTCCTTAAAATCACGATTTCAGTTTATTCGACTATTCTTGGTGTCTCTGGCTATAGGGAGGGACAACTCTATTTCCCAACATCAGGTTGGATGTTTTGTGATCTGTTTTCATCATTTCCAGAAGTTCTGGAGTTTCTGGGAGGGTTGGTGGTAGACTCATCTCAAGTGACAGAGAAAGTGGTAGACTCTTGTTTTTTGTTGCAGAAGCGTTTTGAGAAGAAGGGGGCAGCCTTCTCTGTTATTTCTCTGGGTAGTTAGAATGATGACCATTAAGGGAGGGTATTAGAATAATGCAATTTCTTTAATGGTCAACCTTGTCTTAGTTAGTTTAGTAGTTCCTAACTTCGTCTTTTGTTAACGATTGTTTCTTTTTAGAAACATCGTCTTTGTAATTCTATTTATTGAAGCTTTTGCTTCTTGTGTAAATAATAACATTGATTATTTGAACAAAATTTGTGTCTACCAAGTTTTGCTAAGTCAAAATTTTTTAATCTATGTATGGACTACTTTGGCCCCTTCCTATTCCAAGTGAAAAATGGGAGTACATTAATATGGATTTTATTACTGGTTTATTAAAAGTCAATGGGATTGTATTTATGTTGTAATTGATAAACTAACCAAATACTCTCACTTCATTGCTATTGATTCTACATTTAAGGCACATCAGTTAGCAATTAATAAAAAACTTTTACAAATTGCATGGGTTACCAAGAACCATTGTTAGTGATTGTGATTCAAAATCTACTAGCAATTTCTAGAGGGAATTATTTGAGCTCATTGGTACCACATTATCCTTCAACAATAGTTACCATCCTCAAATTGATTGTTAGACAAAGATTGCCAATAAGATTCTTGAGGGTTATCTTCATAACTATGTAGCTGATTTGCAAAGTACCTTGCTCAAATGGCTGAACTTAGTAGAAAATTGATACAACACCACCCACCAAATATACATATGAATGACTCCATTAAGGCACTCTACAATTATGACCAACCTTCCTTGATTAATTGGGACCTACAAGAAACCACATTATCCTTCAACAATACTTACCATCCTCAAATTGATTGTTAGACAAATATTGCCAATAAGATTCTTGAGGGTTATCTACATAACTAAGTAGCTGATTTGCAAAATACCTTGCTCAAATGGCTGAACCCAGTAGAAAATTGATACAACACCACCCACCAAATATACATCTGAATGACTCCATTAAGGCACTCTACAATTATGACTAACCTTCCTTGATTAATTGGGACCTACAAAGGCACCAAGAATGTGAGATTTCATCTTGGAGAGGCAACAAATTTTATAGGCAGCCAAGGGAAATTTGCAAATTGCTCAAGACTGGATGAAGATTCAAACATATTAGCACCCTTATGACAAGGAATCCAAGGTGGGAGATTGTCTTCCTCAAACTTCAACCATACAAGTAGACTTCTCAAAAAAAGAGCTACTAAAAGTTTCTCACCCGAATGCTACAGGCCATTCACAATTCTTTTGAAAGTTAGTCTAAGTCTACACACAATAGTTGGTAGACTGGGCGAGTACTCGCTAATTTTTGCCTCTGCTGAGTTACTTGTAGGAAAAATCGCTAGTCAGACTTTGTAAAATGCCCAACTTGAAATGGATTGAAATTTTTGCAATTTTTCCCCAGTTTGATAGTGTAAAGATTTTGTCAAATGGTTGTCTTAATACTGATAGGAGTTTGATTCAAAAGTTTTCTCAAGGGACATAAACTTTAATGCATATAAGGAGTTAAGATCGATATTCAGAATCCACTAATTCCAGACACAGAGAAACATAGGAAATAAGACTATTTTATGCCAAATTAGTATAGTTGTTCATCATAGAATATACACAATGCCGAAGCAATATTATATTCAAATCTTTATATTTTCTGACTTGGAAATGAATATATAGTTCGCCCTCTTCAAAACTACATCCCTTTGCATATACGTTGATTATCTCCTTGGAAAAATAGTTGCTGCACCCTCTATACTTGATTCAACTCCTTCCTTTGTTGTTGCCAAACTAGATGACTCCCTTTGACCTCAGATTAGTTGATGAGTCCTTCATGTCCCCCCAATGGTCTCCAAATTCTTTTTCGGCTCTCTTCTCAAAATCCTATGACACATTTTTCTCATATGTCTCATAACAAATAACGCGCCATCATGAATAGGCACAAGTCTCTAAAGGAATGACTCCTTGTGAACAAGCGGCTACAATGTGCACAAGACTGGGTAGTTTCTCCTTCCCCTAATTCCTATAACAAATTCTAGACTCCTGTGCAACAATATTTATAGCTCTGTGGTACATGAAGACTTGCGATTTATGTGCCCTGGAGTTTCATGTCCCCATTCGACTTGTCCACGATTTATCCAGACTTGCACTATTTAAAGAAAATGCTATCTCCCTCCAATATATGTGTCGAGCCTCTCAAATGGAAAATTTGTGCTAGTATCAAATACCATGGCTCCTAGATGAATGTGACTCCACCAAGATATTATTGAAGATATAAATCGATTAGGAATGAAGGACCAATGTAAATTTAGCTATAATATCACTTGAGACCCCCCCTTCACGTCAGCAACCTTTAGCCAACCATTAGTGATAATGGTGATTTTTCCTGTAGTTGTAATTTCTTCACTGGCAACGTGGGGTAATAAGCAACGGTTGGAGCTGATGAAGACTCTTGAACCTAGTCTTTTCCAAACGGTAGTATATACCACTGCAAATAATGATATTTGTCATCTAGTCACTCCTTTCACAAACTCTTGAAGTAATATAGTTAATCGTGTGCAATTGAAGAAAATTTATCTTATTTATCACTTCTCCTATCACTCAAACAATCTTGAAATGTCCACTTGCAGAACCCAGTATTCAACATTGAAATTTGTCTTTGAAAGAGACTTAATGAATTTCGAACCCTATCGTTGAAGTGCAAATGCGAGAAACTTGAATGATTTCTCTTGTTACTAGTTAGTGAGGAATCTTTCACCATCGAAACTGGATACCCATAGGAATTGCCACCTAGGGTTACAGACTCCAAAGAGCTCCATCAAAATACCAAAATAAAATAGTAGACCAACATCCCTCAAATGAGCTCTTGTAGGCCCTTTTTATCACTTCTTGAAACCTCATTTGAAATTTCCCACTCAAATCATATTAAGCTCTTTATTATAAAGTGACTTTATAAAACACCTTTTAAATAATTCTTTAGTGTCACTTTGTAACATTATTTAATCTAATTATTTAATATTACCTTTTTAAATGTACTTTTTGCCATGCAATATCAAATAATTAAATTAGATTCTGAAGTGGTGAGTCAAAAAACGGGAACATTACAGACTCGTCGAGTTTCTACCAAGTACTCATTGTTTTTTTTGGCGAGTACTCACTAGAAACTTGATGAATCTGACAAAAAAAACTTTCTAGTTGCATTAAAACGTAAAATGAAAGAAAAATGTGGAAAAATAGTAAAAAAAAGTTTGCCCTATAAATGCACAACGCCCCTCACACTTCCTCACACGACATTGCTCCTCAACCTCATTTGGGTGTCCACTTCCTAGAAAGGTAGAGGAAAAATCAAAAGAGGTCACTAATTTGGATGACATTAATCCTTATAGCCAAAGAAGCAAAAAACACGATTAATAACGAAATGGCATATTTGCCGAGTTTTTGCCTAGTAAAGCCGTGATTTAAATAAATTGTTGACTCATGATTTTGACTGATTTTGAACTCGATATTTTTGCGATTAAACATGATTTTGATTGGTTCTTTCTTGCATGGTAAGATTTACACATGATTTTTAATGTTTTTTATGGATTCCAATGGCTTGTTTTATGAATTTCATCGGGGTTTTTTTGTGCGCTGCAAAGTAGGTTTTACACCTTTGCATAAAAAACATGATTGGACTAAAAGATCGAGCAAGTTGCATCTCAAGAATTGTATCTCCCAAATATTAAGCACAGGTGGCAACTGCAATCAACATTGTCTGTTTTACAAAGTAGATATCATATTCACGTTTCGTTTTATTAATGTTTAGATAATGGTAATTTTATATTTTATTTATTTTCAAAGTATATATTAATAAATCTTAATAAAGGTTAAAATTAATTTATTTATTAAAAAAAATATTTTATTTCATTTAGTTAGGAATTATTTTATAATTATGTATTTATTAATAGCTATTTTATTATTTCTAGAGGTGCTCTGTAGTGGCTAAGTGTAAAGTGTAATAGTGTTAATGGGTTAATAATCAATACAATATTAACATTAAATAATAGATATAAATATCTGAAATAAATTTTTGTTTTTCTTTCACAATTTTCTTTGGTTCTATAAAATCACAAAAAATAGATCTTATGAAATAAATTAATTCCAAAGTAAAATAAAATAACTTTGTATTTTTTCTAAGCTACTTAATTACCTATTTATTTATTTATTTATGCCAAGGTGTATCCTATGTGAAAAGAGCGAGATAAAAGGGTTGAACAGGTTCCAAAAGAGATGGGAGACGATTGGTTTGATGTTAGCCGTTCATTTTTTATTTACTGTTCGTTTTCGTCACTTTACCATTGTGCTTATGTCAAGCTGCCCGGTGAGAACCCAAACATCGCAAAAAATTACTGGGATCTCGCCGTTTTCTTTTTTGTAGGAAGTGTCTTAATAAATGAATGACTGTTTTCTTTTTCACAGGTTTTTTTTTCCGATCTTTACATGTATTTTTCTAAAAATTAGACTTGATAAGAGAACCACAATTAATTATACTGTTTTTGATTTAAGTGTGTAGTTATGTTTAGAATTAAATAAGTAGTTAAATTTAATAATAATATTTATAAAATTAAAAAAAAAAAGTTATTTTAAAATCAATCAGTATAATTAATAAAAAAATTATTTGATAGTATTTATTTTTATAAATATATTATTGTAATTAGTTTTGTTTAATTAATTATTGTTAATAAATTTTTATATAAATAAAGATTTATTTTTAAATAAATAAAAATGGTTCTAAGAAATAAAATAAATATATTTATATAAAAAACTAATGATTTTATTTTTTAAAGACTATTTAAAATATTATTTAATTTAATTCACTTTATTTTAATTAAAGAGTTATTTGTAATTACCTGAGAATTATTAAAAATATATTACTTTATTTATATCATTTATTTACTTAAAATTATTTTACAGATGTTTTACTTGCTGTTTATTATTGTTAATGGATTATTAAATAAAAAAATTAACTTAAAAAAAACAATTGAATAGGTGTAGAGGAAATCAAAATAACTTATAGATAAATAAAAAGGTAACTTTTAAATAAATATAAACTATATTAAAATAAATTTTAAGTAGATATATATATATATTTTTGAACAAATAGCTACCTAATAGGGGAGAAAACAATTGAATAGGTGTAGAGGAAATCAAAATAACTTATAGATAAATAAAAAGGTAACTTTTAAATAAATATAAACTATATTAAAATAAATTTTAAGTAGATATATATATATTTTTTTGAACAAATAGCTACCTAATAGGGGAGAGGAGCCAATATGTAGGCGGGGCCCGAACGTGCGATGGGACATGCGCTCGTTGGGGCCTACACCTATACGCTGGTCCTCCACAAGGTAAGCTTAATTTCATCCATAAATAGGCTTGATCACATCAAACATAAATCAGATATAAAATGCACACAAGTTAGCATTAATTTAAAAACTTAACAAGTACATAGTGGCAGCCAAACATGATGAAGTGTATCCAACTTGTATCTGACATTGAACAAGTACCATTCCGACATGGAATTAAAACAGCCCAAACAATAAGACATGCACCCTTCCCCGTAAACTATTAAACCCAACTTTCGCACCAATACAGGCGTCACTTTCACATTAGTCACAACTACAGAAAATAAACAAGATGCCAACTCAACAACTTTGAAACCCATCCGACCCATCTTTGACCGACTGGCAAACCCATTACAAGATTGTTTCCCATCGTAGCATAACCAAACCAACACGCAAATGCATTCGCCTGTCCCGTCTACCATGAGATCTACAACACGTATCAGCTTCAATCTGTCCCATCTTGCCAAGTAGGGTGCGCACGTACTGAAGCCAAACACAAATATCCCATCTGCATCCATTTAACACTCCTGTAGGGCCGACATTATTCAAAACAAAAGCATGGAAACAATTTCAAATAATCCACCAAACGAATCAAGTCAAGAATTAAAGGCTGAAATCAATCAAATCTCCAATTCATACGAAACATAACTCAAATTCAAAAGAGGACAGCAAGTTATTTCACCACACCAAACAACCATCAATCAAATTCAAATAATTCCCAATTCAAATGGCCGTGAAAACCAACAAGTATTTAGTTATTCTGCAGTGAGCGACATAAGAAAAGGAGGAGTGACAAGCACAGAATTGAACGAGTTAACATCAAGGGGAGGCAACAGCTCAGATTCCAGTGCATCAGCATCCATATTGTACCAGGTTTTCCTTTTCACATTTGTTCTTCATTACAGCCATTAACAACATCCATATTGATCTTCATTGCACCCATTACAGTCATATTACATGTTTCTTTATGTATCGGTAGGGTTTATATTGCAAATATTGCAGTCATAGGTTAGCATAGTGTTCCATAGGGTTTATAATGCATATATTACAGTCATGGTTTACCATTTAAGGCTTTCCCTAGGGTTTATATTGCAAATATTACAGTCATAGTTTACCATCTTTGTTTCCCTAGGGTTTATATTGAAAATGTTATAGTCATAGTTTACCCTTTCTGTTTCAGTAGGGTTTATATTGCAAATATTACACTCATAGTTTAACATTATTACACTCATAGTTTAACATTTCTGTTACATAGGTTTTGCATTATCATTCACTCTGCTTATCGTAGTCTCACATCGTAGTCTCATAGGTTCTGCATTATCGTTTATATGTTACATATTGGTCATGGTTTACCATTTCTGTTTCAATGGTCCTGCATTATCATTCACTCTGATTATCTTATTCTCATAGGTTCTGCATTATCATTCACTCTAGTTATATTATTCTCATAGGTTCTGCATTATCATTGACTTTGCTTAGCATAATCTCACAGGTTTTGCATTATCATTTACTCTGCTTATCTTATTCTTCTTTCAGTTCTACATTGTCATTCACTCTGGATATCTTATTCTCATATCTTCTACATTATCAGTCTCTAAAGTTTCTGTTGTTCAAACATGAGTGTGGTTTTCACTTTCCTGTGCATGAGAATGTTAATGTTGTAAACGCTTAAAAGGTTATGAGATGTTCTTAAACTCTAACTCCCTTGCATAGCTTGTAATTTTGTGCTTCGTACTCCTCTACTCCCTTATGTCACTCACTCCAGAATAGATAACTCAAGATACCAAACTCCTGTTACAGAAGATAATCTCAATTGAAATGCAAGAAACTAAAAATATAACACATACACAAACTAAATAATCTCTGTTCAAGCATCACTCTCTTCATACATATAAAGATAACTGTTAAAGCATTTGTGTTTCATAGTTTACCATTTATCTTTCCTAGGTTCTGCATTATCATTTACTCTGGTTATCATATTCTCATATGTTCTGCATCACAAACTAATTATTCTTCTGTGCAAGCATCATAGGTACATAGATGTATTTCATAGTTTACACTCTCTTCATACATACACATAGATGTATTTCATAGTTTACCATTTATGTTTCATAGGTTATGCATTATCATTGACTCTGCTTATCATATTCTCATATGTTCTGCATTACAAAGTGATTGTTTTTCTGTTCAAGCATCACTGTTTTGATTCTAATTATTCTCTGTAGATGGCCAAGGGCAATGCAGTGGTGACTCGTACTGGGAACAAAAAAAAGAAAAGAGCCACGACAAGGTTGCTTGTTGAGAAACGAGGATGCAGATTCCCCCCTGAAATAGATCATGTTGCACAAGTAGATGAGGTTTCTACTCCTCAAATACCGTAGATTGAGGTTACTACACCTCAAATACCGCAGAAGGTAAAACAAATACAAAAGCTGTGGTCTGAGGATGACATGAAAAGGGCACTCTATGACATTGAAGAGAATGACATGTCGATAAGGGGGGCTTCCAAAAAGTGGTCAATCCCAACAACCACACTGTCCAAATGGCTAGGGGGTCTAACAACAACTTCCAAGAAAGGTCCACCAACAGTCCTCACAGAAGAGGAAGAAAATCGCATTGTGGAATGGTGCGAGCAAATGGCTGATATTGGTCATGGTCTTGAGATAGTCAATCTTAAGTCTGAGGTTGCTCAAATATGTCAAAATAGGCCAAACCCTTTCACCAATGGCTTCCTAGGGAAGTCCTGGCAGACATCCTCAACTCGCATTACGAACTGCTGAAGGCCTAGACAAAGATAGGGCATTCAATCTTAGACCTGATGTTGTAGATGCATTCTACAAAACACTGTCTGCAACATACAAAGCCATGCCATATGGTCCTGATCGCATATGGAATTGCGATGAAACTGGCATCCAAGCAGGCAAAAATGGGTCCATGAAGGTGCTCGCAAGAAAAGGTAGCAGGAATGTCTCTTACATTATCCCAAAGAGTCATGAATGGATAACCATTCTATGTTGTGTCAATGCTGTCGGGCAGAGCATTCCGGGATTCTACTTGTTCAAGGGGAGTGCAAACGTAGATAATTACATCATAGATTGTGAACCAAGTGCTTGCATGGCAGCCCTGACACATGCATGGATGACCAAAGACTTGTTCATAGATTGGTTGACCCACTTCAAAACCTCCATTCTAGGTGGTGTCTCGCCCACGAATAGGGTCTTGTTGATCTTTGACGGCCATGGAAGTCACGTAGCGCTCGAAACCATCCAAGAAGCAAGAGATATCGGTATAGATTTGTTAACATTGCCATCACACACATCACATAAGCTACAACCATTGGATGTGAGTGTGTTTGCACCTTTCAAAGCTTACTTCAAATCAGAAAGTGCAAAATTTTTGTTAAGGTTTCCAAACATTGAAGTGAGGAGGAGAGAACTTGCAATGTTAGGCAGCAAAGCAATGCAAAGAGCTTTGACAGTTGACAACATCAAGGTTGGGTTTAGAAGGACTGGTATATGGCCGCCGAATCCCAATGCACTTGTCAACGACATGCATCCAAGTGAGACATTTGTGGTCAGCGAGGATGCTGACGCAGTTGAAAACATTCTCAGCCTTTCTGGACTTGGTGTGTCAAGTGATGATGTCACAGTATTGCAGTCCACTCTTCCAGATGGATACATGCAGTCTGCAACAAAAACACAACACTCACCTCATACATGTCCTGTTGAATCAGTTGCACAAGTGGTGGCTAATGAACACCCCCCTCCCATGGTGGACAGGACCGTTGATCAATTTAGCGAAAGTTTAGATCTTCCATCACAACAAAGCCAACCATCCTGGTTGGTTGAGGGAGCAATGAACTTGGGCATTCATTTGGAAGTCCCAGAACAAGAGAATACCTATACTTTTCCATCACCACCACCAGAAATTGACCTTTCTCAAGTTGTCCATTACTATGCTCCTTCTTGCAATTCAGATTTACAAGCCAATGAAGATGTACCATAGGGCTCACAGATAGTTGAGGAGGTCATTGGCACACAGTCAGATGGGACACAAGAAACACAAACAATTCTGCACATCAACAAGTTCCTCAAGTTGCCTGTGCACACTGTCCGTCAAATGAAATCCAAAGCAGGTGCAATCCGGATCAGTAGACAGTCTCAATTGTTGACAACAAATGACTACATGAGGCTGTTAATGGAGCAAGAGCAAAGGAAGAAAGAGGTGGAGGAGATAAAAGCAAGAAAGAGACAACAGAATGCAGAGAAAAGGGAAGCAAGAATTGTGGCAGCGGAGTTGAAGGAGAATGCCAGAATTGAGGACATACTGCGAAAAGAAAAAGAGCAGCAAAAATTACAACAAAAAAAAGATAGAGATGCAAAAAAAGAGCAAGAGAGGCTTCACAAGGAACAGGACCGAAAGGAAAAAGAGATTGAGGAGGCATAGAGGGCTTTACAGAGAGAGAGGCCGTTAAGGAACACTTCTAATCTGTTGTCTCAAAGTAATGGAGTCTTCCGTGATATTCTCAACATTAATATCCCTCAGTTCTCCACAACAATGAATTATTCGAGCCTCTCCCAATCTGAATTTAGGGGCAGTCAATATCCATATCAATTTGGCACTCGGGATGTACAAATGTCTTCACCACCGCCCCCAACACATGTCACTTGCACCCAATTTACCACTCCAAGTCCCACTCATGTATGCAGCAATCCCCGTCGACTGGAAGGGGACGAGAACATGGCAATTGGCACCCCAACCAACCAAGATCCTTTTCACAACAACAACAGCTAGATTACAAATGCTAGTTTCATAGACTTTAGAAGTATTGATATTTACAAATGCACCGAAATTGTGGATAGTTGTAATTTTTTGATAAGTACAGATTGACTGTTATTGTTTTGTTTTGTGAAGTAATCTGATCAGATTCGAAAAAGTGTTGTATGTAATTTGCAATGTATGCTTCTTCGTTGACATTTTTAAATATATGAGAATTACAGATGCATCGTTTTTGTTTTGATTTGCAATGTATTAGGATCATATTGCAATGTGTGTTCTATGTAATTTGCAATGTGTCATTGTTTCTGTTTCAAATGTTTGCTTCTTCATTGACGTTTTGTCATTTTCTATTCCTTTTTCCAAATATTTTGTCACGTGGAAGGTCCAACTTTGTCCACGCATTGAAAAAAACGGAAAAAAGACCCGTCGACCGATACAGATGCACCTCGGGTGCCACTACCTGTGTGGCTTGACGTCCGAATGTGACAACCTTGCCACGTCAACTCCTCCCAGTCCGCCACCATAACAATCCACTACTGAATATTTATCACTCGCTGCCACTTCCTATTCCTATCCACTGTTTGAAATAAATGTTGTCACCTCTCCTAAGCTCCACGCCACCCCACACCACAATTTTATTCCAACCAACCTATACATATACATATGCATATGTAGTATGTATATACTGCATATACATATGCATATGTATATGCATACATATACATATACATATTAGACGTATGCATATGCATATAAGTATGTATATGTATATGTATGTAGATATGTATTTGCATATGTATATGTATATGTATGTAGATATGTATATGCATATGCATATCTATATACATATGCATATGCAAATACATATCTACATACATATGCGTTTATTCCGAAACAAACTGCATTGAATGCTCCCAGTGCCTCACTCTTCTCGCCATTCAACCAGCCTTTCATTTTCCCGAGTAAACATTCCGTCTTTACTTGCTCGTCGGTACCTGCTTGTTTCATCGTCTGCAACCTTCGCTGTCTCACGACAACTTGCAATGCTCGGAGACCATATCTTGTTTGGGTAGAAGCCGATACGGAGATGGGTAGACGCCAATTACCGAACGTCACCAGCAGCGCCACTTCCGCCATGCAAGCAACGAACGGGTTCCTCGCCGCCATGAACGGGTTCCATATACATATACATATACATATGTACATATATATATGCATACATCCACATACATATATTGTAGATGTATATATATATATGCATACATACACATACATATACATATGTATATACATATGCACATGTATATAGATATACATATCTATATACACATATACATATTTGTATTCAATTAAGTTGTGCAACTATTCTATCTTTTTCAGGTGCCATTGATGAATTTGAGGGTGTTAAATTTTTCATAGGTGATGGCAACCTATGTTGCACGGGTCCACAACTCCATTCGAATTGTGAAGTGTTGCATAAGTAACCATGAGAAGCCTTCACAAAACCAAGTCCCCTAAGTCGTTTAAATACAAAGCTATGGACACCTATGTGAAGTGCTACATAGGCCACACATGTATATACATAAAACATAGACATACAAATATACATATAGGTTATGCTTCATCATTTCAATCAACTAAGCAATAGAGATATGTTTTAGGGAGACTTGATTTTATGAACGTTCGTTTGATGGCAACCTATGCTGCACGGGTCTACAACTCCATTTGAATTGTGAAGTGTTGCATAGGGAACCATGACGAGCCTTCAAAAAACCAAGTCCCCTATGTCATTCAAATACAAAGCTATGGTAATCTATGTGAAGTGCTACATAGGAAAACATGAAAGGCCTTGGGAAAACCAGGTCCCCTAAATACATGTTGTAAGAAAGCTTTAGTGCTCAATATTGATCTATGGTAATACATGTGAATACTTGAAGGTTTTCACGGCTATTTGAATTGGGAATTATTTGAATTTGATTGATGGTTGTTTGGTGTGGTGAAATAACTTGCTGTCCTCTTTTGAATTTGAGTTCTGTTTCATATGAATTGGAGATTTGATTGATTTCAGCCTTTAATTCTTGACTTGATTGGTTTGGTGGATTCTTTGAAATTGTTTCCATGCTTTTGTTTTGAATAATGGCGGCCTTACAGGAGTGTTAAATGGATGCCGGTGGGATATTTGCGTTTGGCTCCAATAAGTGCGCACCCTACTTGGCAAGATGAGACAAATTGAAGCTGATACGTGTTGTATATCTCATGGTAGACGGGACAGGCGAATGCATTTGCGTGTTGCTTTGCTTATGCTACGATGGGAAACAATTTTGTAATGGGTTCGCCAGTCGGTCAAAGATGGGTCGGATGGGTTTCAAAGTTGTTGAATTGGCACCTTGTTTAAATTAATGCTAACTTGTGTGCATTTTATATCTGAGATATGTTTGATGTGATCAAGCCTATCTATGAATGAATTTTTTTTGACGTTGTGGAGGACTGGTGTATAGGTGCACACCATATAAAGTTGACACCCCCAAATTAATAAATGGCACATATAAAAGATACAATTGTTGCAGGTCTGAATTTATGAATATAGACATATACATACACATACACATACACATAGACATAGACATAAGTGAATTAAACACGACTGTAGAGAAGTATAGGAAGAGGCAGCGAGTGATAAATGCGACGCAGTGGATTGTTAGGGTGGCTGACTGAGAGAAGTAGACGTGGCAAGGTTGTGCACTTAAGACCTTTTCACACATCTATACACACACACATTTACATATAGACATACACATTCACACATACACATTTACATATACAAATACATATTTACATGTAGACATACACATACACATACACATAAACATAGACATACACATATCCATACACATACACATAGACATACACATACACATATACATACACATAGACATAGACATAGACATATTTACATATCTATACAGATTTACATAGACATAGACATAAACATACACATATTCATAGATTTATTTACACATATACATAGATTTACATACACACATACATAGACATAAACATATACAGATTCAAATACAAAGCTATGGTAATCTATAAACATATACATATTCATAAACATATGTATATGTATATGAATATGTCTATACATATGCACACATATATATATATAAATAAGATGCAAAGACCTTAAGTATATACAAGTTGGATACACTTCATCATGTTTGGCTGCCAGCGTGTAATTGTTTTGTTTCAAAATAATTACAATTATGTGTGCATTTTATATCTGATATACATATCCATATGTGTATGTATATATGTCTATGTCTATGTATATGTCTATGTCTATATTGATGAAGCAGAACCTAAAAAAAATAGAACAACCCCCATATATTTCCAAGACACAAAATTAAGGTACAATAATTGGATGACTAATATGATGGAAAATAACCTATGCAAAAGATAACACCCCCAAAATAACCAATGGCACCTAAGAAAAGATAGAAACATTTGCATTACAGACTTATTGAAGGATATGAGTTTTTTTTTCATTTAAATGTTATTGGTCCACGTGGCCTGCCATGTGGACAGTGTGATTTTGGGTGCATACGTATCGGCTCCTCTCCCTTAATACGTAAGCGGGGGCCGTAATGTGCAATGGGACATGCGCTCGTTGGGGCCCACACCTATACGCTGGTCCTCCACAACGTAAGGTTAATTTCATCCATAGATAGGCTTGATCACATCAAACATAAATCAGATATAAAATTGATGGAGCATTACCCAAAATTAGAATCAATGATAATGCAAAACTTATGAGAAAACAATAAGGTGAGTGAATGATAATGCATAACCTGTGAGATTACGATAAGCAGAGTGAATGATAATGCAAAACATATTGAAAAGAGATATGATGTAATATAAGCTAGACAATTATTTGAGTTTTGCTTCCCCTTTGACATCAAATAGTTTCTTATTTTTTGTAGTTAGGATATTGTTTTCACTATGTACCTGAGGTAGAGGATTAGTTGGTTGATTGTGATAATGAATTTTAGGTGAGAATAAGAGATTGGATGAGACTATCATTAACACATGTTATAATGTTTAATCTAAATTGGGATACCCAAGGCATGAATAAAGATGAGTCTGATTCAATGGATAAACTATACTTCGATCATGTATAAATGATGTTCATTCTTGCTATCAATTTGAATTATAAGAATGTTAAACAAACATAAATGGGAGAACAATAGTTGCACTAAAGAGGAAAAACGGAATGGATACTAAAAGGACAACGTAGAAATAATATTCTAAGGAAAAAAACTATAGATAGGATCCTCTTCATAGCTTTTATTTCTATCACATATGAGAATTGAGACCTATATGCTATGGGATCATATCCTTCTTTAATGAATCTCTAGTGGCCCTTATGGTTTATTGGGGCTTTGTGGTCCTATTCATGTTATACTATCACATCCCTAATTATAATTGAAACAAATCAAACAATGATACAAAGTGTAACAGAAGATTGAGACATGTAAGATTGATTCTAATGGATGAACAAACTAACCATCCATCTATACCATAACGTTGTTCGAAGTTATATATACATTTGATAATGTTGTATGAAATTATATTTCAGTATCTATATGAGAAATGGTTATAGCATAAGTAGGAGTCAACCATCATCATAGTTAACTGTAAGGGAGAGGGGGCCGATATTTACAGTCACTTTAATTGAACAACAAACAAAGCGTACATCCAATTAGGTTGTATATATACACATATACATATATGCATATGTATATGTAAACATATATATGCATATGCAATGCATTTTGAATGGAGAGTGTAAGGAATGGAAGGTACAATGCATAGCTTAAGGGAGAGTGTAATGGTGTTTTTCTTTCAAATTATGCATGTTCCATCCATTCGCTACACTCTACATCTAAAACTACTTCATTTTTTGTTTGCATATGCATATATACATATACATGTACATATGCATATATGTATATACAATTGCATATGTATATGTATGCACATACATATGCATATACATATGCATATACTGCATATGCATATACATATACATATCAAATATTGATAAAAAGTGTAAGAACAAAATCATACATGTAAGATTGAGTGTAACTGATGAACAGAGAAACCATTAATGCCATCATGAATAGTAGTTTGGTATATCTTAGGCAGATTAGAATTATTTCACCATAAGTCCACAATTGTAAATCTTATATCCTGAGGTGATGAAGGGCAGGTTTGCAAGGAAATAGAAATTGCATGTTATAGTATGACATCAAGAAATCATACTCTTAGAAATAATTGAATGATACAAACTGAAACAACAATGTTATACTTGTAAGAGTAAGAGCTATCAAGAAGAACAGAGCTATCAAGAAGAACAGATTGAATAAGGATGAGTCTGATTCAATGGATAAAATATACTTCGATCATGTATAAATGATGTTCATTCTTCCTATCAATTTGAATAATAAGAATGTTAAACAAACATAGATGGAGGAACAATAGTTGCACTAAAGAGGAAAAACGGAATGGATACTAAAAGGACATTGACTTGCAATTCAATGGAGTTCTTGAAGTGTTCCATTGCAGGTATTGCATATGGTGGAGGTTTGACAGAGGTGTAAATAGCAATGACATAGACACAGAGATACACATAAACATACACATAGTCACATACACAAAGACATACACATACACATAGACATAGACATAGTCACATACACATAAACATAGACATACACATAGTCACATACACATAAACATACACATAGTCACATAGACAAAGACATAGACATACACATAGTCACATCCACATAAACATACACAGTCACATAGACATAGACATAGACATAGACACATACACATAGACACATACATAGACATACACAGTCACATACACATAGACATAGTCACATACACATACACAAACATACACATAGACATAGACATAGACATAGACATAGACATAGACGTACACATAGTCACATACACAGACATACACATAGACATAGACATAGAAATACACATACAAATAGACATACACATACACATAGTCACATACACATAAACATACACATAGTCACATACACAAAGACATAGACATACACCTAGTCACATACACATAAACATACACCTAATCACATGCACATGCACATGCGGAACGTATGAGAATACGAGAAGCAGAGTGAATGATAATGCAAAACCTATGAGAAAACGATAAGCAGAGTGAATGATAATGCAGAACCTATGAGATTATGCTAAGCAGAGTCACTGATAAGGCAGAACGTATGAGAATACGAGAAGCAGAATGAATGATAATGTAGAACCTATGAGAAAACGATAAGCATAGTGAATGATAATGCAGAACCTGTGAGATTATGCTAAGCAGAGTCAATGATAATGCAGAACGTATGAGAATACGAGAAGCAAAGTGAATCATAATGCAGAACCTAAGAGAAAACGACAAGTAGAGTGAATGATAATGCAGAACCTGTGAGAATACGATTTGCAAAGTCAATGTCAATGCAAATCCTATGAGAATAGGATAACCCAAAACTATGATTGTAAAACTTGCAAAATAAACCCTACCAAAGCATAAATGGTAAACTATGCATGCTATATTCTCAAAATAAACCCTACTGAAAGAGAAATGAGGTAAATATGAGCGTAATATTTGCAATATAAACCCTACAGAGCAAAACCCATATAAACAACTTGAATTATTACATGTCGAAAGAAGAAAACAACCAACTGCATTAATATATTTAATATAAACAGAGAGATGCTTGAACAAAAGATTAATTTCCAAAGATTTAGTGTGTTTATGAACACAAATAATGCAGTGTTCATAAACACTCAACTTCAACAAAATAAACGAAATCTGCAACACCAAAAAACATATAAAACAAAGCGAAATTGCAAACCAAACACAAATAGAAGAACAAATGGCCAACCTTAGTGAGCAAGCTCACCTGGGTCGAACACGCGACGAATCCCTTTGTTGCTTGCGGTGACCTTCATGGCGGCGAGGAACCCGTTCGTTGCTTGCATGGCGGAAGTGGAGTTGCTAGCGACGTTCGGTAAGTGGCGTCTACCTGTCTCCGTATCGGCTTCTACTCAAACAATATATGGTCTCCGAGCATTGTAGGTTGTGGTGAGAGTGCGAAGGTTGCAGACGACAAAACGAGTAGGTACCGACGAAGAAGTGAAGATGGAATGTTTCCTCGGGAAAATGAAAGGCTGGTTGAATGGCGAGAAGAGCGAGGCACTGGGAGCATTCAATGCAGTTCGCTTCGGAATAAACGCGGGGTGGTGTGGAGTTTACGAGAGGTGGCAACATTTATTTGAGACTGTAGATAGGAATAGGAAGTGGCGGCGAGTGATAAATGCTCAGTAGTGGATTGTTAGGGTGGCGGACTGACAAGAGTTGATGTGGCAAGGCTGTCACCTTCGGACGTTGAGCCACACAGGTAGTCGCACCCGAGGTGCATCTGTATCGGTCGACGGGTCTTTTTTTCGTTTTTTTTTGACACGTGGACAAAATTGGACTTTCCATGTGGCAAATTTAAAAAAAATTAAAATAATAATTTATTATTTAATTAGCCTTTTTCTATAATGGTTTTTTTTTAAAAATGCTATTGATCCACGTGGCCTGCCAACTAAACTGTGCGGTTTTGGGTGCTTACGTATCGGCTCCTCTCCCCTAGCTACCTTAGAGGGTAGCACTATTCTATTGATAGCAAAAGGTTACATCATTGAGAGAAACAACCAACAAAGAAACACCAAAATGGCAATAGCTATAGAGAGCAACACAAAGCAAGCATAGAAGTTAAACAAACAAAACCCAGAGCCAAAGGCGCCCTAGCTCAAATGGCTCTAGCCTATAGCAGCGACATAACACCATAAACTCCACCACCATGATTCCTGTGGACTTTGTGACACCTCCAGTATACTCTCCTTTGCAGCAGCTGCATGTATTTGAAGAGGGAAGGGGTCCAGAAGCTTCCTAACCCAACTTCCAAAGTCTACGATCAAGTGAAGAAGTCCATGGGATATGCCACTAACCAAATCGCTACTTAGATGGAGCGCTCAAAAGCTGCCAAGAATCTCCACCGTTCTCCACGTTCCAAGGTCCTTACTGCCAACTCTCTGCTCAAGTTGTTCAATCCTTGCATTTGCCAAGGCATCCGCTATTTTATTTGCCTCCTTGTAAACGTGGCCTAGCCTCACATCATGAATCATTTCATACAAAGGAGCGATAATGTCCAAGCAAGCTTGCAATTTCTAGCTAGGAGCTTTCTTCTTACCGACTGCCTTGATGAGAACCTCTGAATCACCTTCAACATCCAAATGATTAATGCTATTATCAATGCAATATTTTAAGCCTTCCAGAAGGCCCGCCGCTTCTGCCTCGTTGTTGGTACTCGAAGGGATTTTTGATTGATTGCGCCCAGACAATCTCACCCTTATCATTTCTCAATAGATACCCAGCCCCCGACAACCCGGGGTTGCCCTGAGATGCCCATCAAAATTCATTTTCAACCTACTCGAGGGGGGAAGCTGCCATTTCACTGCCTGCCTGTTGGATTTATTTTTCAATTTTAGTCCACCTGGCAGCTTAATCATCCCCCAGTCGCCTTGCATGAGCTTGTCCCAAGAGGAGATATGCTTTATGGCCATGGTTTGTACAGCTACCGAGAGGTGCTCGCTTATCCCATTTTCAATTTTGACTGTCACATAGTCTACATTTGCCTCTTTCCCTTTGAAAATGCGGTTATTCCTCTCTTGCCATAATTGCCAAATCACCATCGCTGGCGTTTCATCCCAAAGTCTTGCCATCAAGGAACCCCTGTCAATGGAAGGCCAAGCTTCAAAAACATCTTTTGAGGTTGTCGCTGAAAGGGGCGAACCACCTTAGCTTTGTAGTCATCGTCGTCTAACAGATTTGTGCAAAACTACAATTTAAAAGCAAGTGATTGCCAATCTCTTCCTCTTCCTTGCAGAGGACACACCTGAAGGGCCCGTGCACCCCTAGCTTTTTTAATTTGTCCCCAGTCAAAATGCGCCTGTGGATAGCTGTCTAGGCAAATGCCCCAGCCTTGGGAAGGACAAGCTTACCCCAACGTAGACGCTTAGGCCATCCACCTTGTGTCTCTTTCTTTAAAACTGCGTAGCCGATTTTGGTTGAGTATTCTCCTGATTTTGCCGCACACCATTTGATTGTATCCACCTCGCCTGTAAAGAGAAATCTTCTGTGGGTGAGTGTCTCCCGAAGCTTCGACATTGTATTTGCGTCAACCATCTCAAACTGCTTCCTCTCATACTCCCACCCGCCTTCCCACCTAGAAAGGTTGACATAGGAACGAAGCGAATAACCGTAATAGGCTAAGGTTGGCTGAATGGCTCCTTCTAGTTTAGGAATTCTATCCAGGGGCTCGAAGCCATTCCAAGAGTCCCGCCAAAAGGACGCCCTACTTCCGTCTTTTATTATCCAGGTTAAGTGATCAGTTGCTTGCATTTTAAGAGAAAGTTCCATATTGCACAGCCTTGTCTTGGGTTTGCAATTGTCAATATTCTCTCTGGATCTTGCGAATCTAAATATTTCGCTCTCAGAGCCTTGCCCCATTGTGCCTCCGGTTGTCTGAATATATTCCACACTAATTTTGCCCCTAGCGCTTTGTTTTGGATACTTAAGTCCTTCACACCTGCACCTCTGTTTTCTTTTCCCGCATCACTGTATCCCATCCTAATAACAGAATTCTGCTCTTTTCATGGGCCCCTTCCCATAGGAATTTCCTTTGGATAGCAGACAAACGCTTTGCTGTTTTTGAGGGCAACTCCATACACGCCATCATGTAAATGGGGATTGCCGCCAGGACGGCCTTGACCATAGTAACCCGCCCTGCCAACGTTAACCAACGTCCACGCCATTTGCTCGCTGCCTCAGCACAATTTTTGCATGTTTCATCTCAGTGCGCTTGCTTGATTTGCCCTTCAAAAAGAGGGACCCCCAGATACTTCACGAGTAGCTTCCCTTCATTGAATGCTAGGATTGCTTTGATATTTCTCTTAAACCCGTTTGCCAGCATTGAAAAAGAAGATACTTGATTTCTCCTGGTTTATGTACTACCCCGCTTCAAGACTTAGTTTTTCCAATGCTAACTTCATTATTTCAGCTTCTTCCCCGCAACACCTCCATACAGGAGTGTGTCATTAGCGAAAAGTTGATGTGTGGAGGTTGGAAAGTTTGGCGTCACTTGAATGCCTCTCCATTTTTGCTCTGACTTCAGCTTAGCAATGTATCTGCTAAAAGAATCAGCTACCAAAACAAACAGGAAGGGTGACATCGGGTCACCTTGCCTGATTCCTCTTTCGCTTTGGAAAAAATCGCTTGGAGAACCAATGATTACCATCGAGTAACGTACGGTGGAGATACAGTTGAAGACCTACCTTAGCCATTTCTCCGAGAAGCCCAATTTTTCCATGTATTTCAACAAAAACCGCCATTGCACCCAGTCATATGCCTTACTGAGGTCCAATTTAATGATCATCCCCGAATCCTTGGTCTTCTTAAATGTGTGAACAATCTCGTGGGCAATGATTATTCCATCTGATATGCTTCTTCTTGGCACGAATCCACTCTGCTCCTCCGTGATTAGGCGAGGCAGAATCTTCTTCAGCCTATTGGCCATCACTTTTGCTATTATTTTATATATCGAGTTATAAAGAGAAATCGACCTGAAATCGGAAAATGATTTGCAGTTTTCTTTTTTCGAGATCAATATAATATTTGTATTATTCAGATCTTTAAGCATGCTAGAGCTATGTCTTGATTCTTCTACCACATCTTTTATTTCGCTCCCGAGGAACTCCCAGTATACTTGATAAAAAAGAGCATTATACCCATCTGGGCCCGGTGCTCTATCTGGCTTCATTTGGAAGATCGCTGCCTTCACTTCTTCTTCCAAAATTGGATCAATTAGCATGGCATTCTCTTCCCTTGATACCAGCAGCACTATCCCTTCCAGCATGCTGAGGCTTATCTGTTTTGCCGAGCCGCTATCGCCTATCAGATTTTGGAAGAAAGACGCCCAATTTTTTGATCTGCTCAACCTCTGTTACTAAATTGCCATTCTCGTCCTTGATCTCTGTTATCCCGTTCCAACTCCTTTTGATCTTTGTAGTGTTATGAAAAAAATTGGTATTTAAATCACCTTCAGCCAGCTAGACCTCTCTGGATTTTGAGCGCCAGTAGCATTCTTCCCGAGCTAGGAGCTCGCTGTATTCTGCCATTAAATGCTTTTCCTCCTCAAATTCGGTTGATGTCATACCATCCTTTATTATCTTGTCTCCCAGTTCTGAAAGGGCCTTTTCTACTCTCTCTTTTTCCACAAAGATATTCTTAAAAACTGTTTTATTCCAATTTTTCAATTTCTCCTTCATGCGTATCAACTTTTTGTGGAAAATAAACATTTTGGAACCTCGAATCTTCAATGGTTCAGCCCACCATATTTTCATTAATTCTATCAATCCCTCGTGGCGTAGCCACATTTTCTCGAATCTGAATTGTCCTTTCATCACTTTTGAGACTACCTCAATGCCCAATTCCACTAGAAAGTGATCTGAGATAAATATTGTTCTGATTGTTGCTTTTGGTGGGAGATTTGTCTGAAACCAATCTTCTGTTATTAAGAACCTGTCGAGCCTCTCTACTATGTTTGTAAATCCTTTCCTTCTGTTGTTCCAAGTGAAGGACCCGTTGACAGTTTGGACATCATACAAATTGTGGTTTTCAACGAGGTTCATAAAATCCTTTTGTGATTGTGAGACCCTCCTTATTCCACCACTTTTTTCTGAAATGTTTAGTATAGCATTGAAATCTCCCCCTAGCACCGTTTTGACATTTGTTATCTCCCTGCCTAATTCTTGCCAGACCGCTTGTTTCTCTTCTGTTTTTATTGGACCATACACGTTAAAAATTTCAAATGAAAAATTGGCAGAAATTATGCTTACCTTGGCTTTCAGCCAGTTTTGTTGCTTCGTTATCGCTACTACTTTAAGGTTTGCACCCTTCCAGAGAAGACTTAGTCCACCCGCTGTACCTACGGCACCCACGAAGATTCCTTGCCAACCTTTGATGTAGTTCAAAAATGATTCAATTTCAGATCCACTGATTTTGGTTTCTTGGAGTAAAACAATTTCTGATTTTTGCACTTCCAACTAGCGTTTTACCAGTCGCCTTTTGTTAGGGGGATTTAATTCCCTAACGTTCCACGTTACGATCTTCCTTTCTTCCGAAGGGAGGGGCCTCCTCCCTTGGACCTTGTCATGTAGGTTCTGATTGATGGTTGATCACCTTTTAGGACGACCTCTTCTCTTTTCTGCTTGTTCGTTTTTCTACCAACCTTGGCAGAGGAAGGAGCTCTGAGTGTTTGGCTGATATGGCGCTCTTCCATTATATCCATTTTATCCTCACTTTTTTGTGATAGGGCGAATTCTGAAAACAACTCTGCGTTGTCCTCTAGATCGGACGGTTGGAAGGCCGTTATTGGTAGAGGAAGTGCCAATTCCCCCTCCTCGAATTCCTCGGTCTCAGTGGCTCTAGATTTCTTCTCCCCATATGGTATTAATGCCCAATTGTTAAGGGCCGATTCTGGTTCTTCTTCTTCATTGTGAGTTTCTTGGTCCTCATTTGGTGTATCTTTCTTTTTTCCCCTTCACATCTTCCTCACCACACGGGAGAATCTTCTACATTGATCTTTGTTTTGGTTTCTCCTCCTGCATTTCAAACGAAAGAATCTTTGGTTTTCTACTTCCAGACTTTGGTTCCATATTCCATCACTCGACAACAATTTTATTTCTTTTGGAATTTCGTATATTGAAAGGATGCATATTCTGGCATAAATTAGCGATTCTTTATTTCTCAGATCAGTAGATTAAATCAATTTAAAACTCTTTAATTCAACACATATGTCAATCATGAAACTTGAATCAAAACATTTACTAATAATCAAGCAACCACATAAGCACACACTTCTGCACATGAGAACACTAGATATACATGGAAACCCAAGATGAGAAAAACCACAGCGAGAATAGCTGTTTGGATCTATTGTCTAAATCCACCTTAAAACCATTGTATCTGAAATTCTAGATCATTTATACATCATGAACTCACACCAACATTCATAGAATGGCTAAGGCATTTTGTCAAATAGTTGGCTAAAATTCAAAAGAGTTGGGAACAATAAAAAATAAATATTACAATCAGCTGTCCCAGAAATTAGAATTGCAAAGATGTAGAATGTTTAGTCTTCTAACCTCAAAAGATACCAAATACACTAGTAGCAGGTGCCAAGATGATGTAACAATATGTACAACACTGGAAATGGTAGGTTTATTCCTCAACAACAATGTTTATACTTGGAACACCTCCAAAATGTTTATCAACACTGAATAATGGTTGGGCACTATTAAAGCTGATAAGAGCCTCATACTCACTGAAATTTGATTGTTTGATTTTTTTTAAATTCTCCAAAACTAGAATTTGCATTGGAAGTCTTAGAGATCCGAAACCATTCTCAAACATACTGAAATTATGTACATGAAATATGATTTAAAGTATAAAGAAGTAAATTCTTCATACTTAAATGTTTATTTCATGTACAACCTTGAAAGATATGACCATCAAATAAGTACGGCTCCTTCGGGTACATGTACAACCTTGAATTGATATGATCAACAAAAAACTCATCCAAATTCTCACAACTTCAGAAATGAATCTTCAATATGCTCATGCCTAGCAATGAAGTGCACTCAATCTCAACAAATGTCAATGTATGGTGCCTAGGAATCAATACTTGTCATTCACTAATGGCAGCGGCTAGTAAAATATTAACTGAAAAATCCTCACGCCCAACAATGAATAATGTTTTTCTCAACCAAAAACCTCCACATGGTGTCCCATATTCAACACTTGACACTTCTTGTGGGTACTGCCAAGGATTATAGCAAATGAATATATTTTCCACCCATAGATCGAAGAACCAATAATTTATCGTTTGCTTGCAAACCTCCACTAAATTACTTCAACCTTTACACCCAATTGTGAATCTCATGTGAATCCACCTTTGAATCCTTTCTGCACACACTGACTTTGAATGAATCACATAGTATTGTCTAAGGCGGAGGAGATGAATCCTTTCTAGGGAGGAATCTTTCACCACTGAAATCAATCTTACCTCAAGGTTTCATCTAAAGTAGAGGAGATGAACAACATTCAATCTCATAGAGAAAATAGAGTAAAATGAAATATTCCTAATCAACTTCTTCTCTTCCAATTTCCCTTTTATAAGCACTTTTGGAACTTTTCAGAAGTTATAATTTAAAATCATCATTTAATAATAATCCTTCAGCTCCATTAAAGTGATTTTATTTTATTATTTACTTTTTTGAGCACTTAAGTCTCTGTCACCTTTATAAATAATTAATATAAATCGCCCTTTAATTCATCATTTGACAACTTAAATGTTAATTATTTAATATTTTAATTATTTTCTGTAAATATAAAAATAGCTCGAAAGCAAATTTTTATTTCGCCAATATACTTTGAAGCTCACTGAAAATCCAACTTAATGAAAATTCATACTTCACAAAAATAGAATACTTATCCAGGAATTGTGGAAAACACCCAAAATGTTGAAACTGCTCTTAGAAAGAACCAATGGATTCAACTTGATCTCCCGAACACAATGCCACTTTTGAAATCCATTCCGAAAAGGCTGGCACTCTCCAAGAAAGTTGGAGCTTCCAAAGATGTTGGAAAGAGTATAAAAAGGGGACATTACAATTTGGAAGCTGCCTTTCTAGAAACTGGTTTGGAATATTGCATAAGATTTTAAGGTATCCACCAATTCATAGATAAAGGTATCCACCAATTCATAGATAGTACTTTTTCAAGCAGATATATTTTGCTTTCAAAATTGTTCAATTTTTTGAGGCATAATTCATAGGCTTATCTTGATAGGCTTTAAATATGTAATTATGGGCATGCATTTACAAGCTATTTGATTGTTACTTTGTATATGGACACGGTGCTTATTGCCCTGTTCTTTTAAATTGTATTTTTCTGTTTTTTTAATTTCTTCTTGTTTATTTCTGTTGTGTATGCTTTGCTGGTCACCACAGAAAGCGGATATTGTTTTCAAAATCTTATTTCAGATCTGACTGTGTTGTTTTCTCTGTCTCTGTCTTTTGGTAGAATTTTATGCATATAGTTGCTAGAAATGAGAAGTGCTTTTAAATGAAATTTCCTTTGGAATCTGCTTATTTTCCGACTTTTTTTTACTTCAAATCTTTGATGAATTTCAGTTTTATTTTAGGTGAAATGGCAAGAAAATTTTGATGTACAATTTTATATTTAGGTGAAATGGCTGCAAAATTGTGCTGAATTCAAGGTTCATATTAGCTGAAATAGTTGCAAATTGATGAATTTAAGGTCTCTTTTAGCTAAGACAGGGTTACTTATGAGATGTGACTGTTGGTTTGCTTTTATATTCTTGAAAAGAGAGAAAATGAAGAAAACCTTGTTGAACTCTTTGGCGTTATCATATTGTTCCGATTATAATGCCATAAATATAGAAGAAAATGAAGATCATTGTTGTTTGCAAAATCTCAATAAAAAAAGCTCAAAGCCTCAATGTAGTTTTCTTCTACACTTTAACTTGACAAAATAAATCTGTCAAAATCTGAATGGTATGGAGAAAATGTCTTTTAGAACTCAAAAATAGAAATGAAGAAAGGAGTATGAATTTGTAATTTGCTTTTTTCAAGAAGTGAATTATATGCATCCTATGAAGTCCTACGAAGAAGCATGATGTTACAAGACATGGTAGGCTTCATTGTTGATGTTACCTTATGGGGAGCTATGTGTCAAAAGGAAGGACAACTTAAGCATATGCATGAAATGAAACGAATGGTTGTGGTTGCAATTAAAAAAGGACATGTAACTGAGTACAACGGAAAACTGATCGACACTATTGCTACAACCATATTGACTATACAACCTGAGATAACTGAAGTAAAGGAGTTAAGATGTTGGTTGGATAGAGATGGAAGTAACATTGCCTCATCAAAACGTTCTATGTTGGGTCTTGTTACACTTGAGAGAATGATGTTCATAACTATTTTTGAATATTTTGTAACCATGGGGCAACCTCTGCAAACCATTGTTAAGGTGGTAGTTAAATTCATCAAGTCCAATGCATTTTGTTACCTGGCTTGTCCATTAATGACAAATGGGGAGGAATGTAAAAAAAGATGCCTTAAAAATGAAGATGGAACATGGTATTGTATGAAATGTAAAGCTGTGTTTAAAGATTGCAATTACAAGTACCTTCTACAAGTCAAGGTACAAAGCCATACTAGTAGTACCTAGGCTCTTGCCTTTGAAGCAACAATTTAGCTCCTACAAGTGTTTGTAAAGGATTTGTATGTATTACAATATGATTGTGATGCAGAAACAACTTCTGAGCTACCATTAACAACTTACTGTTCAAACAATTCCTCTTCATGTTATTAACTAGGAATGACAAAAATTGAGACACAAATCAAATCTACAATCTTGAAGGTGGAAAAATTGGATTTTCAAGCTGAAAGCAACTACTTGCTGAGCTAAATATCTTAGATGTGTACCTCTGAATAAGGCAATTGTAATGTCGTAAACATACTTGAAACTTCATAAAAAGCTATGCTCCCTAGGGACCTGTCCCATGCTCAAAGTGGCCCCATCCCTTATAGAGGATGTTTTGGGCATGGGTAGGAAACGTCCCAACCCTATCCCCTTTTTTTCAAAATTTTGGAAATGTCCTTGGGATGTCAAATTTTTTGCAGGATATGTTAGGAGATGGCTAGCTGTCCCCTAACACCCAGGCACAATTTAGTTACTTAAAAAAAAGCAACCTTTCAATGCCTGTTTGGTTTATGATATGCCCATCTAAGATGTACAAAAAATTATGAAAATAGTGCACCACATGAAAATCTGTGTGGTTTTGAAGGGCTTCATTTGGTTTTGGTGGCATTGCCATCGAGCCTCACAATGGGTGTTGCTTGTAGACCCTCGCAAGAGTGTTGCCTCTCAACCTTGTTGGGGGCATTGTCCCCAAACCCCCACCAAACTATAAGTTTGACCAAGTGATAGACCATTGATTAATCATGATCACAAAATCTACAAAATTCATATCCCCTATTGTAGATCATTGCATCTTCATAGTTGAAGTCATAATTGAGGATTATTTTGTTTAATACGTAGACATTTTGTTTAGTATACAATGAATGCCATAGACAAAGTTGGTATACTAATAGATGGGATTGTTATATGAGTTGTCTATGCATGGCATGGTTGATACATTTTTGCATTATGAATGTGGCATTCGTGCCAACTTTGAATTGACTCATATTCAGCAATATAATGACTGGAACATAACCACTTATCTTTTTACTTAATCATTTCCTCTTTTTTAACGAGTTTGACAGTAAAACATGTAGTCTTGAAGGCTTTAAGATAACTTTAGTAATAAATCCCTCACCCGAATATGAAAACTAGTTAGACATGTCTTTATTAATTCATGCTCATATATATAAAGAATATCATAATTCCTATTCAATCACCCATGTTTACAAAGGTTTTATGATGTCTATGATGAATGCCTAATCAATGTTATCATATGAATACTTAAGATTTTCTTATATTTTAAAAATTTCCCTACTTTTTAAAAGTCATCCCCTAAACAATGGCCTTGAAAATGTGTCCTAGAACCGCATCCCCCTGTCCCTTGCCATCCTTGTCTTGGAAACTTGGGGGAGCATAGGTAAAATGTTTATCATCATTTCTACCTATGTACATTCCTACTTGTTATCATATTATAAGGCATTCACTATATTCATTATATAATCATATTATGTAACATTATAGCTGAATTGAAAATTCATGAGTTAACATACAAATTAACAATATTTTTTTTGATTGGGAGTTTTATATCTTGTTAGTATTGGGAGAGCAAGTCTATGATGATACCTCTTTGGCTAAGAGCCATGGATTGAGGGGTATGCATTATCACAAAGTTGCCTAGGGCATGATCCCAACATCATTTGTTATGGTGATGAGGGTCCTTGTACTCAACAAGACAAAATTCTTGGTGGGCTCATTTAGAATCGTTCAACTTCCCTAGCAAACTAAGGGCCTTTTGACAAATTAACAACATTTGAATGCCTAATCATTTGAGTTTTCATCATCAATGTGCACATATAACAAAATATAAGGTCCAAAAGGTTACAACTACAAAATGACAATTCTCAACTTGTTAAGAGGTAAGCCTATTTCTCTTGATTGATTGAATGAAACTATATATGGACCAATTCCTCTTGCAATGGGGGAATTAGCAACCTATGAAAGGAGGTGAATGGCAAGGATCCTCAACTCTAGTGCATCCTTACCGTGCCACCTCCACTATCTAATAAGGTTAGATTGAGTGTGTAGACTCATTCGTCCTCGCCTAAGGTTTGCTAAAAGTTGGACCCAAAGATTGACAAAGGCAAGCCATTGCGTTTGATGTATAATGCCTCTTCATTGCTATCTATCTTTCGAAGGGCCTTTATGAGCCTATTTTTAACCTCTTCATCATCAAGAGGCACTCTCTAAGGCCTTAGTGCATTCCATTTGGCGTTTAGAGCATGGGCTGCTATAGAAAGGGAGGTGTTCATAGTTTTCCAATGTCATGTCACAATGGGCCTAATATGCTCCTCATATAATCCTAAATCAAGATCCCTACCATGAATTGTTTGCTTATATTGTCTAAGCACGTTGTCAAATGTGTTGCAAAGATTTCTAAGACCTTGTATTAGCATATCTAATGACTTGCACAACAGGTGAGATGAAGGAGCGAATGCATTTGCAAACAAAAATTTCAAGAAAGAATAAGACAAACGGTAAGTATAATGCCCAAAATCTTCAATTGTTGTGCAACAATCTTTAGAGTTGCATATCAAGTGGAAATGCCAATACGAAAAATAAAAATAACTTACAATCTACGAACATTAATAAATTAATAATTTAATAATAAAATCAATAAACCACCAATCATTATCTCACTGTGAACTGCCAATCATCATCTTGATCTTTTGCTCCACACTTTTTCTTTCAGAAGTGTTTGCTTTTGGCCATCTACGCACTTTGTATTAACCATCGTAAACTATAGAGGCTTCTGCACTTAAAGCATCCTCTCTAACAAAAGAAAGTAGTTGGCATATCTAGTTTCCATGGGTTTGAGGAATCCTTTCCTCCAAAAAATCTTAAAGATAGGGAGATGTGGTGGTTGCATTGAACATCTACACATCTCTCATTTCTAACACTACTCTCTTCATCTAATTTTGTAATGTCCCATTTTGGGATAACCATAATTCTTGCCCTGATTTTCTGAAGATAACCTTTATGATGATTTAATGTTCAAGACTATATTCTTTTTCTTCTTTTCTTTATATCAACATGTATATATATACTTTTGTAACTAAATACACCAATCACTAACTGTTGCTGCATTTCCTAGATGCAGAATTATTTCTGAATCATTCTCCTATTGCTTCCTGTTCTCTTACTCTTCTTTCTTCCCAAATCTGAGTGTATCATCTTAATATATCTATTGCTATGCTCAGGGATATACTCCAGTTTCCTTATTTATTTCTTCCTTTCAGATTTCCTATGAATGATTCCGCGCTTATAGTATTTAATATAATATATTTATTCTTTCTTTCCAATCTGCTCTACTATCCTTATTTCTTAATTCCTTTGTGTTAGATCCTTTTATTCATCTTATTCCCTTACTAAAATCTGCAGGTCTGATTGATATTTTTGGTAGCAGATAATTTAATCTCTTATAACTGATGCTGACTAGTATTCAACAGATATTCTTATTGCTGATGGTTCGGTGCCCCTTTGCCTTGGATTTACCCTCCTTTTATAGCCCGATCAAGAGTCATATATGTTCTTTGACTAGGGACGTATCCCTATGCAGCCGCTGCCTCTTTAGGAATCGATTCATAACCAAGTCTATGCTGTGTGTTTTATAATTATAATTGCTGCAATCTTCTAAACTACTCGCTGTGTTTAGGAGTTGCTTGAGGAATCGGTGCCACAGTTTGTATGATTTGTATATTAGTTAGAGCATAGGATAATTTATTATTATATGTATATGATGATATGTGATTTATTTACTAGTAATTTACTAAAATAATATTTTTTGTTTTGTTATGATATTTATAGCATAATTACAATATTATAATATTATAATAGTTAAATGGTAATTATATTTATATTTATAATTAGAATATTATCATTTATGATTTATAATGGTATTTTAGATTATCTTTATATTATTATTTTATTTTGGATGTTCAGTTATTGGTATTATAATAATAACAATAAATTGTCAATATATATTATGTACTTCACATTATTATAATGATTATAATATCTAGTATTTATATTTTGGTAATTGCAATATTATATTTTATCATTATAATATTATCTTAGATAATTACAATAATATTAAATAGTTAATGTTTATGTATTTTATTTATCTTGTTTTCAATGTTTTGTATCTCAATGCTATAATTTCGGGGGACATGACAAATTTATCTTCTCTCTTTCAATGTGTTGTTTGATGCATGAATACAACATGAGGTCCAAAAAATTTGCTTTGTAATTTCCTTCCACAATTATGTCAGATTGTAACACGTGTTGAATTGGTCCACCCATTCATGATAATAGAACAGTTTGTTTTCAACCAAGGTTGCCTTATGACCTCTACCACCAAAATCACCTTAGAGTTCTCTATCATATAGGTTAGTGCATAATTTATGTTCTCCAAGGAACCATATGAGACACCAACAATATTGATATCTTTCAATATTAGTTTCTCCTACTATTCTCCTATTCTTAGTTAGGGTTATTTTTTCACATCCTTTTACCCCCTCTCCACTTGTGCACAAAAGATGACTGCAAACTCTCGTGTAGCCATGATGCAAAATGCTATCTTGTTTCTTCTCACCCTTATCTTTTTTTCTCTTCTTCTCATGATGCAAAATGAGAGAAATTTTTGTTTTAAACTTTTTAAGTGATAGTTTCTTTGTTTTAGGGCTGTTGTAAATGGTTGTGGGGGGTTCTTGTGGCTGCTTTGCACCCCACCCTTTTTTTTAAATTGGAAGTTTTGTAGGTAGAGCCGAAGGGAATGGCCAGCCGTCCTCGGGTGATGTCTAGGTGCCCACGGCCATTTTGGGGATGATTAGTTGTCCCCTGTGATTTTCAGTATATTGATTACATTTTTTTTTCTGGTTCTTGGGTAGGGGACAGCTCCAAGGACATTTCCTACCCATCCCCAAAATGTTCCTAATGCAGTAATGCGTGAAAATTTCCAAGATACCTGCCCCTGTGGAATATAGGTGTTAAATGAATATTAAATTTGAAGGGTGCCATTTTGTATTGATGGGTGATTTGTATGTTAATAAAGATAGAAACTTGAAAGATAGCACCGTGGAAAAATCAAGAGTACAAAAATGGAAGGTATTAGAAAATAAAAATTTATATATTCATTTCCTGGGGTGATGCATCTTGTACTGGATAGGCAATGGCTGTTGGGTACACCGTTTTATGATTTATAGTTTTTGTTCTTATCAAATTCACCTTGCATGTGCAGAGAATTTTTTTGGATAATAACCATTTGGATAGAAGTCGTTTCCAATTTTGGAAATAAGATTTTTCTCAATCTCGAAGAAAATTCTCTTTCTTTGAAAATTTAGAATTAACATATTTGTCACTATTTATAGATGTAGAGTATGGAAGAAATTCTTTGGGGCATTCATCTTCTTGTCTTGGGCTGTTTGGATGTCGAATCTCTTTGCCACATTAAAATCCTGGAATATTTTCAATGATAGTGCTCTATAATAGACAATCCGTACTGTCATAAATTACCTGCCTTAAAGATTTATACTTTGTGGGCTGGACTAACTGCACTCGTGTTTTCTGCTAGTATTTGAAAAACAAAACTTCCCCGGAGTAGATGCTGTGGATATGAATAATATGGACAGTAATAAAAGATATTGTGTTCTATGTCATAAATTACTTGACTTAAAAAATTATACTTTGTGGGCAAGACTTACTGTTTGTGTAAGAACCCTCCTGTTCTTGCTATTGATTTTCAAATGCAAATGGTATATTTCTTTTGTGTTGTTTGAATAATATTTGATTTTCTTGTAGTTTTTAAATACTAAATGCTAGGCAATGCAATACAAGAGAGATATACACAAGTTTCAAGATAGCTAACTAAGTAAACAAACTGAGATTGTATTGATATCAGATTATTTCTTATAGCAATTACAATGTCTTTCATACCCGAAATCCAAGCTTAAGAGTGCTGGTCTGAAACTCACTATCAGCTTTTAGCAGGCTGGAATCCTCAACAGATGGATGCCATGCTAAAATAGTTGTGCCCTCCACCAAGATAATGCTGCTGGTGTATTTCAAGCCCTTAGCCGCCCCTAAAGCAAGTGGTTTTTGCTATAAAATCAAGTCGTTTCAGCTCCATGTAAACACGCCTTGCATAGAATACTGCACGGCCAACATATTAAATGAAATGTACGGCCTGCAGTTGTTGCAGTACAGCCCAACAATTGTTTATTCTGCTGATCTCTATCAGCAATGGTGACTATCAGATTTTCTATGCATAAACCCCTTCAAACTTGCAAAGTACTTCACAAATATGCTCAATATTGACTCCTAAATGAAGCCAATCCACATGGAATCCTTTGGAAGATCTTTCACAACTTTAGGTATGCAAATCAATGAGAGATTTTGTTCTCAATGATCAAGGAAGTGAAAAAACCCTAGGTTCCTTCTCCAAAAGAATAACTCTCCAAAAAATGATCAAATGATGCCTTCATTTACTTTGGATGGCCTTTATATACTTCTTCAATTAGGTCGACCCCTCTAGAAGTCTCTTTAAACACCATTTAAATGATATTTAATATTTGCCTTTCACTTTAATAAATGGGCGTTCAACTAATAATAATATTTAATGTACTTTAAGTGACCTTTTGAGGGTCATGGCCCCATTAGACATAACGTGAACTTAAAACTTTATAATTGCACTTTATAAATAACTATTAATAAATTATCCACTTTATTAATAATTAAAATAACATAATTCCACAAATAATCATTATTTCTCAATTTTGTTTGAACCTTGGAGTTAACCATTGTAGCAACTGTGCATCAAATTGCCTTACTAAGAATAGTCAGTCCCTCAAAACTGAACCAAAGACCTTTGAATATCAATGCCTTAGAACATATGAAGGATCTGGAGAGAAAAACACTTACAACTGCCACCGGAAGAGCTCCATAACACCCAAACAAGACCCTCTAATCCACCACGCTAGCCTACGAGGGTCAACTGATAGACTAATCCTTCGAATTCTGATGCTCACGAAAATAGGGACATTACAGTTTGCTTGTGTTTTATGCTAGTAATTGGAAAACAAAACTTCTCCAGTGTCGATGTTGTGGATATGAGTAATATGATCAGTAGTAAAAACTATTGTATTCTTTGCCACATAAAATTCCTGGAATATTTGCATTGATAGTACTTCGCTAATAAGACATACATATTGTCATAAATTTCTCACCTTCAAAAATTATACTTTGTGGGCTAGACTTACTATTTTCCCGTGTTTTATGTATGTAAATGAAAAACAAAACTTCTCCAAAATAGTTGGTATTAGTTTTCTACAGTTCATCAATTAGAATAGTGTATGCTTTTAGATTAAATTATGTATGTTTTTTGCTCGACGTTTCAAATCACATTCAATGATCTATCATCAGGAAGAAAAGAATGAGAGATTGAAATGCAAAATTAGCCTTAAAAGGAGAGGTAGGATGGATGGAGAGAGGGAGGCAATGAAAACCAATAAAAGCAGTGTTCCACGAGGTTTTGGGGACGGGGGGACGGCAAGGGATGTGTTTCCGAGATGTGGGGATGGGGGGCCTAAGTTTGGGAACGACAGGGGGACGACGGGAGGACGACGGTGAGGGGGCAGTAGGGTGTTGAAATACATATAGTACTTGAAAAAAAAGTTATAAAAAGATGTATAAGTATAAGAATTATACATCTTGGAGACCACTAGGAGTCCCCTAGACGTCTTAAGGACACCCCAACGTCCTCAAAGTCCTATCAGTATCTTGGAGACAACAACACTAGTGGTGGGATGGTGGCATTGGTGGTGGCCTGGTGGGGGGACGTCTCCCCCAAGTCCCCAAGTCTCCGAGACGTCCCCCTCTAGGAAACGTGGGGTTTTTTGGGGGGACGCGTCCCCGTGGAACACTGAATAAAAGAGAAGTAAAAGAAATAAAAATGCTAAAAAAGGGGATCTCGTAGTGTGTTGGTTAAGTTGTGGCATTGTTGATATTACCGTCAAGTTAAAATCTCTGCTGGGCTATTGTGGTTGCAAGCTTGTGCCTTCGTTGATCTAGTGTGCTTGTAGATTGTGAACCGTTGCGACGTTCATGTCAGTGGTTTCACAAGTGTTCAGGGTTGTGCCAAACCTTCGTTGGCTGGTGTGCTCGTGGGCTTTGTGCCCTTGCATCTGGTTGGTTGTGGTGTGTTCATGTTGGGGATGAGGCCCCCCCGTTAGTGGCCTCATTGGTTCATAGCTCCAATCAAAAGCGTGTACCGATAAAAAAAATGCTAAAAAAGGAAAAAGAATAAGCAAATTAAAAGACTAAGATAAATGTATTGAGATAATTGATAAAATTCATAGGTATATGATAGAAGACTATGTTGTATGATAAATATAAGATAGAAAATATTTCAGTTTATATTATAATTTAAATAATTATATTGCTATATTTAGTAAAACGATTTAAGCTTAACAAAATGACCTCAATTAATTAAATAAACTATAAAGGACACATCACTAAACTTATAAATAATTGTAAATTAAAATTTAAATAAATATTAGTACAAGGAAGTAATAATCCTTAATTAGATAAAGGGAAGTGGTAAAATTACAAATTAATAAAGAAGACAATATCCAACAATCAAAAGGAGCTAAAAATTATAAGACTTAGAAAATAAAATATAATATTTACTTTTTAGAATTTTGTTTTTAGATATCCAAATTGTGTTAATGATGTGAGACAATTTAGATATCTAATTTTTTTCTAAATCGTAAGTAAATCTTTTATATGTTTTTTAAGTCTTATAATTTTTAGATCCTTTTGATTGTTGGATATTGCCTTCTTTATTAATTTGTAATTTTACCTCTTCCCTTGATCTAATTGAGGATTATTACTTCTGTGTATTAATATTTATTTAAGTTTTAATTTACAATTGTTGATAAGTCTAGTAGCATGTCTTTTATAATTTTATTTAATTAATTAAGACTATTTTGTTAAGTTTAAATCATTTAAATTATTGAAATATAGCAATATAATTATTTACATTCTAATATGATCTGAAATGTTTTCCATATGTTATCTTTATCATACAATATAGTCTTTTATCATATACCTATGAATTTTATCAAACAATATAGTGTTATATCATATACCTATGAATTTTATCAATTATCATTATGCATTTATCTTAGTCTTTTAATTTGCTTATTCTTTATTCTTTTTGTTTTTTTTACTGCCTCCCTCTCCTCATCTATCCTACCTCTCCTTTTAAGACTAATTCTACATTCCAATCTCCCATTCTCCTTTTCTTACGATGGATCATTGAGTGTGATCTGAAATGTCAAACAAGGAACATACACAGTTTAATCCAAAAACATACACTACTTTCCAAAATAGATCCTGTGGATATGAGAAATATGATCCTTAATAAAAACTATTGCATTTTCTATCTTTGTTTATAATATGGCTTACATTGATCTCTTTGCTCTTATGTTAAATCTGACCCATTTTTGAACCTTCTGCAGAGCTATATGGAAGACAAGTGTCTTTTATCGATGCTATTCAAATAGATATTTTGCAAGTAAGGCAAGAGACCGTTCCGACGCAATAAGCTTTCGCACATTTAGATAATGATAAACCTATTGTCTTTTCACTTTGTATTCTAAAATGTCATGCTTTTAGAAATCGAGTGATATAAATAAAATTTATTATGTTAATATTTGTGCTTCCAGAGGCTTCTGCTTCTCAGCTTTTTTTCACTGTTCCAAACTTTGTCATTGGTGCAGGAGTAAGGGTAGACTGCTTGTGATTGGCACATGAGTAAGGATAAATCAGGCTATTGTAGTGTAAGGTTATAGGGGCAGAGCTCTTCGTTGCAGATATTTTAACAATATTGGTTTCGATGTTGGATGGCACAGGGGTAAGGATAAAGTTATAGGGGCATAGCTCTTCCGTTTAACAATATTGGTTTGGATGTTGGAAGTTGAATTTACTGTATCTATAGATTCACAGCTCACATAACTCCGTTGTTTGTTCGAGCATGGTAGATCGTGCTGTAGATGACTAGAAGTCATAGGGGCACAGTTATTGTTTGCAGGTGGCTTAGAATAATACTGGTCTTTAGTTTCACATGCCTGCATTATTTGTTGAAGCATATTTTCCATTGTTGCATAAATTATTCTGTGAATTTCAACAATTGAAAATGTTTAATTTCGTTAAGCAATTTAGCGAGCATGGACGTATAAGTGGTTTCACTCTAGAAGCTTTCAAAAAATGCAGCATTTTCAAATGTGTGTTGTAGGCTGGGATTTTTTATTCAAAAATCTGTTTTGTTTATGACTAGATTGCTTAGTCTTTTTGGAATGTCTGATCCCTATCTTGCAATGAAAACTGCTTCAATCTTTTCCGTTTCAGTTTTACTGAAATTTAAGCACCTTAAAATTTGTGTTAGTTTAGCACCGTCTGGATACTTGCTATGAGGACATAACAGATAAAAATTCTGGGCCCGGTTACACGTGTATGCACTTAAATGACATAGAAGCTAACTCAGCTGTCCAGTCCCCTAACATTTTGCACCGAGGAATCTGACTAATCTCAACATTATAATATGGCACATGCGTGATTGCCCTGCCTTAAAACAGTCCAGATATTTGCGTGATTGTAATGTTGTGAATTAAGTCTAAACATATTTCTCTACAACTGTGGGCTATGCCATACTATGCCATACAAGAATGGAACAATCTGTTTATGTTTAAATGAAAAAATTGGAGGTATACCGTATAACACAAGCATGAAAAGAATAGCATCAGAATTTACATTATATAGGACACTGAAGAATATTATCAGTGTATGATTGAGTTCGATATTTCATTAAAAAATTTGTTGCATCAATGCTTGCCCATGCGATGATTTTCATTTCAGCTTCTTTGGGAAGCTTATATTGCAATGGGGCATGACAAAAAACCTAATGATGGTTTGTCAATATTGATCGCTAAGTATACCGAGTGGCTTGAAAGGTTGACTGGTTACTGCAAGAATTGCCATAAACATTAAAGCTTCTATTTCCCTGATCAAAATTTCAGATCAAACTCTGAACCACTGGTACCATAATGAAAAGTTTTCTGAACATAGTACAACATGTAGCCTTGAGAAGCCCTAACTGCTTGCTCACTGACTTGATTTACCCATGCATCATCACATTTATACCATTTTTCACCCCTTCTCAAAAAAGCAACGTAGTGGCCAGAATCCATTCTTCCTGAGTGAGTCACCACAGCAAAGAGATCAAACACAGATGGCGTCTTTCCAGACACTGGAGGTATGCCAACATTAGGCTCTAAAGTCAAAATTCTGTTGCCATATCGCAACCTCACAATGGAAGAGGAAATGTAAGGAGCCATATCCAAACTGAAAGGAAATTGCATATAACGGTCAACCTTTTTTGAGGTGTGCTGGGTTGTTGAGTGCTCAAATCTCTTGATATGGAAGCACAATACCAATGGCAACTTCTTCACAGACATCTGTTTAATGGATTCCTGGCGTGTCTGGCAATGCTTACAGTAGAATTTTTCATTTGAACCAAGTCTTTCAGGCCTTGTGAATCTATCCAAACAACCAAGAAGGGTGGAAGTGCCCGTTATATGCCCTTTCTTGAACAGATCGCCCCTCAAATTGCCACCGCTCAAATCTGCCAGGTTACTCAAGGATGCGGTACTTGGTTCTAAATCCAAGGAAATATCCAAGCAAGGGTCATAAGTTGTAGAAGTGGAATTGCATACAGTGCATATGACATCTGATCTGAGAACACCTGAGAACACCTTGTGAACAATGCATCTACACTCTACAGCACCTGCATTGCTGCAATTAGAGACATTCTGATTTGTCAATTATATTGTGCCGATTATTTAATATTTGATGACAAGAGAAAATTATTTTCCAATCATCAAATGCACAGCCAACAATAACCCCAAGAAATATGCTTATGTTGTGGATAAAACTACATTTAAGTAGTTTCTATCTACAGGTAAACAAAAGGTAAGCATCGGATAAGGTAAAGTGCATGTTACATTTTCATTAATTTAGTGTGTTTGAACATGAAAGTGAGCCCTGTGATCACTGCTTTAAGGAAAATTGTATGCTTGTGATGCCTAATCCTAACATATAACTCACAAACTTGCAATGGAAACATGGAAGCCCACGATCAACTTGGAACACTGATCTGAGAATCATCAATGAGTAAAAGAAGCCACGCAGTACTAAATTCACAAATATCAAGTGTGCAATTCCGTTAGGAAAACAACAGCAACAAATGACCCATTGTTTGATTTCATGACTGTGTATAGAAGATTTACTTTATACTGCCTCCAATTATCCCTGGTATTTTGCTAAGGTTTCTGGGGATTACAAAGTGTAAATCTTGGATGACATAGGGTTTCCCAATCTATGGAGTAAGCCTGCAGCATTGTTGTGATGCAACTTATTCTCTCTCCCCGAACCCCTTTTAGGTTGGTTGGGCTATTATGCGACCTTTTGTTGGAGTGACAGAATACAAATATGCCGAGGGAATCAGCCCAGGTGCCCACTTATATCTATCGGAATGTAACAAAATACTTGGACCAATAACTGAAAACCGGGATTGCAACTAAAAAGCATATCTTATTTTTCACAAAACAAATGGAATTTGGCAGTGTTGCAAGGCACTTAGGGTATTTCAAGAAAGGGAAAGTTCACCATTGTTGCTTCTGTGACAGTCTGCTTTTGGGTGAGCTTATTGCATAGTTGGCATGGATCCCATCAACCGTTGAAATGAAGAAATCATGTGCATCCTGTTGCTCATAGCCTGCGAAATTTGCAGCATGCTGCCACCAACTGCATTGAAAAATCCAATTACTAACATAAAGCAAAGCAAACAACATACCTTTCGGCGTAATGTAATTTAATTTACCTGTAAAGGAATCGTGCGGGGCTATAAGGAGTCCGATCTCCAGAGAAAGAAGCAGAGAAAATATCGTCCATGTCACAAGTAATGCAACCATTTTTATTGTTATGACAAAATGCACGGTTGTGGCGATCGCTCAAGAAATAATTTCTGAGAGGTGGGGTGTGCAGAAGGGTCTGCAGCACACAATTCATAAAGCAGGAATTGCCCAAATTATTCAATCCCCTCAATCCCCAGGGCCATCTCTCTCCTTGTTCGTCTCCTTCACAATTCAGCCTAGTGGCTCTTTGTCTCATCAGTGTCTTTTCGTTAGGGCCTGCTACCCAAGCCTTGTACTCAGCAATTTTCCTTCTCTTCTGGCGTCCCCATGTCACGAAACTATTATGTTTTCCCTTATCATCACCATCATGGTGATGATGATGATGGTGGGGTGAAGAGAGCAAGACCAGCCTATCAAAATCGGGATCATAGACCTGATCATTGCAGACGCTGCAGTAAAGCTCCGCTCTGTCCAAATCTACTGCAATGGTGTGGCTCGCTTTCTTTTGGGAATGGAGACGGAGATGAGTGTTGCAATTGATGTTTGCACAGACAAGACAGGCGTATAATCTTCCTCCTTCCCTGCAGATAGTGCAGATGGGCGCATGTGTGGGCTCCGCTTTAACGCTCCACCTGCCGGGAGAGCACCCCGACTGCCATAAACATTTTTGCACCACTCTGAAACCCCGGAGACCTTGCGTCGATCTGTACTCTTGTAAATGTGGACACACCCTGTACGTCTCCGCCACCGCCACCGCCGCCGCGGCCGCCTCCGTCTCCGCCTCACCCTTGCCCATCAATCCGCGCCGCCTTATTTTCTCGCTCCGGTCCGTCGAAGACTGATCGATAAACAAATGAAACTTCGTCCGTGCCGCTTTTCAGAATTTGTCGTTTTAAATTTTGTTATTTTGCTTTTGAGTTTGGAGTCCGGAAATGAAGATGCTTTGGTTTCTCGGGGGTGTGATTTGAAATTATTTAGGTTTGTGAACTGGATAAAATGTTGCCATGGCGTTGAACCATGCCAACCGCACATCACATCCAAACTGAACGAATAAAATAGGAGGTTTTAAACCTAGGTTAAAATATTAAATTTTAAAGATAATTGATCAAGCTAGTTTAGCTTTAAGTATTGTTGGTCTTTTATTAATTATTTTGATGGTGAATTCATTTGTTAAATCAAATTTTTATTTGAATCAATATTGTAAAGATTTGTTGTTAAAGTATTTGGATATTTGTTTCCAATAGAAATATAAGTTTTATATTTTAATATTAAAATGTTTTTTTGACTTAATTGTTCTAGCTATGCAAAAGATACATGTCTTCTCCTTCTATTCTTCTTTTTGGTCTTTTTCATCTACTTGTTTCATACCAAAGATGATATCTTCAATTGGACTATGAACATCTTTGCTCTTTACATGATATTTACTCCCATATAGGCATTTTGGAGATGATTATATGTGGGGTTAAATTCATCAAGTTAATATTTTCAATCTCTTGACGCTTTTTTTCACATAAATTTGTGAAATTTATCCATAAATATTTTAATTTCTTTGTTACTATTGAGACATACATTCAAGTTGGTGTTCTATTTGTTCATTTATTTACTTCCATCTATTCAATTTTTTTTCATATATCCTAAGAGAAACCATAGCAATCACCTCATTATGGAAGGTATTTATTTTTGTTTGAATTTCATATAGAACCAAAGCTCTTATTTTGAATTTACTTGTGATCAAGGGTTTTTGAACCCTATATTTGACTCCATTTTATTTCTAAAATGTTACTACCCTACAATCCAAACCCATAAGGTACCATTAAAATTACTAATAATTTGAATAAAATATGGATTGTTTTCGAGTCCCATGACTCAACCTCTCTACTTTTATTTTGTAATGTAAAATTTGCTTTACAACTTCTCAAAGTTCTCTTCTACAAGTTTCTCAACCATGCATGTTGAAGTTTGTTCCCATATATTTTTATTTTGTTACTTCAAGGATACCCATTCAAAATTAGAATTATGTGGATTTTTTATTCTTTTAGTTCAAAAAAAAATGATTTTGGCCTTGGTAGTGTTAAATTGGATATCCACCTTGCAAAATTGTTCTTGTAGCCCTTGAGTGGACCTTGCAATACAAATGAGATAATTGACATATACGAGAAGTTTCACACCATACTCTCCTAAATTAACACATCTCGTTCTTGTAGATTATCCATTTTCCTAGTTTGGTAATATATAAGTGAAATATGGTAAGGGATAGTGGGCATCCATGTTTAACTCTAATATCACTCTTGAAGCTTTTCAAAAGGCTTGCTTCAATTATGATTTTTACCTAAACCTTCTCATGAAGTTTATGGAATGCTACTCTATATTGCTTTGGTATGTCGAGATCCTTCATTCAACTTCATTATTTACTCTTAGGAATTGTGTTAAAAACTTTCTTAAAGTTAGCAAAATAACAATAAGTTGTTTTTTTTTTTTAATGAAAGTGATAGCACACAATTATAATTTAATCAAAGTGTGTTTTTCTTTCTTTTATGAGTATTTTTTTTTAATAAACCAAAACTATCATTGTAATGAAACATTTGCATACCCATGCCATTTACCATTTAGTTTTTTGCCCATTTTGGAGGACATGTCTTGATACATGTATGCATAAACAAATGTCGTAATCTCGTGTGAAGTTGAGTTCATTCCCTTACCCTTTACCATCTATATACACACAATCTTATGCATTGAGCCACTACCTTCTTTACACGTGCACACCCCTATACATTCACCTTATCCAACACATTTATTACATTTATCCATGCACCCACACACATATAGTTGATAGCCACTTGTGTTTGATTGCTTATTCACCCAAGGTCATTTTGTAGTTGTATGGTCAAGGGGTTGATCTTGCACTCATGAATTTGATCCTTCCTTTTCTAAATTTTAATTCTAAATTTGGTTGATTGATCCCCTTCATTTTCCTACTCTAAAAGCCAAGTACATGTTCTATAAAATTTGGTGTTATGTGCTAGTATTTAAGGACATTCAATACACTTAGAAATATCATTTTAGAGCATTCCAAAAGTAATCAATAACCACACTTGAATTAGTGTGCTAAAAAGAGTAATGAATTTGCATACATCATTCTTGAAAGGAAATTTGTAGATATAATGGACTATTTACACATAAATCCATGAGAATTTTTTTTGCAAATAAGTATTTAAAATCCATAATGCAAAAGAATAAACAAACATATAATCAAGATGACACGAGATGTACCATAAGAAAACCTTCATGAGGGAAAAACTCAACCTCTAAAGGTATCCACACTCAATGTATTATCTCATGAACAAATATTATAATACACTTGTACTGTCTCCATGAATACCTATGAAACATCAAGATCCCTACATGCATTCCATGTGAACAAGTAAATGAGAATCACATAACCACACATCCCAATCAATGTTTCCTCTCCTCACATATGCAACCTACAAGAGATGCTCAATCAACCTTAGCCAATAAGATAAAGGTTATAATATCCAACTTCAACAATTACTCATGTGCTTGCCTTTTTAGGAATAAGCTTTTTGAAAACTACCAAGTGATATTACATAAACCATGTGACTAATGCCATGAACTTACAAAACCTTCTCCCTTCATTTACATTTTGGTACTAACTTTTCCCTTTTTGGTACTAATTTTTTCCATATTAAATATTTTTTGAATGTGCACACCCACGTTAAATATATGTTACAACATATAAAACATCCTTAATAGTGATGCATGCATTCGTAGACCCCTAGGTGCATCACAAATAATATTAATTTTAAATTATAACACTATGTAAGGTGAACAACACACCTTATCTCAACATTCTCCCACATTTATACATCACATAAGGGGTCAAAAGTAAACTCAAACATTAAGGGAACAATACCTATAAACATGTATTGTCAATACATCCAAGCACTCCATCAAGATACAACAATAACCAAGGTGATCATCATCTCAAACAAGAACTCTCTCATCTTTGATCATGCCAATGCACAAAATATAAGATCCAATCTAAAGAGATGCCACACTAATTGTCATTAGAAGCATGAATCCTACATTAAATTGATATCCAAACACAAAAACCAAATCTAATGGTAGCAAATATGCCTAAGTAGTTCCCAAGAAATAATCAAAATAGTTGGAATAGCAATTGTAACTAGTTGTTAACACATCAAACTAATTGCCTCTCAATTGAGGTATATTCATCATAATAAGTAAACCTCATGCCATCAACATATCCAACCCAATCCACAATCACAAGTCTACTATCCTAGAGCTCCCACTGCATGGGTAATGTCAATTTTGAAAATGATCAAGGCATCAAAAACTTCACCAATAACACACATGGAAGGTGTAACCAATGTCATGTAGTACCAAAGAACATTCACAGTGAGCAAATCTTGCAAATGCAACCACTACGACACAATTCTCACCACATTAGTCTCCATAGCTCTCCCAAGTTCACACTAAAAAATGAAAGAGATTAAAGAGTCTCCATATTGTCACTAAAAAATAATGAAGTGCAATAATAACACATGACCACATAGTGATCACAATAGCTCCACACAATCCTTAACTCCAATCTCATACGAACATAAACATCTAGGAAGAAACATAACACTACAGAGCACCTTCAAATTAAAACATATAGCATATCCTACAAACACCTCTAAGTGCTCATGTTGTTACAAATGTGATATCCTTAAAAAGAGTTAACAAATACAAGGGAGATCTCCTTCCACAACATAACAACCAAGTTTTGCTACTAAATATTTTTTTTGCACTCATAATGAACTATTTTCACATAACCTCATGAGAGAAAAATATATAAACAACTAAACTCATAATTTAAATACAAAAGAATACACAAACATATCATCAAGATGATGCAAGATTTACTCTAGAAAAACCCTCATGAGGGAGAAACTCAACCTTCAAAAGCATCCACACTCAATGTATTATCTTATGAATAAGGATTACAATACATTTTTAGAGTCTTTATGAATACCTTTGAAACATCAAGCTTCCTACATGCACTCCATGTGAACAAGAAAATGAGAATCATGTAACCACACATCCCAATTCATGCTTCCTCTCCTCACATATGCAACCTACAAGAGATGTTCAATCAAACTTAGCCAAAAGTTATAATAACCAACCTCAACTACTCATGAGTTTTCTTTTATAGAAATAAGTTTACATGAAACCACCAAGTGGTATTACATAAACCATGTGACTAACCATGAGCTTATGAAACCATTCCCCCCCATTTATTTTTTATCACTAAGTTTTTCTTTTTTGCTATTAAGCTTTTCCAATATCAAATATATTTTTAGTATGTAAACTCACATTAGATATTTATCCCCAATGTTATGTACAACATATAAAGTGGACCCAAGAATGTCTAACCTGTGTAATGTAGACACACCTAGATCCCCTAGGTGCACAACAACTAATATTAATTTTTATATTATAATATTATGCAAGGTGAACATCACACTTTATCCCAATAACTCTAAGGTCCATGCATGTTGTATTTGAAATTTTGTATATATTTCCATGATGTTGCCTTGAAATTAGTATGTGATACCCAGAAGAGCCTAAATTGGTTTCCTTCATTTTTTTTTGGTTAAGTCTAAAGGTCCTCAAGTTTGCCCATATTGATCCTTTACACTACTTAACTTCCTAAGCTCCCCCCGTACTTAGCCATTTTCCTAAAAATCAACCCTTGAAAGAAGTTTCAAAACCATCGTTAGGTTTCGATGCGGTTTTCACAACCGCGTCGGTTCTTGACAGGGTTCCCATAACCAATTCTATTCCCGACAAGTAACTTTTCTTAAGGAGTAACATATTGATTGATTTTAAGAACCCTTTTGGAAATCGTTAGGGTTTTCAAAACTTTTTTTTTTTTTGAAGAAGCATGCCTTCAAGAAAGAAAGCGAACAAAGGAGTAGTTAGGCGGAAAATGAGAAGGTTTCCTAAATTGAGTGTCGGACTACGACGAGGTTCTCAAAATGTCATCAAGACTCGACGCTTGTTCCACAACTCACTTTCAAATCCACCATTTTTATGATCGAGATTTCTACTCGATTAAAGGGTGTGTTGTTGCTTTAAGAGAAAATGAAGATAATGTATTACAGAAGGAGGATCAATTAAAACTAGAAATTACCAAATGAAAACTAGAATTTTCCACATGACAAGGGGCAATTAAACATAAAAGAAAGCATATTAGGCCTATATTAACTGAAGAGTTGCATATACATCATAGAAAGAGAAAATTAGGATGTGGATCTCCTCAACTTCCCGAGTCCTCTCAATCTATGCGGGAGAAAATAGATTCTCATAAAATTATGCATAATATGCAAAGGTTTCCATTACATTCCTCTCAAGCCCCCCGCTTAAGAGGGTAATAACTTGCTTAACTTCTTCCTTCTTGAGAGCGATCACAATAAATATGGCGTCTCTAACCAAAACTTCCTGCGGATTCTTGCTTAAGCGTCCCAAGTCAGTCTGAAAATTGGCTCTATACACTGATTTTACTAGCCCCTCGATGGCCTTAGCGCCCCACTCGAATTTACCAAAAAATAAGTCTATGTTGTAGACAAACCGCTCTAGAATCGTAGAATTGTGGACATGCACCTGCACTAGAAAGTTCTCTCCTATGATCCTCTTAATCACTCCTTCCTTGATATCGCTCTTGATAATAAAAATCTCTTTCAACTAGTCAACCACTAGCTGTTGCACACAACTAGAGTCCAGACCCTCAATGGTGAGAAAATCCCCTTTCAAAGTTGCATCGCTCAAGCTGCTCCACGTGCTGAAGATAAGTTTAGAATGTGAAGAGAAAAACACAACTCCTTTGGATAAAAAGGAGTAGGTGTTGGCTATAGTACTCTAACGATAAGCCATGAGAAGACCCATTTATTAGAAATTAACAAGGATGGATGCCGCCGAAGTGTTCAAGCCAAGACAAAGCAGCGAAGGATGTAATGAAGCTACCAAAATATTTTGTCAAACAAACATGAGCATTGGTGGAAAATATTTTATAAAATGCTCTCCCACACATGATGTCACATTGAATGCAAGGACTATGAGTTGTAGGTTTTCTGATGAACGAAGAGCCACCGAACTTACATGTATGCATCCTTGGTTCTATAAGAACTCGATACAACAACAATATTTGGATTGTCAGTTTCAAAATTGACACATAACATGTAACTAGGATATTTCAAATGAGTTATATGATACTTAGGGGAATTCGTTAGAAAAGATTTTTCTAAGGGCTTATAAAATTTTCCATTTTAAAGATGATAGTTACAAAAATCAAAACATGTCAAGAAGGAGGATCTATATGTAATCTGAGGACATTAGAAGGGTTCAAAATTTTGATCTTCATTACACTTTGACATAAGAGTGAGAATCGATCAAAGAAGGATCAATACAAATTTTCTCATTTATGAAGAAATTCATTGTCTGTATGCGTTTGAATTTTGAGTGTGATGCTTAGTGTTTACGTATAAGTCCGCGAGCTTAGATAAATGCTTGGATATTACTTTTCTTTGTGAATGCAATATTCCATTGTCTTACATTCATCTTCTTTGGGATTGAGTGAAGTTAAAATCTGAAGAGTCAATTCATCTGTTGCTAATATCTCAATCTTTGAGTTGTAGTATTAGTAACAATTGTTTTCAAATCTTGTTATCCGTGCATTCAAAATTGGTAGTTTGAGGACTTATTCTTGTTGCATTTGTATCATGGCTATGAACAAATGTTAGTATTGCCTTTACTACTTTTAGGGTTAAAATTATACCCATCTTTTAAATTCCAAAAATCCAAAATTTAATCATATAAGGGAGTTGTACCTTAATTAAAATTCAGAGGAAGATCACCAATGAAATGGTGATCTCTCCAACTGTTCTTTGTTTATTTATATTCATTCTGGGCAATAAAGAGTCATATTAATTTATTTTTCTAGAAGACAAATATGTCAACCAATAGATTTTTGGCGACTCTACTAGGGAACCCAAAGAAGAATTTGAAATGGTTGCCTTATTATGAAAAATATGGTTTTGCCACATAATAATAATTTTTTTGTAGTACAACCGCATCTTGATTGGGTTCACACAGAACAAGAATATATCATCTCTCAACTGAATACCTTAGCTTGGAGGCATAGGAGGAATGTTGCAAAATACATGAGAGTGAATCTTGTTTTGAAAGAAGAAGAATTGGTCCAACAATCAGTAGCAGTGTTTGAAAGAGTAAGAAAAAGATTTCCTAGGGTGATAATTGCAAGAAACCCACAAAGAAACACAACCCCTTAGCAAAATCAAGGTCAGAATCAAAATCAACCACAAAATAAAAACATACAACCAAGGAATTAATCTATGGAGAGGATTGAAGAGAATGCAGTAAAAATATATTTCAAAATTACCTCCTCTTGGATGGAGGTTGGCGACTTTGTATCTAGAGATTTACACCAAAACATCTTTTGGGTAGAAGAATTCTAGTTTGCGTTATGGCTTTAATTTAACCTCAACCATGGGGGGCTTTCTTTGGGCAATTAGCTTTACCACAATATACAACCTTTCTTGCAAGAACAAGAAAGCATTTTCCAAATTTTGCTGGAGGGAACTCACAAGACCTAGATAATCACATTCAAGCATTTACTTTTGCATGTGGGGTCATAGGAATTTCTGAAGAAAATGTATTTGTGTGGTTATTTTTTGAATCTCTCATTGGGATAGCAACATTTTGGTTTCAGTATTTAGAAGACAAACGTAGCACAAATTGGGTTATACTGAGAGACAAGTTTCTTGCAAGGTTCAAACCATCAATCAATATAGGTGCTCTTTTATGTTATATTTTTAGAATACAAAAAGAAGAACATGAATATATGAGAGATTTTATAGACCGATTTAATCGATTTCTGAGATGGATTCCTCATACCAACAAGCCTAGTCAATCAAACTTGTCCATCTTTATTTTAACACTACATCCAAAAATCCTGTTTCATTTAAAGCGAAATAAAGTATGCGATCTTGAAGTTGCAAAACAAGATGCCATCAAAATGGAGGACAATTTTCTTTCATTTGTATGGTTCGACCAAAGTCAGACTTGGGCATTGATAAATAAAGAATCTCTAAGGGGTTATCATAGGAAATTAGGAAAGGTAAAACTTTTGCCTTGTGCATCTGAATGTTTTGACCTCACATTCTTGTGTCAGGAAAATTCTTCAACCCAATCTAGTGTTGAAGGGAACGCTAAAGTATATAATATGCATTATGAGGAAAAAGAAGATGATTCTGATAGTTCGAGTGATTAAGAACATTGTGTCTATCACATACCATAAAGAAATCTATTGGCATCATTCACTTTGTAGACCTAGAATAAATGGAGAATCTGCACAGATAGACGATTAAATCTAATCTAACAAATATTAATCTAAACCAAACAACTAAGAACGAGTAAAAATGAACAAAAAAATTAAAACTATAACTAGAACAGTCTCACTGAATATGCATCCACTTCTTCGAATTATCTTGATTGTCCTTCTCCATTTTGCTGTCTCAGTATTCTTGCCCTCGGATTTTCAGTATTGATGCAAGCATAACCTGGATGTATTGTCTCAGCAAAATATCGAAGATAATAGGGTCTTCTCAAAAGTATTGATTTCGGGAGGAGGAATAATGACAATGACAGGTCAATTTATAAAAATTGGGTTTTCAAACGATCGACTCAGATTCGAAAGAGAGATCAACGATCGAGATTGATGAATGACATGCGATGTGAGTTTTGTGTCAGTTAGAACATGAGTTAGGAAATTCTGCAGGATAGAGATTAAATTAGAACAATAACTTAATCTTGTGTCAAGACTGTTCGAAAATAGAAAGAACACGAGTTCCAAATTAAATAAAAAATTTAATCTTCAGTTGAGAGTCTTTGAAAATAGAAGAAATAGACTTTGAATGAAAAAGACAAAGTTAGAACTCGGAGAATAATCTGTTCGAATGCACACATGAATTAATTAATTAAATAAAGATATTTAATTAATAAACACATTCATGCATATGAGTTAGAACTAGTTAACTAACTGGTTGTGGCAGAGAGTCTCCTCACAGAGACAATCAAATATCGAATCCGAAGATAACTGACAGATTTGAATAAATCTCAAGTCAGAAGGTGAGTGAATGATTAGATAACTGGATGACAAAAGAATGTGATAGAAACAATTAATTATGAATTAAATGTTAATTTAATTCAACATTCAACATTCGAAATTGAAATGAATTAATTAAATAAATAATGTAATTTATTTAATTGACTGTTGAAAAGGATTAATTGAATAATTAAATAGTAAATATTTAATTATTATAGTTGAAATATGACAAAGGGGTAATTAAATAATAAATTATTTAATTAAGAAAGGAGAATTAATTAGTTAGTGACATAATTACATAAATATGATTTATTTAATTAATCAAAGTTGAATAAGAGTCATAACATGAATTAATTAAATAATTAAAAGGTTATTTAATTAATAGAGGAAAGATGGACATTAGAAAATTATGTCAAAAGTGGTACTCGCAGGCCTAGACCAATTTTCAATGTCTATAGTTTGCCCCTCTTTGATACAATGTCGTTTTGGCATTGTGTCAAAGAAAATATGCCCCGATCATGCCCTAGTATGAAACAGGTTAGGGTATGCCCCCTCGGGAAAATTGACAAAAATTTCAAAAAAAATTAGGAAATATTCCCAATAAGTCAATTTGATGGTTAGAAATGCTAGGGAGTTGACAAATTTGAATTTGGAAGTGTTAGGGATGTGTACGGGTCATTAGAAGTTGGAAGTTTAAGCGGCCAATAGACAAGGTAAGAAGAAATGCCACCCAAACCCTAGGTATAAATAGAAATTAGGTTGAAAACCAATCCATTTGCACCCGGAAGAGTTGAAGAATTTAGAAGTTTTCTCTGAGTATTGGACGAAGATGTCTCCAGTTCCTACGCTACGCATCGCGGATATCGGATCCAGACATTCAGACGACCAACTGACGCAGGACCTTCGGTATGTACCCTAAAACGAGCTCTTGAAATTTCATTTTGCACGTAGTTTTAGGCACTTAAAAATTATGTTTGCACATGCGGCCTTTCGCGTTCAACGCATATGTGTTCGTGCGTAACACATTTTCTTGTGGAACGACGCATTTGCAAAAAGACATCTAGGCTCATTTAGGTCAGTTAGGCATTCAACACAAATGAATTTAAAATGCACTGCATATGGAATGCTGCATCACATTTGTGTGTTTAGATAGGCGCATGGAGGATAATGAAATGCATGTGTTATTTCGAAACGCATATGCATATAGGTAGGCAGATAGATTTGCACCGCATTTGAAATTGTTGAGATGCATTTGCTTGGTTTTGAAATTGAGTGATGTTTGCAATGCATGTGAGATAAATGACGCAAATGCTTTTTTGTTCAACGCATGTGGAAAATAACACCACATGTGATTCTGTGAACCGCATTTGGCTAGTAAATTTTTTTGATAAAAACTTGAAAAATTTGACATTTGACATCATGGTGGAAATGCATTTGTAGGTTATTTTAGATCCCATCTATACCCGGGAGACACGGCCCAATACATTTGAGCTAAGAGAGCGATTGGTTAGCGTGGAGGCACGATTATTACGGAGACTGGGACTACATCATGTACTGACTATGCCCACAATTAGGGCAAATAGAGGTATGCTGACTGCTTTACGTGAGCGATGGCATTCTGAGACTTCATCGTTTCATTTGTCGATTGGTGAGGCGATTGTGACTTTAGAGGATGTTTATAGGATCCTTCGTCTACCTATTAGAGGAGAGAGGGTTATGTACAATACACAACGCAGGTACAACGAGATTACCAAATTCTATGTTGTTGATGACATTAGGAGATTAGGGATAGAGAACTATGAGATTAGATGACATGTTTTAGCGGATAGGTATGAGCATATAGATTGTATTTTATGTACATTGATTGGAGGGATAGTTCTTCCTGACCGGCGAGGTTATGGATTCCCTGTCGGGTGGGGAGAGATGCTTGTCAGGATGTTAGAGAGAGAGGCTGTGTATGCCTAGGGTCCTTGTCTATTAGGCATGCTATACTTTAACTTACATGATATAGTGTATCGAGATGCACAGTCTATGAGCTGCAGTACCACTTTTCTCATGGTTTGGGCATGGGAGCGTATTGCTGTATTTCATCCTCCTGTTACTGCAAAGTGAGAGGCTATATCTCCGTATGTTTTTTGGTATACGAGAAACATTACTCAGAGTCATGTAGGAGACACATGCTATTGGAGACATGCACTGGACACATTGGTTCAGTTCACGTGGAGGCCATACATGGATTGCGAGAGATGGTCATACGAGGACATGCATTTGACCTACTGTCAACAGACACAATACCTGATCGGTAAGACTGTTTCAAACGTACATATCATTGAGAGACATCTGCTAGATCGTGTATTGAGACAGTTTGGAGAGGTTCAGGATGAGCCTAGAGGGAGAGTAGAGTTTGCTCGATCATCCAGAGGGGTTCCTTACTGGGGGCCTATGATACCAGTGGCTACTACAGAGGCATAGATTTAGGCTTTACAACCTTTACAGTGGGGCTGGAGAGGTGGAGCAGTAGATCCTGGGACTGCAACTACATATGACACTTGGTGGGCAGAGCATCGTCTTGTTTCGTATACAGATCTGGATCAGCCGACACCAGTAGAGAGATGAGGTACAGGGCTGAGAAGGCGGCATAGAGGTAGAGGTGGTGGTAGGGGTGGTGGTGATGATGGTAGAGGTGGTGGTGGCATACAAGGACGACGGGAATAGAGAGGTGGTCGGGTAGGTGAATTATCACCTATTCGAGAGGCGGAGGTGGAGGATGTACCTATGTTGGACCTCGAAGGTGGAGTAGAGGCACAAGTTGGAGGTGAGCATGCAGGGGTAGAGATTGGCGGAGAGGACCTTGCAGAGGAGGAGGAGGCTAATATGGATATTGATCCTCTTGGTATTCTGGTAGGTTATGGGGAGGATGATGTTGAGGAGGAGGCACCCATGGAGGAGCAGGAGAGAGAGCTCCGAGATCGGATTGTAGAGGGGTGACGGGATGATGAGGCTCTTAGGGATAGTGATAGAGAGGCATTGGAGGAGAGGCTCAAAGTGGTTACATCAGAGCGAGATGCCTTGTGGATAGAGAGAGACAATGTACTGATGGAGAGAGATCAGGCCATAGCTTAGAGACAGGAGACAAAGTAGCAGTTCATAGAGGTCAGACGCCTTTGTAGGCACCTCATCTAATGGGTTTGCTTGTGAGCTAGTTAGATTAGATGAGAGAGTGTCATATTATAGAGATCTGTATGAGTTAGTGGTACCAACAAAGAGACAAGCTCCTAGCTTTTTAGAGGTTCATAGTCACAGATCACAAAGCAGGAGTCAAACTAGGACTCACAGCACAAAGGGTGTGGTAGGACCACTGAGATCAGGTCCGTATGACAGGCCTTCCACCTCATAGAGAGTACCTCCGAGGTAGTTTCCTCCACCTTCATCACGTGACAGTAGCGGTAGTGGGACACGTTGACACTATATTTGTAGACATTGTATTTTGATCAGAGAGCCCGCGAGATCGTTTTTATTTATGGATATATTCTGACATTGTACGGTGACACGTTATTTTGAGTGATATATATATGATTTTTGGTGGCTTCAACATGATATGCAGTTCTATTTTATGATGATGCATTGTTTCTATATGATTATGTTTCCTAGATGATGTATGTACATGTGTTATGGATGATTGTTTCTACATTATGATGTGTTTATGCAGTTTATGATGTTATGGATGTTATGTACTTATGATAATAGAATGCAATTTTCTATATGATGTTATTTTATATGTGATGGTGATACGTACATGCAATTTTTTCATTATGTATCTTATGATAATGGAATGCCTATTATGCCATGATTTCGTAGATATGCAATGAAGATTTCTAATGTTCCTATCTATATGATGTACTATATATAGGCATACGACATTGTTTACATAATGCTTATAGAATATATGCATATGCACAGATTATCTAATTTTTTTGTTGTGTCACAAGACTCTATCATTATGTCAGAAAAGAGAAATGTTAGCACAGATGATTTCATAATGTTAGTAAGAAACAATGAAGGTTGATTGAAAAACATATGATCTTTGATATTTTTCCATATATGCTAAGCTTGCATTTTTATCATCATTGGGCGGGACTGACACAAATGGATAGTACACACCATGATATGAGATAAACCATAGTGTACAAAGTCATCCATCTACGAAAAAGAAACAGTCATAGACAAAGAGTGTCTTAACTCATACTAAGGACAAGATTGCCCCAATCATTTTGTTTTGACAAACCACAAACAACAAACAAATAAAAGACGGGTCATGAGACGTCATTGCTCCTCTAAATCCTTGATAGGACATCCTTGAGGAAACTAGTAACATGATTCAAAATCCAAAGTTTAAAAAGACAGTTGACAGACGACAACCAAAGAAAAAGAGTCCCGAGACATCCTTGCTTCTCTAAATCCTTCAAGGGACATCCTTGAGAAAGCTAGTAACCATACTTATTCACAAATTGATAGAAAGATAAGACAAAATAAGATATAAAGTCATAAAGCCAAATAAAAGTATTTGCCAAAACTTGATCTTGTGGGATTGTTTGATGTTTGATGTTTGACATAGCGTAATGCGAGGGATGACACATATCGCATAAGACATTGAGTCTGGTTTCGACTTGGTGACTATCTGTGTAAGGCATGAGAAAGCCTGGTTTTAGAAAGACACGTGCCGTATAAGACGTTGGAGCTTGATGACGTTGATGTGACAAGCTACATGAGGCTATGACAATTTGACGATGCCCATTGACAAGAAAGACATATCTTGCTTTAAGACATAAGTTGATCACTCTAACAATGTGTTTGATTTTGACTTGATGACAATTTTGAGATGTTTGCCTTGTTGATGCATGACTTGTTTTGATTCCTTGACTGATTTGAGTGTGGGTGTGTTGACAGTGTATGACTTGAGATGATATACCCTAAAGGACTGACCTAATGCGGCCTCAGAGGCTCATCAATTGATAGCCTTGCCTACGTTGTACACGCAGAGACCTCATAGTTCGACCCAACTTTAACTGACATAACTGACTGAAGATATGTACTTAAGCTGATGATATGCAACGTGTGTGATAGTGAATGTGATAAACCCTATTGGATTGACCTAGTACAGTCTCGGGGGCTCATTGATTGATTAGCCTTGCCTATGTTGTACACGCAAAGACCTCGTAGTTCAACACGACCAATGACTTTGAATGTACAAAGAGTCATGATTTTTAATGTGTGTGAGACGTGAGAAACCTAGATAGACAAACCTAATGCCTCGGGGGCACATCAACTGATGGCCTTTCCTACGTCCAGTCGCAGAGGCAATGTGGTTCGACTATGTCTACGACTGACTTGACTCTATTTTTTGGATTTTTTGACATGTTTTGATTTTTTTGTCTTTTTGAAGTTTTTCTATTGTTTTTGAATTTTTTCAAGACATTTTTCGATGGTGTAATGCTATGTACAAGGTCCACATGACATAGAACGAGGATTTGCCCCCAGTTGGGAATAAGACATGCAAGATGGAGTGGGGAATGTGACAGAATGGACTTGATGTCAATCACTCCAAGCAATGGATAAGACAACCATTTATTATGAGGGATGGTGAAAAGTTTGATTGGAATGATGGTAGACAAAAGAGGGAGTTTGACTATGCATGGCGCCTGTTTGCCAGGTTTTCACCATGGTACTTATCCATAGCACCACCGAAGTGGTTTTCACAATTGGATGGATTATTTCTCTACTATTTTGTTGATTTTCCAGTTTTTTTGGTGGTACAAACGCTTGTTTGCTAGGTTTCCTCAAGGTAACGATTTTTTTGTTTTTTCCATTTTAGACCAAGACTCTCAGAAGCTACACATAGAACCTCTTCAGACGAAGGCTGTTGATTGGTGACAAAAGTGGTTCTCCTTTAGGGGTAGAGAGTTGGTATGCTCCTGATCCAAAAGCTTCTGTGACAATATAGGGCCCTAACCAGTTAGGTTCAAACTTACTTGGCTTTTCTCATTCAGCTTGATTCTTGGGATTCTCCATTAAAACCAAGTCACCAATGTCAAAGTCTCTATTTAGAACTTTCCTATTATAGCTACGATGAAGACGATTCTGATATGCTTGAAAATGGTCTAGTGCTTTTTGTCTTCGTTCATCCAGTAATTCCAACTCTTGTGATTTGGATACACGGTATTCTTCATCGTCAATGTGACCTTTCAAGGATACCCCCAGGGAAGGAATTTCAACCTCAATAGGTAAGATAGCTTCAAATCTGAATACTAGGGAGTATGGAGTGGTGACGGTGGGAGTACGGATGCTTGTGCGGTAAGCCCATAAGGCAGGATTAAGCTGTAGATTCCAGTCACAACCAACGTCATTGACAGTCTTTTTTAGGATTCTAACAATAGTTTTATTAGATGCCTTGGCTTGGCCATTACCTTCTGGGTAATACGGGGTGGAAAAATGATGTTTGATATGGAATTCTTCACATAAATGGTGTACTTCTTGGTTTTTGAATGGGCGTCCATTGTCTGTGATAATGGATTGGGGTACACCATACTGACAAATGATATAGTTTAATATAAACTTGGATATTTGCATGCCGGTGATGTAGGTCATGAGAATAGCTTCAATCGATTTGGTGAAGTATTCGGTAGCGGTTATGACGAATTTATGGCCATTGGATGATGGAGGGTGTATCTTACCTATGAGGTCAAGTCCCCATTGGGAAAAGGGCCATGGTGATGTAATTGGATGAAGTTCCTGCATTGGTGCTCGTATCAAATCTCCGTGTATCTGACACTGTCTATATTTCTTTACAAAGATATATGAGTCTTTTTCCATTGTAGGCCAATAATAACCTAATCTCATAATCTTATGGGCTAAAGTAGGACCACTTGAATGGGATCCGCATATACCCTCATGCACCGCTCGCAAGGTTGTTTGTGCTTCTTCAACATTGAGATATCTCATTAGGGTGTTATCTAAGGTACGTCTATACAGGGTATCTCCAATGATGGTGTATTTAGCTGACTTACGGATAAAGGTTCTACGCTGGTTGTTTGACAGGTCTAGAGGTAAAGTTTGGTCATTTGGATAGTCATATATCTCTTTGTATCAAGGGGAAGTAGGACCAAAAATCATACACACCATCGCAGAATCAGGAACAGCATAGGCAAGGACAAGCAACTATTCGACCAAAAACTCAAACTTAGGCATGTTGCTCAGAATATCCAATAAGGAACCCACGGTTTCCATAGCATTTGTTGCCCTGTTATGAATATGTGGTATTTGTTGAAAGGTATGTCATCAAAGTACTGCTTAAAACTATCAGCCATGCACTTGTAGGGGGAAAGTTTCTCATACTTAGTTTCATAATCATCATTTACTTGCCAAACTACTAGTTGAGAATCGCCAAAAACATGTAGACTCTTAATCTTCCACCGGGCTACCATTCTTAGTCCTGTCACTAAGGCTTCATACTCTGCTATGTTGTTGGTGCAAGGGAAAGCAATCCTGAATGATTTAGGAATAGTATTGCCCTGAGGTGTAACAAATAGGATACCTGCTCCTGAACCACGATTAGTATGTGACCCGTCAAAGTATAATTTCCATTCGGTTCTAATGTCAACTGTGAAGATAAATTCATCAAGAAAATCCACCACTAAAGGATGGTCTGCCTTCATGGGTGCATCCGCTAACTGATCTACAATCACCTATCCTTTTATAGCCTTCATCTCCATATATTGAATGTCATATTCACTAAGTATCATAAACCATTTAGCCAATCGACCTATTAATGCTGCTTTACTTAGGAGATATTTGAGGGGATCAATCTTTGTAACCAACATGGTTTGGCGGTTTAACATATAGTGCCGAAGTTTTTGAGTAGCAAAGACTACCGCAAGACAGACACGTTCTATGTTACTGTAATTTAGTTCATATCCCACCAAGGTACGACTGATGTAGTACACTGCCCTTTCATGACCTTGATCATCATTTTATGCGAGAAGGGCTCCTAATGCTGACTAAGTTGCTGAAATGTATAGTATCAACGGTTTTCCATCTGTAGGTGGAATTAAGACAGGTGGAGTGAGAAAATAATCCTTGATTTGTTGGAAAGCTTCTTGACATTTAGGTGTCCACACAAATGGTACTCCTTTCTTGAGTAAATGTTGAAATGGGTGTATTTTGTCTGCTAGTTGTACAATGAAACGCCTGATAGACTGTAATATTCCCTATAGTGTTCTTAGTTGACCAATGCTGACTGAAGGAGGCATTTCTATGATAGCTTTTACCTTCTCAGGATCTACTTCAATGCCTCTTCTGGAAATGATATACCCTAGAAGTTTCCATGATTTCACTCCAAAGATACATTTCTTTGGATTTAGTCTGACGTTGTAATTCTCTAACCTCTGGAATATATTGTCTAGAACTTTCAAATGATCTGCCCTTGTTACTGATTTAGCTATAATTTCATCGACATAATCTTCCATGAGAGTATGCACAAAGTCATGGAAAATAGTAGTCATTGCTTGTTGATAGGTAGCTCTTGTGTTCTTAAGCCCAAAAGGCATAACATTTTGTTGATGGTTAAAATGACACAAACAACATTAAAACAAAATATTTCTACTCTATTTCTCCTGAAAGAGAAAGACAACATGTAGTAGCCTAACTCCCAAGGTCCTGGTAGTTGGTTCTCAACTGTCTGATGTCACTCAGTTGGTTCATGCAACTGTAATATTCAAGGGGCCTGTGCTGGTAACAAAGGATTCAAGCTATGACTCTCTTTATCAAAATAGTTCTTGTAACTCAATGGGTTTTAAATAAAAGAAAAAGATAGATCCAAGGGGTAAATCAGTAAGTATGAATTAAATTTATCCAATATCCAGACATATACTTTTAACAATGAATGTTTTCTTAACCGATCACAAAAACCATAGCATGACACAACCCACAATATGACTGTACCATCGTATATATCTTAGGTGCTTAATTCAATTCCACTATTCGCATATTACAAGTATTTCCAAGATTTCAAAACAACACACATTCATTCATCATCAAAACTATAGATCAACAGACTTCAATAACTTTAATTCAATGACAATTTAACAAGATAATCTTTAAACCTGGTTTCTTCTAATGACTTTCATCACATAAGAAACTATCATGCTTCAACATAATCACTAGCATTCAGGTGGATTATAACTCATTAACCTTATCACACAACACAATTCAATGTAAACTCCATATTTCATAAACCTGCAATTCTATTAACTGTCAAAAGATCTAGTACAAATGTATCTCTACAAAACTCTACAAAATTCTATCTCCTAGCACTAGTTAAGCCAATCCAATTCTCAATTAGCCGACCCTTACCATGTGATACCCATCTGGTATTTATAGATATACAAAATAAGTTCGAACTTCACTTCTATCTTAGGCTTTCCACCTTTTTAGGAACAATCAACTTTCTTGGAAACTCAGATCAACTTTGATCTTGAGTTCTTAAATTATACATGGAGTTTGATCTAAAAATAGATTATAGAAATAGAAGAAAAGAAGTCATGCGCCCTTAAGACTATCAGTGCTACATGCATGCAATATGCAAGGAAGAAGAACATCATGCATGCAAGATTTTTATGCATGTGAAGCTGGATCTGCTATGAACTCATCATAACTGGTGAAGACTTGTTGTAGCATATCCATATCTGGCCCATCAATCCAATCATCTTCAAATTTGATGCGATCCAACTCAACTGCAGCAAACTCTTTCATACTTTTTACCTTGATCAATTCTCTCCCTGCAGCTTTTATTTCTTCCTTGACTTCTACAAGCCAATCTATCACCAAGTCTCCTCCATCATCTTTCTCCTACATGAGTCCTTGGAATCTTTCATTCCATTTCTCTCTAACCTGACTCAACGGCATGCCATCTTTGGTCATTACATTCACATCTACAATTATAGCCATAACCGCTTCCAACTCTTCCAACTGCCCCATTAAATTATTAACTACTTCCTGAATCTCATCCTTATGCTTGCTCAAAAAGCCAGTCCTAAACTTAAGTATGCGAGAAGTCTTTTCTACAAAATCTTTGTTATCATCTTCAAGTATAGATTCTTCTAGAAGAGTAGTTAGAGGCAATGTATTTATCTTCTCTAACTTTTCACTATACTCCTTATACTCTTCTTCTAATTTCTTGGATGCCTCAATATATGCATCTCTTTTATTACTCCTTCTCCTTCTTTGTAAGTTTCAAACCCTTTTTCCAAAACCTCACCTACCTCCTAGTTCACTTTGTCTATCCATTTGTCAACCATCTCCGCCTTACCTCTAACTTGCACCAAATCATCAACCTCCTTTTTGCTTAGCAAAACAGGAGTCTCAATAGTTGCAACCTGTTGTGACCTTGGAGAGGAGACACTCTTCAAGAATGAATGTAACTGATCCAATTGAGCCTTAAGCTCATCTTTCTTTTGTTTGTCCTTCATCATTCTTGATTTAGTTGTTGAAGCCACCACATCAATCAGATTCATTTGTTGATTTCTCGTGGGTCTTCCCAAATTAATCGTACTCAATTGATAGTCTATTAGCTGCATATCCCCTACCTCCTTTTCAGTCATAGGCATGGCACATTCAACAACTATCTCCCCTTTATCCGTGAGTCTAGTAGAATGTAAAAATTTAGCCTTCTTTTTAGGCCTTTCCCGTTCAATCTCCTTCATCATGTCCTCCCAATTAAGAGGTTGAGGAGGTGTTCTGGCTCTCTTCTGTAAATCTAATTTCAACCATATAAGAGCACTGGGAGTCATCATCATGGAAGAGGAAGCAACAACTGTAGAGGATGGCTGAACATTTACCTTAGGTTGAGAATCAACCTTTGCTTTCTCTTGTTGTTCCTGCAGCACATGCATCTGTACCAACTTCTCAGCCTCTTCTCTATCTCTTTGTTCCTGCATTTTCTTGTCTTCTTCTTCTTTTCTCAATCCCTCCTCTTCCATTTGATCTTTCTCTAATTTCTCTTTCTCTAAGGCCTCTCTTTCCAACCGTTCTGCCTCCAAAGCTTTAAGTTTTGCAGCTTCGACATCTTCTTCCTTTTGCTTCCTAATTAGCTCTTCGGCCTCTTTTTCTTTCCTTATCTTTTCTGATTCTTCCTTTTCTATCCTTTCCATTTCCAAGGCTATGAGTTTCTCTACCTTTTCCCTTTCTTCTTCAGCTTGTTGTTTCTTTATTAGCTCTTCAGCATCTCTTTCCTTTCTTAGAGCTTCAGCTTCTTGTTCTTTTTGTCGAGCCTCCTCTGCAAGCTTCAATCTAGCAACCAAGGCTTCCTTCTCCCTTCGGTTTCTTGCTTTCTCCTCCTCAAGATCATGGATCTTCTATATCAATTCTAGCTTGTCATTTTCTGCTTTAACCTTGATCTCATGCTCTCGTTGCCTCATTTGCTCCTCCATTGTATCAGCTGCTGTCCTTGTTTCAATTTCTTTTACCTTTAATTGCTGCTGTTGAAGTAGAGCATCAACTTGTTACTTTACATCCATTTCCTTTTGCTTCTCCGCTGCAACCCTTGCATCAGACTCTCTTGTAGCATCTTCAAACTGTTTCCATTGCTCTTCTTGTGTCAGAATCTGCTCAATAGTCCCCTCCAAAGGCATGTTTTCTTGCAGGTCCTTCTCTGAAAGAGTTTCATCCGAGTTTGTCTCAATTTCTACCAATTCTTCCTCCACTTCTTTTCCTTTAGCAACTTCAACCATAGCATAAAGTACTCCTTGAACTTCTTTACTTTTCTTTCTTGTGAGTGAGGCTTGTGTGGATGACTCACCCAATGCGGGCGTAGAAACAATAGATTCAATTGGAACATCTCCCTTTGGTGTCTCTTCTTCTTCATCAACTACCTCCAGCTCTATTTCTTCAACATCTGGAGGAAAGAATTCCAATGGCTCTTTGGAAGGTGCCTTTCTTTTAACCCTCTTGTATCCTTCAACTTTCTTAATGATTGGTCCTTGAGGAGCTCAAGCTTTCATCATCAACCATTGTACACTTCTATCCAAAACTGTTCTTCCAACTTTCTTAATATCAATGGTTTCTTCCTCATTCCAGTCTATTGGATCTAAGCTTTTAGTGCCAATGTTCAAAGCTTCATATGAGGGATCTAATACAATTCCATCATCCACCAAAGTGTCAGGAATATTTTCTTTAATACCCAACTCTACCATAAGTGAGACTGATAATCTCTCATAATTCTTCTTCCTCAAGTCATATTCATTCTGCCTATCACACCAAAAATCCTCTAACAAATTAAAGTGTTTAGTGAACACTGAAGGTAATAAAGCATGCATTTTTTCCCTTGGATCAAAATACTTACGAGCTGTATACAATCCCAATTTCAATTGTATCAACTCATTACAAACCACCTTTGCTCCCTTCAAATGTTGACAATTATATTCACCCAGTGTCATGGAAAATTTATGACATCCTGTCTTGTGCTTGATCCCAAACCTAGCATTAACTCCAATGGCTTGATATACAAATTCCATAAGCACTATTCTATTACTGCAGCATCTTGGAAGCAAATGGGGATGACCTTCAAAACCAAACAATCTGAAGTATGTAAATTTGGGGTATTGGATGTACCAACTTCCCCATTCAGAAATGAATGCCATAGCTTCTTGACTTAACCTGTATCCTGCATCTCCACTCAATTGGTTGATAACCACATATAGAAATGCATCATTGACTCTTCTGAAATGAGTCTCAACAACTTGAAGAGATAATTGATCATAGTGCTCCCATACTTTCTGTTGTCCATCCAAAACTCCCATTATACCTACTCTGTTTAATCCTGGGAAAATCCCCAATCTTGTTGCAGCATAAACCACATATGAAGTCATGAAGAAAGATTTAGTCTGTCTGACCCTTATGAGTTGATCATGTATGGCATCAGAAACAATCATTGACCAATCAAATTGGTAATCACCCTGAAAGATTACTTGAATAAAATGAAACATCCATTCCTTGAAGTGGAAGGCATCTCTCTTCCCAAACACCCTGGACAATATTAATATCAAATAAGATATCTCCTTCTTGAAATCTGCCCTCTTTGGTTGGTCTGCAAGCTTGCTTAAAGATTTCTTCTCTATGCTTAACCATCTTTTGTTTAAATGAGACTTATTGGAGTCTTTATTCTTGCTATATTTCTCCAATGCCTCTGCTTCAGTTAACTGCACCAAATTTTTGGGATCAGGAACATTAAATATGCTTTGAAACATTTGCGGAGTAAGATCTATAATCACATTATTCTGTGAATCCATGCATAATCTTGTAGCTGGATTATAAGTACTGGCCACTGTCAATATCAACTCCGGACACTGAACTGATAAAGGAAACACAGTGATATGTGCAAGACCGGAGTCAACAATCCTTTGTGTTCTCCCTGTCAAGTTTGCTCTTTCTACAAAGGTCTCTTCATGTAATTCTTCAAATCTATACTGGCCCAGATTAGTATCCATGATATCTAACTAGTCTGATTCCACCTTGCTCACTTTCACCACCGGATTCCTATGATCATACCTCAATGTATAAGGCAGCTGTTCTGGTTTCACCTTCTTTATTTTTGGTGTTGTCTTTGATGTTCCAGCCGGTTGATTCCTTCGAGCAGCCTCTCCTGATGTTCCTGACATCTCTCAAATCTCTTGCAAGCAAACCTCTAACTAGATCTTTAGATAAATCATCATAAAACATGCTTTTAAAACATACCTGTTACACATACATCGGAGTCGGAACCAGACAGAAGCTCAAAAGAATCTCTTTTACAAAACTGGCGGACTTGGAGCAAAAACCAATATAGAAACTTCACCAAATAGCAAGCGGGCTTGGAGTCGGAGTCGGGGAGGTTATCGGAACCGGGATCAGAACAAAAATGGATTTGGTTTTCTTCGAATTTTTATTTTTCATATTCTATTTCCATTCCACTTTTGCCTCCGATTTGTTATCGTTACTTCGACAAAAGACTTTCCCACTATATGCAGAGCCGGACATGGGATGAAAATGGAATTGATAACCTTCGCAAACAAAATTCTTAAGTTCAAGATCAGTTCCGATCTCGCCTCCGCCAGTTTATCCTATACTTCAAGGAAACCTTTTTGAACTCAGAATCGGAAATGGGATAAAAATGGAATTGATGACTTTTGTAAAAAAAAACTCTTAGTTCCATAATCTATTCCAATCCCGCCTCTACCTATGCTAATCATGACATCATCAAATTTATTCATTTTTCAACATAACTTCATGATTAAAACCTAGGTCGCTATAAAATCAAAAGGAGCTTTAAAAACACTACACTCATATGACTGTGGGGAACAATGGCACCTTAGGATATCATATTTAAATCATTTTAAAGTAATTGCAGAGACCAACGAAACCCTAACCTAACAAACCCGAGAAAAACTAGGGCACGAGTTTAAACCCTGCCTTTCTACCAGACGACGAAACCCTAATTTAAACAATAAATCTAATCTACCATAACTCACTGTAAAATCTCTAATCTACCAAACGCCATTAAAACCCTTAATCTAATCTAATCTATAGCAAACCAAAAATGAAACGACGCAATCATGATTAAGATGTGAAAGCGACGGCGCCCTAAAAATAGAAAGCAACAACACGATAAAACAAGAAAACAAAGATTTACAGTAAAACAAATAAGACAAAACAAGAACCTGCTCATTCAATCACATTGATGATCATAAAATTGCTTTAAAACACAATGATTGAACATGTGAGCAGATATAAAGCAAAACACAACGAACACAACTGCAAATAAACAAAGAACAACAAAGATAAAAGACCTACCTCAAACGCAAACAAACGCGCGCTAACTTTCTGAATCGATTCGCACACAATACCCATTCTCTATCTCGATCAATTTGCTCAAACAAACTCTACTATTGGTCTTCGTGCTCTTAGATTTGTAATAATAACAATAATGATCGGCTTTAACCCTTAATAAGGGAAAATATGTGAATTTCTACCTACACCGACAACCACCATTAATGCATTAAAACGCAGTAAAGGCAAAGTCGGAACTGTAAGAGAACGAACACTGGTCTGCAGTGCAACTTCAGTCAAAAAGTCAACGACAAAAATGGCGGGGGCGGAACTAAAATGGAATCGGGATCTTAAATTTATAAAATTTCCAAACCTTATTCCCATTCCGGCTCCGCGTCCGACAAAACAAAAACATAAACAAAAAGTTAAGTAAAAGACCAACCTAATAAAACAAAACACAAAAACCGAGACAAAACAAACAAAAAAAAAAGGTAGCGGAGTCGGGATCGGAATAGAGTTTAATTTTGCAAATTTTGATAACAGTCATCCCCATTCCCACTCTGGTTCCGCTTCTGCTAAAGACCAAAAACAAAGGCAAAGAAAAAGAGTGTCGTGATAGAACCAAAAACAAGCCTCAAAAGAACTTTCAGAACCTGATTCAGCTCCGGTTCCGATTCCGACAGAGAAACCAAAGAGAAACAAAGTATTGGCAAAAACTAGACTCCAAACTTTGTTTCAAAAACAACTAAGTACAAAAATCACAAAGGGGGACCCATTTTGACCATGGCAAAAGAAGGGGCGGTTATGCAAGGCATAACACATTCTAACAGTATGTTCCCCATGGACACGTGAAAGCTTTCTTGTGTTGGTCTTCAACTGCGATTTTGATTTGGTTATATCTAGAGAAACCATCTATGAGGGATAACATCTCGTATCCTGCTGTAAGATTTACTATCATGTCTATGTTCGGCAAAGGGAAGTCATCCTTAGGACATTCCTTGTTGATGTCTCTAAAGTCTGTGCAAATGCGGATGCCCCTAGTTGGTTTAGTCACTGACACAAGATTTGAAATCCAGTCTGCATAGTCTATGGTTCTTATGAATCTGACATCCAGGAGTTTCTTAAGTTGTGCTTTGACCAGTAGGGTAGTCTGTGGATGCATTTTCCGTAACTTATGTTTGACTGGCTTAATACTTGGGCTGTAATGGTAGATGGTGCAATATTAGGTCTGGATCCAACCTAGGCATGTCAGCATACAACCATGCAAAGTTTATCTGTCTCTTTGTGAAGAAGTACTGAAACTCTTATTTTTCTGTCTCTGTGAAAGAGGCTACCAAGCATATTACCTGAGGGTTTTCTTTTGTGCTTATGTTGACTTCAACAAACTCCTCTAATAAATTGGTGACTTTTCCTGAGCAACAGGGAGAATATTAAAACCTCCATTCTTGGGTGCCTTAGAGAGTTTTTCGCCCTCATATACGTCTTTTATTTTTACTATTTCTTCGTCCAAAGGCACCTTTTGATTTTCACCTAGGGACTCGTCATTTTGCTCATTTTCATTGTTTTTCTTTTTATTTTCATTTTTGCGACTAGAGGTGCAAATAGACCCCCCAAAATATGCTTTGTCATCCAAGTCTATGGTAAAACCAACTTTATGATCCCCTCTTGGTATGCCTTCTCGAAGTCCCATGAACTCAGCTATTGCTTCGTCGTTCTTGAATGTGTCTAAGATGGGTGTACCTTGTTGATCCCAGTTGATAAGCTGGGGATACATGAGGGGCATGCCATCATCGGAGTTATCAAAGGTGGAAGCTGACAAGGTGAATATAGAGTGGTTGACATGGTCACAAAAATTTTGGACTAACTCCTTCTTGTTCTTTTTCCTTTGGGTAGGTAAAATCTGATGTGGGACTATTGTAATGGCTAGGTCGTCAAAAGATGGTTCGTCAGGTGCCCAAGATGCATGATCAAGGGTTTCCCTATAATAGTGCTTAAGCCATTCTTCTTTGGACAAGGGCTTCTTATTACGCGGACTAGATGGCTTTGGTAAGGGTTTTATCATTTGGTCGAGTTCTCCAAATAGATTATCTAGGTTCATGGTACTGGTAGAGGAAAGGGAATCACATTCATAGTCACTTGAGTTAGGGGATTCATCGTAAACTAGGGGAAGTGGTTCATGAGATATCACGATGTCTTCATAAGCACTCACTTCCTCTTGAAATGGTGATGAAGTACTAGGAAATCCAATTCTAAGCGGTTGAAACCCTAGCCCTAGGCCTTTCGGTCGTGGTGAGACAATGATTGGGTCCATCCTTCCATTTTGATGTAGTCCTAACCCACTATGCCTATCATAGCCTTTGCTTTGCATTATCTTAAAGCCTTTTCCATATTGATCCTTAGCTATTTGAATAGACGGTGAGGGGTATTCATTGTCTTCCTGGTGCAACCAGGAGGTAATATCACCTTGGTCCACAACTTCTTCACTTAATTCTCCCCATTTGGTTAATGTCATTGTAGGGGGAACATGAAATGTGACTACTGACTGTCTTCTATCTGCCATGGGTAAGCCATATGCTTTAGGTGGAACCAACTGACTGACACAATAAGATGCCTTCATGTGATATTCTCCACAACCCTTGTCTTGAATCTCGACCTTAGGAGTGGATGATGGCGGTTTGAATGAAATGGACTTGGTAAGATGTGATGGATCAACGTATAGGGATAAAATGGATGATGAAGCTTCTTGATTAACTGGTACCTGTCATTGTGGAATTTCTCTTAGGATTGTACAATATTGAAAAAGGATCTGGATCACCATTAATCGTGATCTCGGTGCCATTATACGGGAATTTAAGACATTGGTGATATGTGGAAGGTACAGATTTCATTGCGTGTATCCAAGGTCTACCTAACAATAGGTTACACGAAAGGGTGAGATCCAAGACTTGGAAGCTGGTGTTTATAACTACTGGGGAAATTCTGATAGGGAGTGTAACAACTCCTTTGGATGATCTTTCCTCATCATCGTAAGCCTTGATGACTATACTCTTAGAGGTGTCTACGCATGCTTCTGAGAATCCTAATGCCTTAACCAATTTTAGGGTACACAAGTTCTAACCTGCTCCTCCATCTACCAAGACTCGTCTGACTTTGGTTTGATGGGCTAGGACTTCAAGATGTAATGGGTCATTATGATCGGTCTTTTCTGTTGAATAATCTTGTTGAGAAAATGTGGCATGATGGGAGTTAGTTAAGTATCCTACCATTTCTTCAAAATGATTGACATCTAAGTTGGTAGGGACAGTCGTTCTCTATAAGGCTTTGTCGAGAATGGATCGATGCTCAGGTGATAAAGTCAATAGTTCCAAAATGGATATTTGTGCTGGGGTCTTGCTTAGTTGATCAAGCAGATTGTACTTAGACTTGGAAGACTATGTAGGTGGCTCAGAAGAAGGACCTGGAAGAGTTATCTAGTTCTGCATGTGTTTACACCACATTCAGGACGCTTCTTAATGGTGATGGTATGGACATTTTCATTTGCAGGTCAGAGGTGGTTTATGATCGTACCTTTTCCATAGTCATACTTGGTATTTGCTTAATTGGCTGATGGAGTATTCTTGGTTCCCAAATTGGAGGCTTTTCCTTTCATGTGGTCATGCAATGAGTCTGTGAAGACCTTATGATCATTGTTCTTGGTATGTTTTTGCTCATTGACCTCTATGGTTTTGTCTTCAACAAAGTCTTGTATGATATTCTTTAGTTGTTGACATTGTTGTAGGTTGTGTCCTTTTGTTTGATGGTATTCACAATAGGCATTATCATCCCACCATGAAGGTTTAAACTGTCTAGGATCATATTCTCTTGGTTCTAACAGTTTTATGAGATCATGTTTAATCATCTCTTTGAAAATTTTCTTGATTGGCTGCCCCAAAGGGGTAAATTCACGTTTAGGAAATCTCCTTTGTGGTCGTTGTTGCTGTGAATTTTGGACAAAATTTTCTGTTTGATCTGGATTACTCGTCATGTCCTGATTGGGGTTGTAACCTATAAGTGTGATAACTGGTCCTGTATGTATGGTTTTAGCATCAACAATGCCATCATTTGTAACATTTTTGTTTCTAGACTAGAACTTGTTTCTATCATTGGGCGTGTTTTGATGTTGAACCACTGGGTTTTTGCCTGGTACTTTAATTTCTCCTTTGTCAATAAGGCCTTTTTCAAGGATGATTCCCTTTTGTACCAAGTCTAGGAATGAAGTACAACAATGTACCCTTAAGTCACCTCTCAGTTTTGGATTGATGTTTTCAAGGAATATCGTGACCTTTTGTTTTTCTAGTATTTCAATTGGACATCTGCTAGCTAGACTTCTCCATCTTTGGAAGAAAGTGGTGAAAGTTTCACCGTCTTCTTGTGTTGTGTTGTGTGGCATAAGGTAGCTATTGTTACTTCATTGTCTATGTTAAAGGCAAAGTGTTCGACAAACTTCTCAGCTAATTCACCCCAGGATCGTATGCCATATGGTAATTTAGAGAACCATTCCAGTGCTATCCCGACAAGGGTTCGCGAAAATAATCTCATCAAGTATGTGGGGTCATATGATATGTCCTTGCATGTCGTAGAGAATTCTCTAATGTGTTCTAAAGGATTCGTCCTCCCATTATACTTAGGAAAATTCAGTATAATGTATCCATGGGGGAAGGGTGTCATGTAAAGCGCTTTGTCAAAAGGACATGGACATAGATTTTGCACTGAGATAGTTCATTTTCCTGACATATACATGTTGTCCATTTGTTGTTGAAGCATTTGCATTTGGTTTTGGAGAACATCTACTCGTGTCAAGGACATGTTTGCGTTGTTTGGATCAATGTAGGTGTTCTGAAATGTTGTGTTCTATGACAGGTTGTGATTTGGTGAGGGTATATATCCTGTTTGAATGTTTTGATTTGGTGTAGGAATATTTCCCATCTGAATGTTCTGATTTGGTATAGGAATTTTTCCTGTCTGAATGTTCTGATTTGGTATAGGAATATTCATGCCAACTTTGGATCTCCTACCAGTAGTGTTTGTGCCAAAGGGGTTTGATGAAGTTTCTCCCGTAGTAAATTGTAAACCTTGTGTTATGTTGAAAGGGATTGTGCTTACAATTGACGATGTTTGAGTAGGTATGCCAGTTGGTATCGCTGTGGTAATTTGAGGAATAGAAACACTTGATGTCGCAGTTTGTGTTGGTTGAGTAGATGTTGTTTTCAAGGTGTGAACATCAAATCCTGGTGGTAGTGTGGCACCTTCTACTAGCAACTTTGCTCGATATCATTGGGGATCATTTTCCAAACATTCATCCATAAAGGATGCAAATTCAGGATCTTGTACTGCAACATCTATGTCTTCGGTAAAAATTTGATTGTGTGCGTCTCTAGTGACGTGTTTTTCAAGCAAAGTTTTGTGTGGTCTCTCTTTTCCTAATGGTTGATTTACGAAAGGATTGAAAAATTCGTTAGGGTTTGACATTGCTTTCTATTTCTTTTTAGACCTTGTTTCAACCATGAAAAGTTTCTCAAAATGGGGTAATGCAAACTATGTCTAAAAACTGGTATGTCCTATTTCTATGTTTTTTGGATTTTCTAAAAATAAAGGATGTTGCTAAAGATTTCTAAAATGACGTATACTAAGATGACATATGCTAGGATGGACAATATGCAAAATATCGAGTAGACTATCACGGTAAATGATTCTAAGATGGGTATAACCTACCACCTATGGAGTAAATCCAAGCAATGATTTGAGTTGACCAAGGAACCTAATTGTAGGACAAAGACAGTTGACAAGGTGAATTTACCAAACTAAACTGTTGAGCTAGAAAGATTCACAAATAGGATAATAGTGACTAGGTTCAATGATGGTGACAAATCGGAGCATGAACGTATCTAATGACGAGGAAATTTATTCTATTCCACATATGCAATTTCCTAGGAAGTGTCTAAATGTATGCAACTTAGGATGACTATGACTAGGACGTATATGACACCTAATAATGCAAGGTTTTGAGCAAATTTTTTCCAGTTTCTGTCCAAGGTTGATCTTTAGAAACAGAAGCGAAAAAGACAATTATGCTTTCGGACTCAGTTTGCAATTTTTGAAGTTTTCTGTTGACAGTCAAATGCGGTTCACCTATCAGATGCGTTGATATTTTTGACAGATGCGGTTTAAGTTGCACATGCGGTGATTTGACTAAAACAGGTTTCAAATGTTGATAGACAAATGCAGTTTTCAGACATATGCGGTTTACTGTATGGCAAATGCGACTCAATTTATCAGATGCGACTCAGAATATAGACTTTGTGAATCTAAAACTGTTGACAGACACTTGCGGCTTTTTGTTTGACAGTTGCGGCTCACACATACACATGCGACGTTTCACCTAATAGTCGCGACTCTTTAAGATAAATGCGGTTCTAAAAACAACAGTTGTGACTCTATTTGACAGTTGCAATTTTCTAGATATGGTGTTTCAACTGACTCCATTTGATGATCAATTTATTTGACGAATACAACTAAAACAAGCATAGAATACAATGTGTTTTCAGTTTTTAGTGACGGATCTGTTAAAATCAGAGAACAATTACACCCTAGGCTGTGTTGGACAATATTTACTGAGTTCTTACTTGGATAAATCCAACTACGCATATTCAAGGCGGATGACTAGTAGCTTGACCCCACTGGCTCCCCTCCACGACACTCACTTATACGGGGCAGCCAAACTATTGTACCCATGAAACTCCCATGGCATACATCTCATCTCCACACATGAACCGTAAATATGTAAGACGACTTCACTGGTCCGAACCTGCTGCACTAACAAATAGAAAGGATTTTGGCAAAACTACAACATGGCTTTTAGTAAGGGCATTCCGTTTGTGGGGCACCATCTAGTATGATGAGAGACCATTTCTTCCCTTCTCGTTGGAACAGTGAGTGTGATTTTTGGGGTTTCCCCCAAAAATCCACTTTTATATATCGACTGGAAGTCGCTTGGCGTCTAGCATGCTACCGGTCTGGGTCATCTTGGGGTGAGTACTTTTTCCCACCAAGACAGGCCCAAGTTCTAGAGTTAGTAACCATTTCTCTTACACCCAAGATCACATGAATGCACAAGGGGAGAGGATACTTCGATATACCAAATCGTGGGGTTGTAAACTAACATGAACAAACACAAAAAACACTGGTTAATTTTTAAACCCAAATGACAATTATCTATCTACCAAACATAAAGATTTTAAAATAAACTCAACAAATCAATGTCTTCATAAGGTCTTGCATGCAAATGATTAGTAGTTTCCCTTGTGTCTTTGGCTTTCGTCCTGTAGAAAAAGAACATGTTTTTGGTTTTTATTTTGGTCTTCTATGCTTCATCCTGCAAAAGCTAAGTTATCCCCCTAAACACAGCTGCAAACAAAACATTAATGAATACAAAACAAGACAAAAACTAAAAATCAAATTGTGAAAATACGAAAGTTAATAAAAAATGAAAATAAATTTTACCAGGCAGATGCGGCTTTTAAACTTATAGATGCGGTGTGATGTTGACAGTCGGATGCGGCGCAGAATGTCGCAGATGCGATTTGTGTTGTCGGATATGTCACGGGATGTATCCGATGCGGTTCGCGAGAACAAATGTGTCATTTCTTCAATCAATTGCTGTTTGTTGTACGATTCCTGCAAAACAAAAAATGGGAAGACGAAAAGATGTTGCGAAATTTGAAGCATGTTTCACGTCGGGTTCACCAAATGTAAACCTAGAATAAATGGAGAATCTGCATAGATAGATGGTTAAATCTAATCTAACAAATATTAATCTAAACCAAACAACTAAGAACGAGTAAAAATGAACAAAACAATTAAAACTATAACTAGAATAGTGTCACCGAATATGCGTCCACTTCTTCGAATTATTTTGATTGTCCTTCTCCATTTTGCTGTCTCAGTATTCTTGCCCTCATATTTCTAGTATTGATGCAAGCATAACCTGGATGTATTGGCTTAGCAAAATATCGAAGATAATAGGTTCTTCTCAAAAGTATTGATTTCGGGAGGAGGAATAATGACAATGATAGGTCAATTTATAGAAATTGGGAATGATCGACTCAGATTCGAAAGAGAGATCAACGATTGAGATTGATGAATGCCATGCGATGTGAGTTATGTGTCAGTTAGAACGTGAGTTAGGAAATTCTGCAGGATAAAGATTAAATTAGAACAATAACTTAATCTTGTGTCAAGATTGTTCGAAAATAGAAAGAACACGAGTTCCAAATTAAATAAACAATTTAATCTCCAGTCGAGAGTCTTTGAAAATAGAAGAAATAGACTTTGAATGATCCATTCGAATGCACACATGAATGAATTAATTAAATAAAGATATTTAATTAATAAACACATTCATGCATATGAGTTAGAACTAGTTAACTGACTGGTTGTGATAGAGAGTCTCCTCGTAGAGATGATCAAATATCGAATTCGGAGATAACTGACGGATTTAAATAGATCTCGAGTCAGAAGGTGAGTGAATGATTAGATAATTGGATGACAAAAGAATGTGATATAAACAATTAATTATGAATTAAATGTTAATTTAATTCAACATTCGAAATTGAAATGAATTAATTAAATAAATAATGTAATTTATTTAATTGACTGTTGAAAAGGATTAATTGAATAATTAATTAATAAATATTTAATTATAGTTGAAATATGACAAAGGGGTAATTAAATAATAAATTATTTAATTAAGAAAGGATAATTAATTAGTTAGGGACATAATTAAATAAATATGATTTATTTAATTAATCAAAGTTGAATAAGAGTAATAACATGAATTAATAGAGGAAAGATGGACATTAGAAAATTATGTCGAAAGTGGTACTCGCAAGCCTAGACCAATTTTCAGTGTCTACACACTTCAACAAGCCAAATTGGTAGAAAACCATTAGGTTATATGATCAATGAAGAAGAAGATAGAGACAATACTTTATTCCCATGGAGTTTGAGGTATTCACCTTCAAAGATATTGATGAATCCGTAGAGAACATTACAACAACAACAAAATCCAACAACAACTGGAAAATTTGGAGATGAAGAACAAGTAGACAAATTGAGCAGTTGCATTGTACCTACCAATGAGTTCTTGTGAAACTTTCAAAATGAGATAACCCTTTTTTTGAAATCTTTGTTATTTTCAAATAAGATGAATTGAGTATGCTTATTTATTCCTCCCATATGACTTGAAACAAGATGAATTTAATTTTGAAATGAGCAACATGGAGATAGAAAGTGAACAAAGAGGTGGGAACAAAATGAATATTGATCAAGAAACTATAGGTTGTTACCCTAAAAGTGACCATCTTCATACTATGAATTGGTGCCTAAACGTCTTTGAAAATGATTTCCAATGTGGAGAGGGAGTCGTTTTATCTTCATTATAGGCTATGGAGAAAATTGATGAACTTGAAAATTCGAGTTTTTCATTAATGAAAAATGATGTAATAGTTGAATTAGTTGTTGAAGAGCATGCATTTATTATGTCGGCTAGTAATGAATTTGTATAAGCTGAAAATAGTGGTGATAGAAGCAACTTTCAATCATCCCTGATGCAAATTATTTCAGATCAAAACCCATTTCAGGTGCATTCAACCTTTAATTTAATCAATGATGAATTTATTCAGTATTCCAGTTTGTTTGGTGCAACATATGGGGATGTGATTGAAGATTGACAAGATTATATATAGGAAGTCATAGAAGTATATTATGAAAAATGGTTATTTGGTCATGAAATTCTATAAAAGGACTCCCTCTAAACAACAAGTCTCCTTTGGATTGGTACATTATTCCTAAGTCTATAAGAACTACATGTGGATATGCATTACTTTTTCACAAAGGATCCTACTTCTCTCAATCTATCAATGGCTTTGCATAGACACTCTTGATCCCCTTTTGAGGTAGGGTCTTCCTGCCATGTACATATTTGGGAAATTTTGTCGTGTTGTTAGTCTAGGTCCTTTTTCGTTTTTGCCTCATTTTTGGCTTGATTAGGCTCCTTTCCTTTTATGATTATGACTCTATAGCCCAATTGATTTTTAAGCATTGATCTATGAATGGGATTCTGGATTCCTTGCTTCATCCTTCACAGTCCTTGTCCCCTGTTAGCGCTGATTGTTGCCTTGAAATTAGTACATGATACAAAGAAGAGCCTAAATTGGTTTCCCCAATTTTTTTTTGGTTAAGTCTAAAGGTCCTCAAGTTTTCCATATTGATCCTTTACACTACTTAACTTCCTAAGGTTCCCCCTATACTGAGCCGTTTTCGTAAAAATCGACCCTTGGAAGAAGTTTTAGAACCATTGTCAGGTTCCAACACAGTTTTCATAACAATGTTGGTCCCCAACGGGGTTCCCACAAGCTATTGTATTCTCGACAAGTGAATAAATTTTCTTAAGGAGTGGCATATCAATTGATTTTAAAAACTCTTTTGAAAATCATCAGGGTTTTTAAAACTTAAATTTTTTGAAGAAGCATATCTTTAAAAAAGAAAGTGGGAAAATAAGTAAGTTAAAAAACAAGAAGGTTTCCTAAACCTTGTTGGACTTTGACGAGGTTCTCAAACCCTCGTCGGGACCCGACGCTTGTTCCACAACTCGCTTTCAAACCCGCCATTTTTATGATCGAGATTTCTACTTGGTTAAAGGATGTGTTGTTGCTTTAAGAGAAAATGAAGACTATGTATTATAAAAGGAGGATCAATTAAAACCAAAAATTACCAAATGAAAACCAAAATTTGGCACATGACAAGGGGTGATTAAACATAAAAACAGGTATATTATATTAACTAGAGAGCTACAAATACAAAATTTCATGGGTAGAGAGAGAAAATCAAGTTGTAGATCCCCTCCACAACTTCCTGAATCCTCTCAATCTGTGTGGGAGAACAAAGATTCTCATAAAATTCTACATAATATGCAAAGGTTTCTATTACATTCCTCTCAAGCCCCCTCGCGTAGGAGGGTAATAGCTTGCTTAACTTATTCCTTCTTGTGAGAGGTGGCAATATGTATGGCATCTCCAACCAAAACTTCATATGGATTCTCACTTAAGTGTCCCAAGGCAATCTAAACACTAGCTCTATACACCAACTTTAGTAGCCTCTCGGTGGCCTTAACGCCCCACTCAAATTTACAAGAAGTTTGGATTATGTTGTAGATGAACCACTCCAGAATTACAAAATTGTGGACATGGACTGCACTAGCAAGTTCTATCCTACAATCCTCCTGATGACTCCTTCCTCGATGTTGTTCTTGATAATAAAAATATCTTTCAACTAGTCAACCACTAACTGTTGCACACAACTACAATCCAGGTCCTCACTGGTGAGAAAATCCCCTTTAGAAGTCACATCGCTCGAGTTGCTCGACATGTGGAAGATAAGTTTAGAATGTGAAGAGAAAAACACAACTTCTTTGGATAAAAATGAGTAGGTTCCTACTGTATTACTCTGATGATAAGCAATAAGAAGGCCCATTTAAATTAATAGGTAAGGACGTTGCCAAAGTGTTTAAGCCAAGATAGAGCAACAAAGGATGTAATGAAGCCGCCAAAACATTTTTTCGAACAAGCATTGACATTGGTGGAAAATATTTTATAAAATCCATATGATGTCACAACAAATGTGTAATCGAATGCAAAGACTATGAGTTATAGGTTTTCTAATGTATGAAGATCCACTAGACTTACATGTATGCATCCTTGGTTCTTTGAGAACTAAATACACCGATAATATTGGATCGCTAGTTTCAAAATTGACACATATCATGTAACTAGGATATTTAAAATGAGTTATATGATACTTAGGGGAATTTGTTAGAAAATATTTTTGTAAAGGTTTATTAAATTTCCCATTTTAAAAATGGTAGTTACAAAAAATGAAATGACTCAAGGAGGAGCTATAAATATGTAATTTGAGGACATTAGAAGGGTCCAAAATTTTGATCCCCATTACACTTTGATGTAAGAGTGAGAATTGATCAAAGAAGGATCAATACAATTTTTCTCATTTATGAAGAGATTTATTATTTGCGTGTATTTGAAGTTTGAGTGCGATACTTAGTGTTTATGTATAAGTTTGTAAGCTTAGATAAATGCTTGGATATTACTTTTCTTTGTGAATGTGATATTCCATTATGTTACATTCATCTTCTTTAGGATTGAGCGAAGTTTAAATTTGAATAGTCAATTCATCTATTGCTAATATCTCAATCTTTGAGTTGTAGTATTGGTAACATTTTTTTTTCAAATCATGTTTCCATGCATTCAAAATTGTAGTTTGAGGACTTAGTCTTGTCTGATTTGTATCATGGGTAAGTGCAAGAAGTTGAGTCCACGAAACGTGGAATTTTTTGCCTTAGCCAAAAAAATGAAATCGACATTGCAAAAACGTGAAATCGGCATTGCAAAAATGGGATCCCGAGCCTAAAATAAAAAAAACGGGATCCTGTTTTGGAAATTTTTCAAAAATGGAAATTTTCCTTTTTTTTACAAACGGGATCCCATTTCCCCGTTTTGTAAAAGCATAAAAAATGATTTTTTAATAAATTTTTAAAATTTCAAATTTGTTTTGCTTTGCGGTCGAGTTTTTGCCTCGGATTTTGGTTCGGGAAAAGCATTGGGAATCTGAACCTAGGCCTTCAACCTGGTTTGACCTGCAAGTTGAAGGTTCTAACAATGTCAGAGAAAAATACCGAGTTTGGACATATGGCTGACGACTTTTTTTGTAGAATTTTTTGATGAAATTAAAACCCATTTTAGATGAGACAATGTAGATTCCAAATATGTAATTTTTTTTACAATTGGATTTTTTTTTCTATTTTTCAATTAATTTATGATGAAATTGGTCCACAAACTTTAAATATCAGAGTGTTTTACTATTTTAATAACTTTTGATCAACATAACATTTTGATGAATGGATTGCACAAGGGCAAACTTCAAACAATTCTTTTCAATTTTATATTTTTTTTGCAAAAAATGACAACTTTAGGTCATCTTGTGCGTGTTGTACATGACGATTTTTCTAAACGACAAATATGCTTAATAAAAAATTAACAAAAAAAAAAATTCAATAAAAAATTACAAAAAAATATCCAGGGCGAGCTTCAGCGAGTCAAAAATCTTTTCCCAAAAGGATTTAAAAAAATATGACAATTTAAGTCAAAACATGGATGTTGTACACATGCATGTTATGGTAAAAAAAAATGACTTTTAAACAGTAGTTTTTACAAATGCCTATTAAAACTCAATTTGTACAATCTGGGTATTGAAATAAATTACATATTTGGAAACTAGACTCCGAGTACTACATTTTATGACTGGTGACTTTTTTGAAGATTCCATCTCTAAGTGCTTCAAATTTTAAGGTCAAAGTGTCAAATTTTGAAAATCAGGAAAAACACTTCCACTTTTTGGTCAAAAAGTGGACTCAACTTCTTGCCAGCACCCTCATGGCTATGCACAAATGTTAGTTTTTCCTTTACCACTTTCTGTTTAAAAGTATACCCATCTTTTGAATTTTAAAAATCCAAAATTTTATCATACAAGGGAGTTGTATCTTAATTAAAATTCAAAGGAAGATCACCAATGAATGGCGATCTCTCCAACTGTTCGTTGTTTATTTGTCTTCATTCTGGGCAATAAAGAGTCAATATTAATTTATTTTTGTAGAAGACAAATCTATCAACCAACACATGGGTTGGCCCAAGAGAACACATCTCCATGCAATAAAAACCACCCTTTCAAGATATTTCTAAACATCATTGGCCATTAGATATAAAAAAGAACAATACCATAATTTTGCATTGCACAAGGTTGAGTTCAAAACATAAAGGATAATTCCACAATCACAAACTTGACCTGGACTTGTTAATTTTAATTTTAAAAAATCATAGATTTAGTATAGATTTTGAGACATTCATTGATTGAGAGATCAATTTTATCTAAAATTATATTAGTTTGTTGATACACATTCTTCAGTCATAGAGCTAAGTACTCCTATCTACTACATTTACTTTCTTAAATAACTATTGCAATTATCAAAAATATCATTGCTAGCTAGTCAATAATTAGTTTAGATTAATTTTTCTTATGTGTATATTTAATTAGATTAGCCTAGACTATACTTAAGATTTGTTTTTAGTTTCCTTTACTTTTTTGTGCACCTGTTCAATCCTCCATGACCTAGTTTTCTTTAGTTTTTTTATCATCAATTTTAGAGTTTTTTAGATTTACACCTTTCTGATATTCACATCTTATTTTGAGATCTAAGATCTCCTTATATATTTCTTTTCTTATTAGGGTTTTTGAGCTTTAATGTGATATTTTTTCTACTCTTTACCCTCCGCTAATAATCATATTAAGGTTTTTCTTTCATATCTGGTATATCATAATATATTTGAATTTTAATTTAAAAGTGCCTTGAGCTTTATTTTTCTATCTTTTGTTCATGTCATGAGTTACTTGAGATCTTGATCTTTCATTACAATTTTTTTATTTTATCTAAACCCTAACATGGCCCAACTGTTAGATATGCTTACACTTACACTTTGGTTTATTTCTTATTCCTATGTATTTCAATATGTTTCATGTCTCCTTAATTATGAGGTAACCACTCCATTTAAGGAATAGATTTTGAGCTGTACACACCCTTGTGGTATATATTAGTACATTGATATATTGAAGCAATATGAAATTATGATTACCATTTGTGTTTTTTTTCTCTTCATCTTTATCTTTCATGATCCTTTGTGTTTTGTTTTAACACCAAACAATGAGAATGAAGTCTATTTTGATGATCATAATGAGAATAGTGAATATTATAATCATGGTGCTTATTTTAATAATCAAAACTTTAGGATTTTGGAGGTATCCCCCTTGAAGTGTGTAATGCCCATAACTTACACATGGGCAAAAATACCACTATTTTTTTTTAACCAACTCTACCAAAAATATTAACCAAGCCAGATAAGATATCTTGCTATATATGCACCGAGAGATGAAGTTCATATAGCAACATCAATGGCACATCACTCGAGAGCAGGGAATGAGGTAGGGCTCATACAAGTGTGTGGAGTCCATCATAAACACCCTCTTGTTGGTAATAGGTTTACTAATCACCCTAGGTTGATTTAGGTGAGAATAAATATTATTTTAATTTTCATCTAGCCAAAATTCATTTGTCAGTGCCGACCATAGGTCCTTTGTTTGAGCCTACTCATCATGGGAATTTGATGATCGGTTAGGAAGTCTAGCTCTTTTCCTAAAACGTGGTCTATCAACCTTACCATGCCCAAAGATATGGTCTATGATTAAATGAATCCCTTCTATCTAGATTTAATCTTTACACACTTAATACATTGACTTACTTTATGATACAGGTTTACCATGTAAATAAGTTTCCCAAAACTTTAATCATAATAAACTAGAATTGATCCATACAAGGATTCAATTATAAATATTGAATTCTTCTATAAACATAAAGTAATTTGCATGAATCAATTTATTTCTAATTCAATATTTTACTAAATAATTAACCATATTGACTTATCCCAATTTTATAACATCTTAAATATTTAAATTTAATACCTATACTAAACATCCTTCCATATATATAAATATACAATTTTCATATTTATTTATTTTATTTAAAAAAAATATTTAACTTACATAATTGTTATATATATAAAACCAAAATTCTAACTTAAGATTTAATAAATGAAATAATTTAAACTAACTAATTTCCTAAACCTTTTCTAAATCTCTTATCTTTAACTTTATCTTTAAGATACCTAATTTCTAAATCTCTTACCCTTTTTTCTTTTATCTTTAAAATACCTAATTTCTAAATCTCTTACCCTTTTTCTTTTATCTTTAAAATACCTTTCTAAATCTCTTACCCTTTTTCTTTTATCTTTAAAATACCTAATTTCTAAATCTCTTACCCTTTTTCTTTTACATACTTAAAAGCCACGTAGCCTCCTACATGAATTTTATTTGTCTATAATTTTTTTCTTTTTAAATGCTTTTTTTTCTTTTACTTGCTTATTATTATTTGCTAGAATTCCTCACGTGACTAATCACGATATCTTAATTTGCACATGAATAAAGGTAGTTTAAATTAATGTCTTTTTATATGTGAGACCCATGTATCGCCATTTAGAAAAGGCCGATTACAGACTCTATGCCATGACGAGAGTATATTTTTTTTTGGGGCACGTATATTTGAAAATCGGAGTGCAGTAAGTAAGTGTTGAAACATAATGTGTTTTGACTCTGTTTTTTTTTAATGTAAACAACCACTTACGTGATGGAACTAGTATAAAAAGGTGTATGTTATATTCTACTGGTTTCATTACGAGGAGCCGTTTAGGTGAAAGATGAAAGATGCTAAGACATAGAGGATTCTGGTACTGCTATCTAGCCAACGTTAAAATAGATGTTAATCTTAAGACAAGTAGATGCATAGGGCTCAGATGCAGCAAATAAGGGGCGGCAATCAAGCAAACAAGAATAAAAGGTAGACATGCATAAGGGTAAGCATAACTATTTATTACCAATCATATGACAGGATTCATAACAAAAAGGATGGGTGTAGCAGCATATAACTGTCAGGGTCGAAGGGCTTACACAAAGCATACACTAAGTTGGCCGTGCGAGACATCTGCGCAGACTATGCAGACTTAGTGTATAGGAATAAGGGTTTTCACGGATTCCTTTCCCATTCCCAAGCATTCATGAGTTAGCGAAGGATGGCTTGATTAACAACGTAAAACATAAAATAATATTCACCTACACTGCACAATAGCTTGGATTCACGCTGGCACAGATAGGCACTTTGCACGTTAATCAAATTACTAAAATCGATTGATAGGTATATATGTGACAAACATAGGACCACCGCATAGTCCAACAGGCTCCTTAATACCTTGGGTCTTCTCATAGCCGCATTTTAGCTGTAAACTATGCAGCTAAGAAAGATGCAAAGCCACTTTTCACGACCTGCAACCAGTATCCCCTCTGTCTGAGCTCGTTGGAGTGGAAGGAATTCACTCTTGTGTATATACAAAAGAATTTAGATTAGCAGACCGTCCACCTTAATGTATGCTTTTTGCAGCAAATGCATATAATGGATACTGATGATTTTAAGAGCCTAAAAACTTGACAGGTGGATAGGAGGAGCCAGGGAACCGAGAAGCTGAATAATCGCTAAGGTAAGGAGGTGCATAGCTGACCCTGATACTCACCAAGTTTTCAAATTTATTCCTTTATGCCCACCGTGATCGTTATGTATGGGCAATATACTCTGTTGTAGAGATTTGTAAATATAATTTGTTTGATGCTAAGCTGCACTCTCTCCGGCATCTCTTAACGATTTGATGAAGATGCCCACTCTATTTAGGGGAAAATAAACCAGATTTCAACCTCCAGATTAGTCTTTCCAGTAAATGAAACGTGGGTGCTAAAGCTGCAAGGACCTTTTATCTTCTACAAAAATCTAGTGCCTGAGCGATACATGTTCTTCACTAAAGTATTTATTATGGGAATGAGGTCAAGTCTGAGATGTATTTGAGAAAGAGTCCTTAATATTCGCTCTTGGCATTACACCGTCCATAGGTAGGAGAGTTGATCATTTGGTCTGCCACTCTCCTAAAATCACCATGCGCTGATACATATAAGGCAATATATAACAAATACAATATTCTTCTTGTATTTACAGACGTCAAATAAGCCTTCTACGTCAGTGGCAAAGGGAGGAATTTCAACCAATCAGGAAGATTATTATGCGATTTTTGTTTTCTTATCTAGCTAGTTTAGTTCGAGCTAGGAATTATATAGGTTGTTTTTATTTTTATTTTTGGTTATAGATCTGAGCATAAACATGCATATCTCTTATTAAGACTTTACTACTGCATAAGAAAAATCCGAGCACCATAGTTAAATAAGAAGGTTGCAAGTAGACATGCAAAACAAAAGTAAAATTACTCCTTTGCACTCCTATAATACTGCACATATTCCCTTTTATCCTATTTTGATCTAGGTGATATTTCATTTAGAACTCATTCTTTTCATTTTCCAAATACATAACACCACAAAAACAATAGATGCAACTTTTCAAACTTGCCAAATAAAGACCTCAGAAATCTGCAACTACACATTTATATACACATACATTTTTACTGTATTTCTTTTGACAAAGCAGTATGATGTTATCTTTGAATTCAGAATACCCACTATATTTTTCTTGCAATGTAAATACATGTATTCTTAGAAAACAACGGATGTGCCTTTGCCTTTCAACAACATAAAATCTGTACATATACACTTATGTGTTACAACAAAATATATAATCCTTCCTTAAGCAAATGAACAAAAAGGTAGGAACTTTATTTCCAGACTTAACATTCATTCTTTCAAAATGGAACATGCATATTCTCTTAAATGAAAGGAAAATAAAATTGATTTAATGCGAGTTTCTTTTCACCCCTAGTTATAGAGTCACAACATCATGCAAATATACACCACTTTCACACATATACACTTTTCTCCCTCACCTACCAATAAAGGTAGTTACATTTTTGTGAGGTTATCTTCACCTCATAAACATAATGATATGACAAAATAGGTGATCCTCTTCAATCTTGAAATAATCTTCATGACTTTCTCCAACCTACACAAAACACAAACATATTCTCCATAGCCAAGGTAGTGCTCACCTCCCAACCTTTGGTTGGAAAACCAACCACCCCTGAGTTAGGAGGAAACCAAGGGAACTGGGTATACAAAAAGGCCATTCCAACAAGCCATATAAACACACATGAAACATACAACAAATTTCACTCCCTCCCAAGGGGTTTATCACATAACTTAAGGATTCATTACAAATCCAACATGGGGAATGGAGGGTGGACCACACACTCCATATGGGGACCCAAAAGAGAACAACAAGAATGAAACCATTATCACACTTTCATCTCTTCACATACAACCCTTCCACCATAATTCCTCTTTCACGAAAGACCCATACCACCAAAACCATTTCTACTATTTCATAATTTGCATATGGGTACTCATACCATTTTTAAGCCTCTCCCTTTAATGAGGAACTAAACATCCCCATGGAGGTTCCTACTCCATACCATCCCCAACGAGGGACACTCTACCCAAATTTTGGGTGAGCCTATCCCTATACAACCCTTTTCCCATCACATAATACACATTCAACAACACACGACAACAAACACCAAAAGCATTTTAAAACAAACACACGATCTCAATTGATTAAAACATAGAGAAACAAGAGTAGAATGGTAAACTTACCTCCAATTAGATCTTAGGGAAAAATGGGTTGAGGATCCACACAACTCCTCTTCTTCCAACCTTTTTCTTCAATCTCCTCAACCCCCAAAATTCAACCAAAATCAAGAATGCAAAAATAATCCCATAACCCTTATTTTGAGTTTGTTTTATAGGAACTCGGGTTTGAATTCCTTTGAATAGGGAGATGACATTTGTCCACATCCCATTCATTCTCCCAAAAGACACTCACCCATGTTTTCTCACACATGTGTGAGAACTTGGGAGCCTTTCAAGGCAACTTGGAGAAGTGGGGATGGAAAGAGATTAGTCCCTATAGCACTTCCCAAAACCTTATTTTCGTCAAACCTCTTTAAGGTCTCAAAAAAAGTGCCCAATCTTGAGATTGACCCAAAAATTTGAGCTAAAAAGGTACTTAACCCATAGGTACCTACCCTAGAGACCTTAAACCCATAAAAACACATAAAAAATATCACTTTTCAATCCCCAAAAAGTGTCTAAAAGTTCAAATTCGAGTTTGTACGCTTGGATGAACAACTCATCTCCTAGATGGACTGACGTGGCAATAAAAATCAATTTACTAACATTCACACTTTACATCACAAATAAAATATATCACAAAACAAAAGTATAGTCCCTCCAAATGGACTATAGTTTGGTTTCATTGGTTAAATTATTTAGGGTTCCCAAGGGTTACCTCCAATTTCTATTGGCCATGGAAAGTGTACCTGCACACTCGATGCACACATTAATCCATCCAAGTAAATCATATTCATATAAAAATGAAACCATTGCATTCACACAAGTTTCATAATTCACATAGCATAAAGATCCAATAACATAATTAAAAAATCATTAGCCACCTATCTTATCCCATTTTCATTAACCATAATTTTTATACTCATCCAATTGCAACATGATTGGTTCACACCACTTGTTTCATTCATTCATCATTAAGTTTCAAGATTCAAATTAAACAAACTTGTTGATATTTTTTTTATGCACTTCTCAACACAAGTAATGCATAGGTGCATCATCTCTCTTGAAAGACAATCTTCCACAATCAAATTGTAGAACACTATCCCAAGGTCTCTAATGTCAGATTTTGACAATGCTTGAAATATCTCAATTGTTTCACGTGATTTTCTGGAATCATGGGTCTGAAAATGGAGTTGTTAAGATGGGAGAGTTGCTATGCGTTTGCTACAGGTTCAAACAATAGTCTTGAACTCCATTTCTGATTTAAGATTTGGCTTTACAATGTGCAATGAACCTTAGTATAGGTCACTTATTAAAAAAAAGGAAAAAAAGGCAGGGAATAGAAGAGGTTCTTGGATTTGAAACTATGAATGAACAATGATCATGGAGGCTGCTACAGTAGGCAAACTCCCTAAACTGGGTTTTGCTTGACCAAGAGAACCTACATCTACACAAAACTAGTGCAATCTTCTAAGGATTGCATATTTTTCAGATTGCACATGCAATTGAACTAAGTTGCAGCAATGAAAGAAAGAAGCCCAGGCTAACTTTGCACATCATCTTGTTATCAACAAGTGCTAAGAGTATGGGCTGAAAGCTCATCAAATACCATAACCGCATTTTCCATTATCACTTCCATTCAATAATCTACAACTAAAACTAATATGGAAGGTAGAACCATGCATGCAAGATGAGAAAAATCAAAGAGAACATCCATAAAATCATGCAATGCTGTCTTCTATTGCTGCAAATGCATTTTACACTAGCTCTCCAATCCTTTACAAATGAGGGGGAGACCCCTATTTATAGTTTTCCAAAACCCAAATGAATGGCTAGGATTGAATTACATTGTGTGGCCCAGATTTGATTGCACTAGGGCTTCACCTACCCCACAATATTCAACAATTTAACATCTTTTGTCTTTTCCCCATTTTGTCTTGTAGTGGCCAGTCACTGTAGCAATTTTGTCCTCTTGCTGATTTCCCTTTTGCTGTAGTTGAATCTGCTTGAAAGCTGCCCTTTGCTTGATGGACTTGCAACATTCTTCATTGGATCAAATGGGCCCATCGATGACTGGCACTAATGGATCAGTTGCCCCTAATTCGGGCGGATAGCCCCTTAAAGATCACCATCATTTGGTGAAAAGTAGGAGAACTCCCTTATGATTTCTTCAATGCCACCCCCCTTTGAATTTTGTCATTGACTTCCTTGGCACAGGCCTTCTTCTAATGCCAACTTTGTTGATGGGTGCTATGAGGAAAGGTGGATATAAAATGAATGGTGATAGGAGCTATGTGCTTTTCCTTGTTCAACTTTCTCATTAGGTCTCCCTGACGGACCCGCGGTACGCTTTATGAAACCTGCATACATGAAATGCTGTAAGTGCCTTCATACATAAATCAAGGAAAATGTTAGTCAAATCCTTGAAACTCCTTGTTAGATCCATTCATGCATCATCAAAAGATCATAATATTCATATTTGAAGCTCATTTGGATCATAAACATTAATGCATGCCCAAGGGGGGCGGGCGCCAAGGCGGGCGATGGACGGAAGACGGAAGGAAGGTGGAAAGCAAACGACAGACAACATTTCCCAAGACTGGCCTCGAAAGTGTCGATGGAAGTTAGAGTCTCGGAAGGCAGACAAAGAACGAGGGACAACATTCCCCAAGGCTGGACCCAGAATCGTCGACAGAAGTCGAGGAACAGACGAAAGGTGGACAATGAACTAGGGACAACATTCCCCATGGCCACACTTGAAAGCACCAATGGATGTCAAGCGACATACGGAAGGTGGAAGGAAGGCGAACAACGAACGGGGGACAAAGTTCTGGAAACAGGCACGAAGGGGTGGAGTTCTAGAAAGGACCATGGAGGGGTCAAGTTTTGGGAGCCGGAATGTTGGGGGTGGATGGAAGGCAAAACGACAAAGGAGGGACGAAGTTTCAGAAACGGCCACGAAGGGGTCGGGTTTTGGGAGCCGGAATGTCGTGGCAGACAGAAGGAAAAATGGAAAAGGAGGGATGGAGTTTTGGAAACGGCCATGGAGGGACAGAGTTCCGAAAATAGCCAGGGACAGACGAAGTTCCCGAAATAGTCGCGAAGGGATGAAATTTTAGAAACAACCAGGGATGGATGGAGTTCTCGTAACAGCTGCGGAGGGACGAAGTTTTGGAAATGACCACAGAGGGGTCGGGTTCCGGGAGCCGAAACGTTGGGCATGGACAAAAGGCAAAACAAAAGAGGAGGGACGAAGTTCCTGGAACAGTTGTGGAGGGACGAAGTTCCAGAAATGGCCACGGAGGGGTTGGGTTCTGGGAATCAGAACATCGAGGGCGAATGAAAGGAAAAATGACAAAGGATGGACAGAATTCCAAAAATGGCCACGGAGGGATGGAGTTTCAGAAACAACCAGGGACGAATGGAGTTCTCGGAACAACCATGGAGGGACAAAGTTCTGGAAACAACCAGGGATGGACAAAGTTCTCAGAATAGTCGCAGAGGGATGGAGTTTCAGAAACGGCTACGGAGGGGCCGAGTTCTGAGAGTCGAAACACCGGGGACAAATGAAAGGCATAACAACAAAGGAGGGATGGAGTTTTGAAAATGGCCACGAAGGGACGGAGTTCCAGAAACAGCCAGGGATAGACGAAGTTCTCAGAACAACCGTGAAGGGATGGAGTTCCGAAAATGGCCACGGAGGGGCCAGGATCCGGGAGCCAAAACACCGAGGGCAGACGAAAGAAAAAACAACAAAGGAGGATGGAGTTCCAGAAATGACCACAGAGGGATGGAGTTCCGGAATGAAATTTTCGCAACTTCCCGAAACCTAATGAAACCTTGGCAGTTCACTTAAGGACCACAAAACATCCCAAATCCATGGGAAACTTGTCCCCAAAGTAAAAAATGAAGGAAAAAGTGAATCGAGCGAGCATGGACCAGGCATGGAAGACACCGGGGCAACAGTCGAAGGGAAACCCGTAGGGGCACTTCTGCAAAAGCAAAAGACTTAGCGAAACTTAGGTAGGTGAATTTGGTCAAGGGAATTTGATCTTTTGACGTTACATGACCAACTTAGGCTCCAAGAAAGGGGCACACAAAATGAGACGAGAGCAAAGCAACCCTTTGGGAATAGAAAGAGGGGGTCCCTACCCATGGCAGGGCGTGTGTGCAAAATATGCATAACAAAACTCAATAACCAACATAAAATTAGATCAATCATCATAGTCAAATTACTAAGCATGCAACATAATCAAAATCAAATCATCATATGAACTTAAATGTTTAAATATCCTGTCATCAATGGTATCAATAGGCATAGACAATAACCAGACTCAAAATAATCCAAATACTAGATGTAGCATAGGGGCGGGCCTCACAATGTGGAGTAGGAGATTCCCCCTCGTAGTGGCATATTATTATCAATTATTTGCAACATACTTCATATTATATCTTCTATTGTGTAAGTTATTTTATAACACATTATCTTTTGATATTGTGACATCCATCACTATTTCTAACATTTATGTTTCTCCAATATTGATATAAATTTTCCAACATAATAAAAAAAACATAACTCATGTCTAATTAATAAATGAAAGTTGAATTCCTAATATTTTTGAAATATAAGAAAATTATAAGCACTAAAGAAACACACAAAATTATCCTAGTTTTGTCTTTAGATAACCCTCCATGATACTCTTAAGGCTATATAATATTTTGAAGAGAAAACTAAATAAAATTTCTAGTAAGAAGGTTCAATTGGGACCTAGTTTATTATTGGATCAAATACTAATATATAGTGATATTAAAATATCAATGTGCAATGAACATTTATACTTCTACTCTTTTATTCTAGTTGTGATGCTCTTTATGCACTAAAAAATATGTTCACAAATGGTTAGGGAGGGGAAACTCTATTAAGTATATGGAACTCATACCAACATTCCTAGCTAGATTTTACATTGAAAAAAAGAAGAATAACTTTAAATCGAATAGGACCTTAATAAAATTTTAATTCCCGTGGCCTAAGTTCCTTCCAAACCAAAAATATAGGTTCTTTCTTTTCTCTAATCATTTCAATAATAGTAGCACCCTCAACTTATACATTTATTCAAGGTTAGGCATATATGCAAAAATAAAAGTGTGCATAAAATATGTGAATTGTTTGATAAAAAACACTTAATAAAATATAATGCATGCGTAGAGCCAAGAGTTTTTTGACAAAATACATTGAAGAGATAAATGTGTGTATAGAAATCTTAGCGAGAAGGTCATATTTAGAATCAACAACTATGCAATAAAGTGGAAAACATACACATACCTAGTTTGATGAAATAAATAAATAGTAGAAATCTTACTTTGAATGAGAGTCACATCTTCAGATGAAGCCACATGATCCACAAGGTTGAGATTGAACATGGAAACATATTTGGAGTAATAACCTCTATATTATTATTTCTAAGTTCAAAGTTTGTCTCCATAAAATTGTAAGTAAGTAACTTGTATTTGAAGGCATTGTAGTGTGAAAGTTTATTAGAAAATTTAAGATTGGTAAGGAGGAGGGTGTATTCATGAAGGTTAGGGGTTTGTGTCTAAGTCTTTTTGGCCTTGGTGAAATATTGGAGACATGCACAAATTGTCCCATATAGATTCTTAACAATATATTATTGATGCATATTTGAATTATATGCTTTGATGTGGTGTAGTAATAATGAGTGCTCATGTAGTTATTTAAAGCCTCTCCTAGCATCCCATGAGCAAAGAAGAAATCCCAAAAATCATTGTATTATATTTTAATTTTCCCCTTTATTATATTTATCTTATACCTGTTGATTTTATTATTGTGATTTTTCTCGTGGAGTTGAGCATAACAATCCACAGTGTTAATCTAGTCATGCTCATAATAGAGGGAGAAGAAAGAAGAGGATCCAAGTCTAGTCTTGATTGTATGAAACACATACTTGAGAAAAACCATGTTGTTACTCTTATTTAATATTATGTTGGTCCATCCACAAGAATTCTAATCCCATACTCTCATTTCCACATCTCTACAAATAATAACACCATCACGATCTTAATTCTCTTGCTGTAAAGAGAGGTGTATGTGTCTATGTCCATTTTATCAATACTAATCACAACTTAGCCAATTACATTTCTACCATCATTCCCATTCTCTTTCTTCTCAATCCAATTTAAATTCTTCTTCATAATTATTGCCCTAATACTATGGTATCTTGAATCAACTAAATATAATACAAATGAGTCAATCCCAAAAATTCACATGTGTTGCACCCTTGCTAATAAAATTAATTGAATTAATACTACTCTTCTAGGAATATCCAGCTAGGAAGTTGAAAATCTAGTTTATCACTTTCATCATGTGGAAGAAGATATCACAAATGGCAATGAAATGATTGTGTGAGTGAGAGTCACATTGGTTGGTTTTCTTACTTCTTGAGGTAGGAGCACCCAATAGTAAACTATGGTGTTTATTTTTTGAGGTGGGGCTTGATGTTGTATTTTGAAGTATTGAAGGGGAGTTGTGTTTGTGTTTCTAATGTGGCTAGGAGGGTCACTAGATTATGGTACCCCTCCATTATGTTATTAGGAGGTGATATATACATATATTTGATCAGTGAAAAAAATGATTTTATTGAAATTTAAAAGTGAAATTACATAGCAAATGCCTGAAGATCCATCACTAACCCTCAAATATCCGTAATAATAAACCTACACAACAACTATCAATAAATATCTCTATTACAAGAGTTACAAACATAGCATAACATTGCAGATAAAGCATCTCAACTAGCACTAAAACCTAAGACTAAGACCACACAACCCATTATGAAGGACTTGCTACCAAGTCAAGGGGTTGTATCTCCACGTGGCCCTTTCTTCAGCTGGGGCCTGAGAACCATAGCAAATGTCTCCTTCCTAACATTCTTCGCTTTTTTTCCCTTGACCATTTGCTAGCCATCTTCCACCCTCACAGCCATCTCCTGCCAATCCAAGGGTTTGTCGGAAAGGCTATTCCCCATTCCAGCCATGCTTCCATTAGTTTGATGGTTCTGCTCACTAGATTTTTGATTCCTTGAATATTTCTCTTGCATCCTCACGAGGCTTCTTTTTTCCTGACAATCGGGTGTTGCAGCTCCATTTTTGGGATTATCCCCTCCATTACAAGTTGCCTTGTCTTTGCTCTCACCCGGGTTCCCATCCTGTGTCAAGATAACACCATTCTATATCTGAACCTCACTACTTCCTTCCTCCACCCGCTCCTTCCCATCCTGTCCCACTTCCTTCCTACTCTTCTCCTGAGGGCCCATCAGGTTCTCAATTTTTTTCTCTACTGTATAGTGCTTGGAGCTAGCACCTTCCCACCAGGAGGATGATTTGGGTGCTCTTTTCTTAGCACATTCAATTGCCAAATGACTTGTTTTGAAGCAAATTCTGCATCTAAAAGGTATCCCTTCATAGTCTAGGGGTTGCAACCAAGTTCCTTTCGAAGTCTTTAAATAAATTTCTTCTGGGGGCACTTTTGACACACCCATTTCTACTAAAATCCTGGCATAGGTTGAATGCAGAAGGTTTGAAGAGCCTTCATCCACCATTAGGAAATTTCCTAAGAAGTTCCCAACAACCTCTAAACATGAATCAAACCAGAAATGTAAGGGTAAGTAGGGAAGCCTTACCCAGATGGGAACCTTTTCAAACACTTTAGTGGCTCGATTGAAAGCTAAATGCCATGGCTTTAGCATTAACGAATATTTGTCTTCCCAATCCTAGTGATAATCACATAGGATCAAATTTCTATCCTGCTCTTTTTCAAAAACAACAATGAAGAAGCCCCCAGCCATGGGATAGATTTGAATATACCCTTCTGTAACATTCTTCCAGTGGAGAGAAATCCATTGGTGAAGGCTCGCCAGACTTGGCCAAAGGCCTTTGAATCTGCCTATTAGGTCCAACCCCAAAAAAAAAATTTCGTTGAAAATTACTTCCTGCTCAATGTCTGGATCTAGCTCCATTGTGACAGATCTAGAAGACTGTAAAATACCCGCATCTTCACCAAGCCTCTCTGTTCTATCTAGTTGAGAAGACCCAGACTCCCATCCTCCCCTGCCGGCCAAATTTCTGGTTGCAGATGCCGTAAACTGACGGGATCCATCGTGCTACCCCCCAATCCCCGAAATCTTGGTCCCTTTGGCGAAAACTCCCCCCGTTGTGCCAGTGGTATCTAGTGGCTCACCCCTCTATTCTGCTTGAGTCGTTTGATTGCCATCATTCAGGCCGAGCTCTTCAACACTCATGCCCAAACGCTTCTCCTTACACCTAACATTTCAGGAGATGGGTTGTTGGTTTGTCAAAGATCCACTGCATTTCCAAGCTCCATCTTCATTTTGTTATCTATTCCGCATCACATCCTCTCTCTTCTTGCTCAGCCCGGAACCGTTCAGGTACATGTTTGCCCTCCCTCCCTCATTGTTTCTGCTCAGACCACTCTGCTCCTTGCGTCGACATTCACCAGCCCTCTCCAATAGGAATATTCCCACCGGGCTTGAGCTCGGGGAAACCCTTGTTGCAACCAAGCTCCTGAAGTTAGTGTTAGCCTCTGCCATAATTGATATATATATATACGGGTTTAATATCATTATAATTATATCTGTTGAGTATAATATTGTGTTTTGGATATCTTGGAAATATAGGGTAGAGTGGATTTTTTAATAATGAGTATTGTATGGTGTTATCCTCCCTAAAATTTTATACTATTTATGCATGCATTAGATATTAGGGCATATTGACCCATAAACATATCTAGTGTGGTGGGAGATCTATATTTTATATTATATTATTTTAATTATTATATATATTTGTGGATCTTATCAAGTTCTCTTACATGGAACTCTTTCATCATGCATCTTCATTCATTAGCTTCCTAGATCTCTTTTAGGATCTTCACTTTTTCTCGATCTTACCCTTTAGTGGGAATTTCTTAGATTAGTAGGTTTTATAAGAACTCACTCAACATCACATCCAAGTTAGAAAAATTGGAAGATCAAAGGAGAAGGTCTAGTTCTTTTGTTTAATTTTGTTTAATAGTCATATGTTTTCACTATTGATCAATTTGTTGGGTGTTTAATTAGTTGACCTTGTTTTACATTGAGTTGCTTGATATTTTTTGGAGGCCTTGTGATGTTATTAAGGAATTATATATTTCTTGTGTGTTTTCATAGTTTAATGATGATTTATCTAAATGGACTAGTATAAATGTATGTGAAGGAAAATCTATTCTATTTTTCATATTGCTAAAAAACACAATATGTAATAATTAATCTACCTATAAAAAAATGATTTTGGATAAATATACTGAAAGGAAATTTTATATGCATAATTGTTATGTTATTTTTTATTACAATGAGAATGTTGAAATCTATCAATTTTTAAGTTTATTTTAGAATTGAATTTAACATAAATCGACTAATCTATATCTAATTCTACTTAGAATAAATGATATTCCTAGATATATTCTAAGAAAATGTAAATGAATATTAATTCTCCTAGGAAACCACGATTATTTAATTAATAATTAATCTACTTCCTTTTAAAAATAAATTTACTATTAAATAAAGGAACCTATAAAATAAAGAAAAATTGAAGAAGCCTCTTTGAGTTGGCATGCATCCTTAAGTGGTCTAGCTTTTGTTTCTTCTCCTACAAAATTAGGGTACTCCATGGTGGTAGTGGAAGGTAATGAAGGCATATATTTAGATAAAATTAAATTATAACATGGAATTTAAACAAAATCTTTGAAGACTATATGTCAAAATTGGGAAAAGGCATGGATGTCCTATGCAAAGCATAGATATGTTGCAAGGGTTACTAAAGAAATGATAGCCTAAGTCTTCTAAAAAGTGATCCATGATTCAAGAAGTAGAGGAATGAGAGCTTCTTATAAAGAGATGACTGTAATACAAAATAAAATAATATCTTGCATGCCATGCTGGTAAGCAAAGTATAAATAAGTGTAGAAGCTTCAAAATTGAGAGGAGAAGATTGAGAGATAACAAGAGAGATTATTGTGAGTTAAGAGGAGAATCATCTAAGGGAATAAGAGGTTTAGTTAGGAATATAATCAACTTAATAAAAAATAATAAAGGTGATAAAATTGATAGAAATAAAGAAATCATGCATCCTCCAAATGAAGTTCACCCATTTTGGGGGTCTAGGTCGACCCTTTCTAGGGTAGGCTAGTCAAGTGACCCTAACACTTAAACTAGGTTGTCTAGGTGATGCTATAGCTAAAGGTCTAGAATAGGGTTTTGGAATGGTGTGAGAACTTAGAAGCCAAACTAGGGGCTAGAAGAGGTGAAAAAAGGGCTAATAGGAGCACTAGAAGCACACGAGAATTTCCATCAAATCAAAAATTTATTAGAAGAGATATGTATTTCACAATGTGGGTTGTGAGCTAGATCAATAGGTAATTATTAAATTGCCATGTTGCTCCATATGGTTTTGGGCACTTACAAATACCATAATTTATCTCTATCCAAGTAGAAATGTAGGAGTATGCACCATAATTCTCAACCCCCTCTCCACATGTTTCTCTCCATCATTGAATACAAACTCTTATTTTGTTCTCATATCCATCCACAAATGAAATTTTGGTCCTTTATTATTAAGAGACCAAGAATGTTTTCTGAAGGAAGAAAAAGCACTAGACGAGATTATGTATTCACCTATCCAACCCAATGTAGACACATAAAAATGACCAAGACTTGCAAGCATTATTTTTACTACTTTCATCATGACATGATTATAACATTTTAATTATGTTCCTAACCCACATTCAACTATTAATTAAATAGTTCATGATTATTTAATTAATTCATAAACTTTCATTCTTCATGATTATTTAATAAATAAATCTTATTTATTTAATTTAATACGTCACTAATTATCAAAGTCTTCTAATAATTAAATAAAGACATCAATTTATTTAATTGACCCTTATCATAAATGTCTTCTTGATTATTAAATTGATATATTTTAATATATCTATTTAATATGTCACTAATTCCTAAATCCTCTCTTAATTAAATAAATTCATTTATTTATTTATTTAATTAACTATTTCTTCTAAATTAAATAATTATTTTAATTATTTAATTATGGCATGTGACATTTCTGTATTTTTAAATAAAACAAATCATTTAAAAATATCTCATTGATTCTTCATTTAGTAATTAATTTCAAAAAATCAATTACTAATTACCTCACAAAATCTTCTATTTTGAATTAATTTAATTCAAAAGGGAAATATTCTCCTACAAATCAAGTAATTTCCAAAATTATTGATTTTCTAAAAACTCATCCTCTTGTCTTCTGATTTTTACTAATTTCATCTCCACTGTCACATTCAGTCTGAATTTAATTAATTTAATTAGATCTTATTTACACCTATGGGTATTTTGCCCTAACCCTAATTGAGGTTGCCTTATTGAATCTTGACCTTTGATTCTAGGGTATTCCTCAATCTCTCATTTTGTCCATCCATTCAAGATTGCATTTTCTATAAAATGTTAATCTTGATTTCATTTTCGAATCCATGATCATTTATCTAATAGATTTTTGATATAGGAATTCTAGAGATCATAGACTTTTATTTACTATTTGCATATTAGAAATTGCTTTCTACTTTGCATAGTTTGATATTTTAAATCCTTCAAAGGCATTGTTAAGGCTAGGCATTAGAGAAGTTTGCTCACAAAGAAATCTGAGGGCAATCCATCATTGTAGCAAGGCTTGAGAAGGTGCAATGGAAACAATCATGGAATAGAGAAGAGTGGTGAGATCATTCCATTTCACTTTATTCTCTTTTATATTCTTATGTATTTCATTGTTGATGTTTTAAACTAACTTGCAGGTACAGCTAATGGTTTCAATCTTATCTTGCAGGATTTTTAGATCATTACATTGGTGAACCCGACTTTCCAACACAACCTTTTTTTGCAGGTTTCGGCTTCAAACTTTTTTTTTGCAGGTCTAGTACGGAACGACGCATTTAAAGACCCAAACAATGCATTCGTCCTGTCGCATCACATTTGCGATCATGAGCGACGCAACCGCTCTGTCGAGCCGCATACGCACCTTCTAGTGATGCATTTGATCTTTCGTGACGCATTTGACAGAAACCGAGCCGCATCCGCTCTGCCAAGCCGCAGGTAACTGGTAATCATTGTCTTTCTTTTTGGTCATTATTGTAATTTGGATCCGATGCATCCGCGACCAGAATTTCATGTTTTCTTTCATTTTTGGCATTTAAAAAGAACCAATCCTAGGATAAACACATAAATTTCAATTTACCAATCCTAGGATAGGCAATTTAATTGGAATTTATCAATCTAGGGTAGCCACCAAACTTTTATTTTGGTTAAAAAATGAACACCATGTCTATGTGAAGCAACATCTTTACTTAGATTAGAAAAAAAATATTTTTTGGGTTTAAAATTGTACAATATTGCTTTGTGTGTTTTGGATAATAGGCATATGCTCTCCCCTTTACTGGGTGATCAAAAAGCCAGACCTATCCTTTCTTTCATACTTATGCATTTACTATTTTCATACAACCTTTAGAAGGCCTACCGTAGTGGGAAAAAGTACTCACCCTACGGGAATGACCTAAGTGGGAACACCTAAAGCCAAGGTTTCCAACCCACTATAATCAAAAGCAAGTACTTGATGAAAATCCAACTTGACAGTAGTTGACAGGATAACCATCCCCAAAACCTTTGTTCTAAAGGTTGGGAGGTCTCTCGAGGGAGTATATCCATTGCCACACTGAATGGAAAGACTTACTAAGAACCTAGTGTAGTAGCCAGCCGTGTCAGTAACCAGACATCCTTTCATTCATGGTGCAAGGGGAGGGAAGAATCTCCCCCCAAGACACTCACCATATAATCACCACGGACTGTTTGCTCAGGGGATTTGGTATCCACTTCCGTCACCTTGAGTACGCACCTAGAAAAGACAAAAACACGGGCGCCCTCTAGGGGGTGATAAGGCTGTGTGAGTCGACGTGATTTTAAGATGTGGGCTGTGATTGCAAGGATGACCCACTTGAATTTTAAGAGTGAGTCTGTTTGAACAAGCATTTCATGTTTTTGATTTTTGTGTTTGCCAAAAATTCTTAAAAATCTTCAAAAAAAATAAAATTACAAAAACACAATTTGGAATCACAAAAAAATGGTCAAAAAACTGCAAACTGTGTTCGGGTTTTTCCCTAAAACTGCATATTGTGACGCAAGCGCTTTGTTGCACCGCATTTGACATTTTAAAAACTGCATTCACCCTGATGAGCCGCATTTGAGCCATCAGGAGCCGCATTCGCTTTGTCAAGACGCAATCGACAGTTACAGAGCCGCATTCAGTTAACTGAGCCGCATTTTCCAGATACAAGCCCGCATTCACAATACTGTGTCGCATTCGACATTTCCTGAACCGCATTCAATTCAACGAGCCGCATCTGTTGTGTTGCAACGCATTTGCCAGAACTTTTCAAACAATTTTTCACTGTCAAAACAGAAAGTTCACAACCTGTCTACAAGTCAATCAGATCTTTCTTCATTGTCACAGTCCAAACCAAACTCTGACTTGCTCAACTTTCCATCCAAACAATTGCATACTTAGATACCATTTTAGGCTCATAATAGGTCACTTTCATTAGATTGCATTAATAGTTTCACCACTTCCTTAGGCACTCACTTTTGTAGATTGTAGGAGTTGACTCTGATCATTCATTGTCCAAACTTTGCATTCAACAATAGGATATAATTGGACCCAATTACCCTTGTCATTTTATTAATCCTTTGGTGAATTATTTCCCACTCAATAGTCTAGTGTGGAAATTTCACTTTGTCCTAATTATAGTCCTTCCACGGTCCATTGGCTTTCCAAAAGTTGAATCATAGCAAAAACATTGTTTGTCTAAGTTTGTCCTCTTTATATCTCTCATTAGTAAGTACATCTTAGGATCACTTATTGCATATCAATTTAGCATCTCCATGTAGTGTCACACCACTTGCATGCACAAGTCTTTTTCATAGCATCATTTTAAAAATCCAAAAAAACCAAAAACATAGTCTCATATTTAGATCATTTTCCTTCATCATCCCAAGTTGAGCAAAACTTTATATGGTTGAAACTAGACTACAGAAAAAGAAAAGACTCAGGGATTCCTTTGGACAAGACACCAACTTTCTTGGGTTCACAACCGGCATGGACTCATTTCCCAATACAATGAATAATCCTTGTTTTGACATGGAAAATTCCATAATCAATCCTTTTAGTGAGATGAACATACCATCATCTCCCTCGCATATTTTTGAACCATTTATCCGACGGGATCAAAATGGGGATGTCGTTGAAGAAGACATATTAGCTGCTGCTCAACATCCAGAAGTTGCTGCTTTTGTAGAAGAAGTAGTCTTAAATGATTCTTCCAGATTCCTAGCTATGCTCCTTGACCAAGGGGCTAAGTTACCAAAGGGATTTGACCTTAACACTCTTAGAGCAACTTCTCCCACTCCAACATCATACAATTCCTCAATGGGGGCGTCCTCACAGAATGTCATCAACACACTCAATTCTACCTCCCTTGGTCATACCACTACCACAACCAATACAACATCTATTGGGGGATCATCTTCCCAAACCAACACCACATCACAATCCATCCCCCAACAAACATCCACCACTCCTTCACAAACAATGGGGGCAACCATATCAAACCTCTTAGGAACTACATCTAGTTCCATGAGTACATCAGCAAATCTACTATTAGGTTCTTCAAGTGCCATTGCAACCAACTCATCTAACCCATTTGGGAGAAATAAACAAAGATTTTTCATCCAAGGCACCCAATCCACTTCATCACACGTCAACACCAACATTCCTATGACCCAAAACACCAATACCCCTAAAGGTCATAATCTTTTATTTGGGCAAGGCAATCAAGGCACACAATCATATAACCCATTTGGGCATCAACAAGCTCAAAATCAACAAGGCGCTCCATCCTGCACTCAATTTGGCAATCAACAAGGTCAAAACTAGCAAGGTCCTCAAATCCAGTCCAATATGGCAGGATATCATATTCCCACTTATGCTTTTCAAATCCATACGCAGCAGCACATCCCTAATCAAAATACCCATTTCCAACAATCGCTTAATCACAACAATTATTTCACTCACCGACAACCCATTCCAAATCATAACATCTCATCACAACAGCAGGGGACTCAAGCTGCCCCTATCAACAACATAGGTGATGCTACCAACCATCCAATGGTAGAAGCACTCACTCAACAACTCGCCACTCTTCAAACACAAGTAGAGACCTTGCAACAATCCAATAAAAAGTCATACATGTCACATGACTTGTGTCCTTATCCATTTGACACAACTTTATATATGCCACCATTTCCTCATGGATATGTGGTCCCTCATTTTCCCAAGTATAAAGGCAAAACGAACCCCCTTGAACACATAAGGGAATTCACAACTAGTTGTATTGACATTGCTTATGAGCAAACTTATCTCATGAGCCTCTTTTCTAGAAGTCTTGGAGGTCATGCACTAGAATGGTTCTCACTCTTGCCTAAGGGAATAAAAACTTGGGACGAATTGGCAAACAAGTTTGTCAAAAACTATGCTTACAATATCGACACAGACATTGACATCGCCTCCTTATGTAAACTTACCCAAGAGGATGCAGGAGAGACTTTCATTCCATTTTTTCAAAGATGGAGAACCTTAGCAAGCAGATGTCCGATAGAAATACCCGAAAAGGAGAAAGTGACCATGTTTGTACAAACTCTCCTTGGACCACTAAGGTATGGATTACAAGTACATTGTTGCACCACTTTTGTTGACCTTGTTGAAAAGGGGGTTCAACTGGAAAAAGCCTTGATTGCCAAAGGTGAGCTGAAATATGGTGGCAAAACCATCAACACAACCACCAATAATAACCCAAGTAGCTCAAACGACAAAAACAAATACTAGGTTAAGAACAAACACATCGCAAGTGATGGTGTAGTTGATGCAAAAACCGTAAATGCAACAGGTCATGTACTCACAATCAAAGGAGTACACAATCAAAATGCACTTGTAACTACACCGGCACCAACTGCCAATGCTCTTCAAAATAATCATGCACAATCTAACCAAAGGTAGTTGCGTCAACCACGACAGTTCCAAAAGTGTACTTTCACCTCGTTGGGTGAACCCATCAAAACTGTCTTAAAGAAACTTCTCCAAAACGGCGTCATAACACTGGAGGAGCCGAAACCGTATGACCCTGGTCAATTCAAGCCGTCATGGTGGGATGACAGTTCATTTTGTGATTACCACCGTGCCAAAGGGCATAAAACTTCTTCTTGTCACCAATTGTGAAATCTGGTGCAAGACCTCACAGAGAACCACACCATTGAGTTGGGTGGTCAATCTTTTTCATCTAATGCAGATCATACCATACACAAAAACCCACTGCAGGATCATGGTAAAGCGTCCTCGTTTGGCACAAAGCATACAAACAATCAAGCCAACCATATCCATCCGGCCTATAATACTACTCGTCTAGCATACAGTTATCCTGATGGTACTATTATTAACAATATTTGCACTGCTAATGAAGATGAATTTGTTAATACCATCAACATTAAAAGAGCCCCAAAATGCAATGTGACTACACATAAAGGCAAAGTCACTATCCCGGGTCCTTCTGTCCGTCAACCAAAGATCACCATACCTGGTCCATCCACTAGACAATCCACCCCAAAACCGAAGTTCAACATTGTTGAGCAGTTAAATAAAACACCTACTCAAATATCCATTCTTGAACTACTCCGTATTTCACCCACGCATAAGGCCATCCTCGAGAAAGTACTGCAAGAGTCAACCGTCCCAACCAACATCGATGTTAACCATTTTGAGACCATGGTCAGATACCTGAATTCACCTTACCATATCACCTTTTCAGACATCGACTATTCCTCACCCAAGTCATCACATAACGATGCCCTCCACATTGGAGTCTTTGTCCACAAGCATAAGGTTCGACGAGTCCTAGTAGATGGCGGAGCATGATTGAATATCTGCTCTCTGAAATTGGTCAAAGCTCTTGGTTTTTCTGAGGCATGTGTAGATGCTAGCAAAAGCATCGTCATCAAAGCATATGATGATGAAGAACGTGCTTCTAAAGGTGTTATTACAATTCCACTCCGAGTGGGACCAGTCATCATAGATACCACATGCCAGGTCCTAGATCGTGATATCCACTATAATATATTACTTGGTTGCCCTTGGATTCATGCTTTAAAGGAAATTCCATCCATGTACCACCAATGCCTCAAATTCCCTTTTGATGGAATTGAGATCACCATCCCAGGCAATCTTGATCCATTCCACTACTGCACTAACCTGCGAGCTACTGCTGAGCACCAGGTACCCATCAATCGAGAGGCCTCATCTTCCACCTCATCAAAATACATTGACCCAACGACACTCACGAAAGCATCCATTTCATCATCTTCTACCACACCATATCCATCGCCTTCCATCCCAAGTAAAGATATTCAGATCCAGGACCTTGGTTGTGGGGAATTTAAATTAAATACGACTTATTGTATAACTACAATACTGAAGCCACCTAAAGTATATGGCAGACCATGTTTTGCAATTGAGCCCAAAGTAACTTTCAACGTTCCACCAAAAAGTGTTTTTACACGGTGGGGTGATATGGGTGATGAAGACATCATTGACATGGATAACTAGATCTACAAAGACCCAACAGAGTTATCTCCACTACCATTGTATCTATATGGCAAAGGATATGATATATGCAAAGCCCAAGGTTTTGATGGGACAAGCGGCCTTGGAAAGAACGGCAATGGAAGAAGGGAACCTATTATTATAACGACAAGACCAAGATACATAGGGCTAGGGTTCAACCAACTCAGAACTGACGATCAAAGTATCTATGAATTTTCAAGTAAGGACGTAAGGGCAATAGAAAGTGTCGGGACAAGCGAAGAATCCCCAACCGAAACGGACTCAAATGAATGGGAATGGGGATCTAACAAAACCGTTAGTGACTATGACATTGATGAACTATTCCTAGAACCTGGCCAACCTTCCTTTGAAGAACGATTCCGCCAACAATATAACATTGACCCTATTGACCGACATTCTAAAGACAAGAAATGGGTAAGCATTCCTTGGAACCCAAAAGAACATAAAGAGTCGTCGGCAATACCTGAATCATCCCACCCCATTCTTGAGTCCACCCATGAGCCTAACCTATCTGAGCCCATCATCCATACTTATGAAACGCCTACCACTAGTCACGATGCTGATAATTTCATCCCATATTATGATTTTGAATTTGATTCATCTGACTCAGAGTATGGACCATCCATTGCATCGGACACGGAAGTGGAAATTGATAACTTTGCCTTTACACTTGAGGCATCAATTTGCACACTTTCTGCATCCTCCCCATCCTTCACCAACACTAACGATGGAATCCCCCTTGTGTACCCACAACTAATCGACTGGGACCAACAAGATCCACTGGTGATGGACATATTTCAGAATGACGAGGCAATTACAGAATTCATGGGACTAAGAGAAGGTATTTCATGGGGGGACCACAAAACAGGGTTCTCCATTGATCTCGATTGTGCAACTTACTTTGGGGAGACTGTGCAATCCTCTTGTTGCAAAAATGCAAAAAATAAAAAAGAAAAAGAAATGCCTTTAGGTGAAAACCGCAAGGCACCTTCTGGCAATAAAATAGTAAAAACAAAGGACGTATCCGAAGGTGAAAACCTCTCTAAGGCACCTAAGGATGGAGGATTGGACTTTCTCCTAGTAACATAGGAAAAATTGGCCATGCTCATTGAGGATACAACAAAAGTTAACATAGCTACACCAGAGAATCCCAAAATGATTCTCTTGGCTGTATCATTATCAGATGAAGAAAAACCTGAGTTTACACAATTCTTCACAGAAAGAAAAGTTAACTTCGCATGGTCATATGCTGACATGCTAGGGCTTGATCCCGAATTGGTTCTGCATCATCTTCCTTTAATCCTAGGAATCAAGCCGGTCAAACAAAAGTTGCGCAAGATGCACCCACAAATCGCACTACTTGTCAAGGCAGAATTAAAAAAGTTACTGGATGCTGAATTCATAAGGTCAATTGATTATGTAGATTGGATATCAAACATTGTTCCTATTACCAAGCCGAATGGACAAATCCGTATCTGCACGAATTTTAGAGATTTGAATAAGGCTTGCCCAAAGGATGATTTCCCTCTACCAAATATAGACATGATTGTTGACCTCACGGCAGGATATGAGATGCTATCTCTCATGGAGGGTTTTTCAGGCTATAATCAAATCAAAATTGCAACAGAGGATCAACATAAAACAACATTCACTTGTCCTTGGGGAACATACTGTTGGACCGTCATGCCTTTTGGCCTAAAGAATGCAGGTGCTACATATCAGAGGGCTATGACAACAATCTTCCATGACATGATGCACATTCTAATGGAAGATTATGTGGATGACCTATTAGCAAAATATTTGACAAGAAGAGACCATCTAAAAGTCCTAGAAAAAATCTTTAGACGGCTTGAGGATTACAAGGTCAGATTGAACCCAAAGAAGTGTGTCTTTGGAGTCACTTCAGGCAAGCTGCTAGGATACATTATTTCAAGACGAGGCATTGAGGTTGATCCCACAAAGGTAAAAGAAATTCTGGACATGCCTCCACCAAAGGGAATCAGTGAGTTGCGCACACTTCAAGGCAGATTGCAGTCTATTCGCCATTTCATTGCACAGTTGGTAGACAAGTGTCAACAATTCCAATATCTACTACGCAAAAGCAATCCTTTTGTATGGACAGATAAGTGCAACATAGCCTTTGACCAAATAAAAGAACATCTATTAACACCACCAATGTTAATGCCACCTATTGAGGGCAAACCATTGATCCTATATGTCACTACAATGACAAATGCACTGGGGGCATTATTAGTGCAAAATGACCAGCAAGAAAAAGAAAGAGCCGTATATTATATCAGTCGCACAGTAATTGGATATGAGCTCAATTACACAACCATTGAAAGGGCATGCCTTGTGGTTGTTTTCGTGGCACAAAAACTAAGACACTATATGCTGAGCCATCAAACACATTTAGTGGCAAAGATTGACCCATTAAAATATCTTCTGAGTCGTGCAGCACTGACAGGTCATTTGGCAAAATGGGTCATGATATTAAGTGAATATGACATACAGTATGTGGAACACAAAGCTATAAAAGGTTAAGTCATAGCAGATCAATTAGCTGATGCACCAATCTAGGCCACTCATCCTCTAATAACTGATTTTTCGGATGAGTCTATTTTTAACGCAGAACCAACTCTACCATGGAAATTATACTTTGATGGATCCCACACTGGTCATGGCTCAGGAGCAGGCATATTATTTATCACATCACAAGGGGATTCAATTCCTAAATCATTTTGAATTGCTTTCCCTTGTACAAATAATATTGCAGAATACGAGGCACTGGTCACAGGTCTTAAGATAGCGATCAAATGGAAAATACAGACATTGCTCGTATTCGGAGATTCTCAATTGGTCATTAATCAAGTGAATGATGACTATGACACAAAAGATGAGAAGTTGCTTCCCTACAAAAGAATGGTGGATAGTTTCTTGATGTATTTCAAAATGATTGCATTTGAACAAATCCCAAGGACACATAATAAAGCAACTAATGCAATGGCTACCATTGGATCTCTCTTAGACATCCCTAAGAATGTGTCACAATTTGAATTCTTAGTGGAACAACTGCTGATGCCTGCATATGATATTCCAGAGTCTGAAATGGTGTGCGAGATTGTTGGTCCCGGTTCGCCTTGGTATCAAGACATATATGACTATCTTAAAACCCAAACCCTCCCACCCAACTTGTCTAACAACCAAAGAAAATCTTTTATCCGAAAAGTGGCTAGACATACCATCGTCAGTGACACCTTATAGGACTGTGGCTTTGACAACACCCTTCTTTGCTGTCTCGACACTAATGAAGCCCAAACAACTTTACAAGAAGTACATGAGGGTATATGTGGATCTCATTCGAGTGGTCCAACCTTAGCTAGGAAAGTCACCAGACTGGGATACTACTAGCCGACATTGGAAAAAGATGCTCTTCAATTTGTCAGAACATGTCGGAAATGCCAGGTGCACAGTGATCTGATTCACGCACCTGCACAGGAATTGAGACCTATCACTTCTCCATGGCCTTTTGCACAATGGGGACTCGACCTCATGGGTAAGATCCATCCATCCTCTTCAAATGGCCACAAATTCATAATAACCGCCACTGAGTATTTCACTAAGTGGATTGAAGTCGTTCCTCTCACTTACATCACCGGTAAACAAATATCCAAGTTTATTCTGAATTACATCATCTGCCGGTATGGTGTCCCACAATCCATCATCACAGATAACGACAGTCCATTCAAAAATCAGGACGTTCGTGAACTCTGTGAGCGATTCCACATCCAACACCATTTTTCCACTCCATACTACCCACAAGGTAACGACCAAGCTGAGGCATCCAACAAAACAATTCTTCGCATTCTGAAGAAGACCGTCAATGACGCTGGGTGAGATTGGCACCTACAACTCAATCTTGCTTTATGGGCCTATCGTACTAGCATCCGTACCCCCACTGGAGCTACTCCTTTTTCCCTAGTCTATGGATTTGAGGCCATATTACCTATCGAGGTCGAAATTCCTTCTCTCTGAGTTTCTTTGAAAGGAATGATTGATGATGAAGAGTACATACATACTCATCTCCATGAGCTAGAAATGCTACAAGAAAGATGGCAAAATGCCTTAAATCATCTACAGGCATATCAAAATCATCTTTGCCGAAGTTATAACAAAAGAGTCATGGTGAGAAAGTTCAAAATCAGTGACTTGGTTCTCATGCAGAATCCCAGAAATCAAGCAGAACATGAAAAGCCTGGCAAGTTTGAGGCTAATTGGCTTGGTCCTTATATCATTACTACCGCATTATGTTCCAGAGCTTATCAGTTGGCCACAACTGATGGAGAACAGGTGACAGAACCCATCAATAGCTTACACCTGAGAAATTTCTACACATAGCATCAGAGAGCTTGGCTAAAAAACCTACAAAATACAAAAAAATTGAAAAAGACAAAAAATTTTCCCTTGATGAAAACTTGGCAAACAGGCGTCTTGGTGACACAAAAAAATCAAAAAATGGCAAAAATAGTAAAAAGAAATGAATTCATCCAATAGTGAAAACTTGGCAAATAGGCACTTTGGATAGGTACCATGGTGAAAACATGGCAAACAGGTGCCATGTGTAGTCGATCATTGCTTTGCCATCTATTGTTACTCAAATTGACCTTTACCCATTTGTCATAATCACAAAGGCCTGACACATTCACGACATCCATCCTAAGTCCTGTCAATTCTGACCATGGCTAACATTGGGTTGACATCATTCCTTGCATATCCTTGCCTTTACCTTGCATCTACCTATCTCCATATCATTGAGCTTGGATATTCCCTGACCTGTTTGGGGGAAAGAACTTTATCATGTAACTGCAGTGGGTACCGCACATGATCCTGCATTCTCAAAAAGTCTTGAGAAAATACAAAAACATCCAAATCAATGTCAAAATCCAAAATCAAAGTCAATATGATCAATTCAATCGATCGCATCATTCAATCTTTGTCCATGTCCAAACTACATTGTCTCTGCGCATTTGCTATATAGGCAAGATTCATCTTTGAATCCCCGAGACATTAGGTCAGTCCTTCTAGGTTTGTCAAAATAAAATCATGATTCAAACTTTTGTCCTTTTGGACAATGTCTTTAGTCGTGTCAAACTACGAGGTCTCTGAGTGCACGACGTAGGCAAGGCCATCAATCGATGGACCCCCGAGGCCGCAGTAGGTCAGTCCATTAGGGTTCATGGCACAATATTTTCACACACGTCAAGCTATCTTCGAATCAAATTATCTTCAAATTAATCAAATCTTATGTCAATCTTGAATTATTAGTCTATCCACAATCTATTTCATCAACACTTTCAGTCAATTTAGCATGTCGGCAACGGTATGTAGTCAAAAATCATATAAAAAACAATGTATCATGGCAAAGCTTTGAGTTCTTCTTCAGATGTGTCCTTCTAAAGAACAACTCTCGTCAACTTCTTTATGCTTTTGGATGTGTCCTTTCTAAGCATCATCATCATCTGGCATTTTGATGGATTCTCCTAACTTCGAGAATCGATCTCCTAGATATCAACGTCATTCAAGATGTGTCCTTCCTGAATTTGATATCGCCCGACACTTGAAACAACACCTAACATTAAAACACTTGGCAAACTTTTTTTTTCTGTCTTTTGATAATAATCATGATATTAATTCCTTATGTCCTAGGAACCATGACATATCATGATGATTATCCTTGTTTGATTATCACTCTGCTATTAGTTTCTCCACAATGTCCTGACTTCAGGATTCAGAGAAGCAATGACATAGTATGATGATTTTACTCTTTTTTTTTTACTATCAAGTGGCTAGTTTCTCCACGATATCCTATCATCAAGATTTAGAGAAGCAACGATGTCTCATGATTAGTTTGGTTTTTCTGGTGGATGGTCATGATAAAGTGACTAGGGGCAACTGTGTTCCTTGCATGAGTCATGATCATCCTTGTCTATGACTGTTGATCTACGTGATGGTTCGACCTTGCACACTATTGATCTATGTCATATCATAGTGTTTGTCGACCATCATGAAATTCTCGCCCAATGATGATTAAAGAGCAACTAGGATAGCACTATAGCAAAGCTTTTGAAGGATTTTTATTTTTCACACTAACATGCATATCTTTCTTCGCACTAACATCCATCTTCATCTTCTTTTCTCTCGCTCTCAGATGATATCCTATGACATACAAAAACAAAGTTGCATACATAATGGCATGATCATTTCATATTCACATCTGCATATATCAAATACCATAATTCACATTGCATAAACATTATCATTTGCATCCATTCATAAAACCATCATTTGCATCAACATATAAGCATCATAAATAAAACATTTACATTAGCATATAGGAATCACATCATCACAACATTAAACAATGCATACATACATCCATAATCGCATTCATAAACATAAGCATAAAATACATCTCATCGTATCATCAAAGCATCACATAAACATCTCATAAAAACATAGAATACCATAACACATTACATCATATAGGCCACATCAAAACTGCATCGCATATATAATCTCAAAAAAAAAAAAAATGTTATGTCACAGGATAGAGTCAAATGATATCCCAAAAATAGAGCTCGCGGGCTCGAATATCAAAATATATACGTGTCTAAAGAAAGTCCTAAGATGGCCCTCCTCCATCTTGAGGAGGTGAACTGCGAGGTAAATGTGACTGATCCATCAGATGAACAGTGAACTGAATGGGTGCCCTCTCCTGGGTCTGACTCTGTGATCCTGAGGGATCGGTAATGGGAGGCTGGCTCTACTCTATCTGCTGCCCTGAGGACACTAACCTGTGACCGTGTTCTGACTGGTGACCATGATTTGATCTATGGCTATGCCCTAATGAATGCCTATGGGAACTATGAGATTTGTGGCCTGATGACTGCCCTGACATAGTGGACCCCCCAGTAATGGTAGGACTACTGCTGTGTGACCTGCTACTGTGTGTCCGATTGCCACTACTTGTCCTGCTGTGAGATTGAGACAACCCAGGGTCCCGTCTATCTGGCGGAACAGCCTGCTCATACAATGCCCTGTATCGGCCCCTGCTCTCTGCTACCCTGGCCAACTCTCGGGCCATGTCCCCTGTCGGTCCCATGCATAACTCAGCAAACTCTGTAACCCATCGCTCTGACTCCTGTCGCCGAATGACGACCTGATCTCTCTCAACTCGCGTGACCTCCAACTCCACTGCCAAGGCCTTGTTTGAGACAAGGCCGCATCTAGTCTGCTCTGCAGATCAGTGATCCTATGGTCAACCATGGCATCCACGGGCAAAATGGGTAGCCTATCACCCTCATCATCCCCAAAGACCATGCGCTCCCAAAGTCGCTGATCTGTCTTGTCCTCCTCCTCATCCTCCTCATCTCTCTCCCCCTCAACCCGGACCTCCTCCACATCTATGTCGACAGTATGTCCCCCAGCAAGTGGATCCACCTCCTCTCTCTCCGCCACCTCTACCTCCACTCTATCCTCTACCACCACCTCCACCTCCTCCTCAAAAACCACCTCCACCTCCTCCTCACCTCCTCTAGCCTCCTTGGCTCTCGCCTCCAGCTCTATCTCCTCCCCCTCCTCCCGAATAGGTGATAGTGGCACTCCACCTACTCTTTGTCTAACTCTCTTGGGCTACCTCCGCCCTTCACCATCCCTCCTCCACCTCCACCACCCCTCCCATCTCCTCCACCTCCACCATCTCCTCCACCATCTCCTCCACCTCCCCCATCTCCCCCACCTCCTCCATTTCCCCCGTCTCGGCCTCCATCCTTGCCTCCATCTCTACCCATGGCACCTCTGTCATCTCTCCCTCCATCTCAGCCACCCCGACCTCTCCTCGGTACTTGTGAAATAATTGATCTCCAATCAATAGGCGGTGGACCATCTAGATCTACCAAAGGAATAGGCCTGTGAACCTGCCACTAGGTATCGAACTCGGTCGATGTACCCACATCTGCTGGACCCCCTCTCCATACCCACTGAACTGCTACTAAGCTGTCAACCTGCGCCTCGGCCACTGTGACTGATATGGGTGGCGCCCACATGGTCTCTCTCGAAGACCGAGCATATTGTGTTGTGCCTACTGACAAAATTTGCTACTCCCCAAACTGTCGTAGTACCTGCTGGGGTAGGTACATCTGAATAATCCTCTGAGTCTGAACTGTGTGACCAATAAGGTATCAGAACTGTCGGTAGAAGGATAGGTGACCATCCTCATCCAACCACTAAGCACAATCTCTGTACAGCCTCCAAACGAAACTGATCATCGTGTCTATCCGATGACGCCAGTACCTAGTATCTCCAACACGAGTCTGGCTGACTGAGCCTGCATACAGATATATGTATGGTATCCCATCACCCAATGGCTGCATCTGTACTGGTGGCCGAAAGACGGGAATACGCTCCCATACCCAAATCATAAGTAATGTGGTCCCGCAACTGATGCTGTGCCCACAGAGGTAGACTACCTCGTGCAACTGGTGGTACAACATGGCCAACAAGCAGGCCCCCCAAGCAAAAACAATCCTCTGTGACCTCATACAAACAAGAACATCCCCCCACCCAATGGGAAATCCATGACCACGACGATCTGGGATCAACAATCTGGCGATCAAGGTCATAAGTATGGCATCAAATATGGGAAACCGATCAGCTACAACATCCCAACTGATCTTGTAACCATCCAAAGCTAACTGCCCACCGTTGGTACCCTCATATCTCTCTGTCAGGACCTGTCATCCTCGGTGTGGATCATAGACCACCCTCTCTCCGTTGATCGGAGTACAGAGAATGCGGTAAACATCCTCCAAAGTGACAGTCGCCTCTCCAGTAGGCAGGTGGAATGAACAGGTCTTAGAGTGCCATCTCTCGCAAAGAGCAGTAAGCAACCCCCTATTTGCCTAAATAACGGGCATGTAGGTCACATGGTATAGGCCTAGGGCCATCAGCCGTTGCCTCTGTCTATTGCTGAGACGATCTCGGAAAGCATAAGTAGCTAGCCGGAACTCTCGGGTATCAATCGACACAAGCCGACTCTGCACAAGGAGGGGCCAAGGATTAGAACATTTGGAGCAACATGTTGGAAAGTTTTACACTACTAGAAAGTCAAAGGGACATAAAGGTTAATCTAAGCAAAAAGTCAACAAAAAGTCAACTCTGGTCAACTTCAATTACATCACGTTGACCGCAAATGCGTCAGAATAAATCAATTGCGACTCGGGACACGACAAATGCGTTGCAATATGTCAAATGCGCAATCAAACATCGAATGTGTCATTTCATATATCAAATGCGCAATCTAACAACGAATGCATCATTAGGCGTATCAAATCCGTCGCATATTAACAAATGCGTCGCAAAGTTATTGATTGCATCAAAATTTGAGTAGATACGTCGCAAATTTATCACTTGCGTTGCAAAAATGCGATTGCGTTGTTCACTCTCGTGAATGCGTAATCGCACAAAATAGACCTATCTACCCATCGCGCTTGCGTCACGATGCAAACAAATGCGGTGAACGCGAAGGCTGTTGCGGCTATCGCGATAGCATTTGCGTCGCACCGCAATTGTTATCCCCCCTTTTTACCCTCATAAATGCAAAAAATTTAAAAATTGACAAGTTGGATAGGGTACTTACCAGTGCCCCTGCACCCTCAGGTCGTTGGAATGTGCGCACGCGATATCCACGGTGTGCAGTCGTAGGGATCACCATCATCTCTCCGAGCTCTGGTTTGTAGAAAATTCTATATGCAAATATGAAAATGACATTTGGTTTGATCTTTTCAACCTATTTATAGGCTAAAAATTAGGGTTTTGACCTAGTGGGCCCTACGGGAGGCTCATTTGACCACCTTTGACCAGCATTTTGGCTATCTTAACATTCTTTGTTTTTGAATTGGATCACGCCATCACTTTCCTAGTCATCAATTGAGCTAGTCGGGATATTTTTCAAATTTATTTTGACCCCGCGTCGAAATTCAAAAATTTTCCCGAGGGGGCATAGGCATTCCATACCTCCACTGGGGCATATTCTGGACTTGTTTTCTTTGCCACAATGCGACAAGCTGCATTATGAAAAAGAGGGGCAAATGTAGACACATAAAAATGACCAAGACCTGCAAGCATTATTTTTACTACTTTCATCATGACATGATTATAACATTTTAATTATGTTCCTAACACACATTCAACTATTAATTAAATAGTTCATGATTATTTAATTAATTCATAAACTTTCATTCTTCATGATTATTAAATAAATAAATCTTATTTATTTAATTTAATATGTCACTAATTATCAAAGTCTTCTAATAATTAAATAAAGACATCAATTTATTTAATTAACCCTTATCATAAATGTCTTCTTGATTATTAAATTGATATATTTTAATATATCTATTTAATATGTCACTAATTCCTAAATCCTCTCTTAATTAAATAAATTCATTTATTTATTTAATTAATTAACTATTTCTTCTAAATTAAATAATTATTTTAATTATTTAATTATGGCATGCGACATTTCTGTATTTTTAAATAAAACAAATCATTTAAAAATATCTCACCGATTCTTCATTTAGTAATTAATTTCAAAAAATCAATTACTAATTACCTCACAAAATCTTCTATTTTGAATTAATTTAATTCAAAAGGGAAATATTCTCCTACAAATCAAGTAATTTCCAAAATTATTGATTTTCTAAAAACTCATTTTCCTGTCTTTTGATTTTTACTGATTTCATCTCCACTGTCACATTTAGTCTGGATTTAATTAATTTAATTAGATCTTATTTACGCCTATGGGTATTTTGCCCTAACCCTAATTGAGGTTGCCTTATTGAATCTTGACCTTTGATTCTAGGGTATTCCTCAATCTCTCATCTTGTCCATCCATTCAAGATTGCATTTTCTGTAAAATGTCAATCTTGATTTCATTTTCGGATCCATGATCATTTATCTAATAGATTTTTGATATAGACATTCTAGAGATCATAGACTTTTATTTACTATTTGCATATTAGAAATTGCTTTCTAGTTTGCATAGTTTGATATTTTAAATCCTTCAAAGGCATTGTTAAGGCTAGACATTAGAGAAGTTTGCTCACAAAGAAATCTGAGGGCAATCCATCATTGTAGCAAGGCTTGAGAAGGTGCAATGGAAACAATCATGGAATAGAGAAGAGTGGTGAGATCATTCCATTTCACTTTATTCTTTTTTATATTCTTATGTATTTCATTGTTGATGTTTTAAACTAACTTGCAGGTACAACTAATGGTTTCAATCTTATCTTGTAGGATTTTTAGATCATTACACCCAATAGGTTAAAATTAAATACACATTTAATAGTTTCCAATATTTAATGTGAGAAAGTAATCAAAGGTTGTTCAAAATAAATGGAGTGGAAAAAATAGGTAATCCAATATGAGATTTTTATTTGAATCACATGTACAAGTCATAAAATCAACAAAGAATGGAAACCAAATTTATATGACATGCAAACTACTCATCATTAATGTTGGAGATCTCTCTTGTACTATTAGAGATAAACCTTAGAGCTGTTTATGTTGAAGAATAATAATAATTCCAATTAAATGTTGGAGGCTCCATATAACCAAATTTACATGTCAATGGATTGGTCCCCCACACTCCTTTAAATGTCTACAAGGTGGATCATGTATTACCCATCTACTTTTCTAACTAAAAAGAAATAAAAAATTAACGTATGCATTGCCTCTCTTTCATCAATGTTATTATTTACTCTATTTATAGTTAATTCAAGTCCAATACAATATTTCATATTTACTAGGGATGCTAACAATTCAATCTTTTTGAGAATGTGAGAATAATTGTAATAAAATAGAAATCATTATTATCTTGTTAAACTTCCAAGGCATTTCAAAATTGATTTGATCAAAATAAAATAAGCGAATCCCTTATGAAAGAAAGCTAACGACATAGATGTATTCCATCTACATGAAGAGATGACACTAATAAAAATAAATTTTATTAAAAGCACAAAAAATAAATTACTTTTATTAATTATGCTTAAAGCACTTTATCCACATTGATACGATAGTCATAAGAAATATTTAACATAGTCTACTAAGTTACTTAATCATATAGTACATTGCAATTTAAAAATGATTATCATGACATCCAAAAATTTGAGGTTAAAGAAATGTGTGCAATTTTCCCTTGAGTTAGCCAAAACCATATCATAATTTTTAAGTAAATAGATTGTGACTAAATGCATAACAATGGTTGGGCCTTAAAATTTGTATAATGAGTTTATTGTTAATTAAAGCTTTCTTTCACTTTAAAAATATAAAATTCTCTACTAATGGATCCAACCATGTAAAAGTTGATTTTTTTTTGGCTCCACTAACCTAGACATTAATAGCAATAAATAAATAATAGAAAGTAAAATACTTACAACATATAATTAAGAACTTGAAAAAATACTTACAAACTATAAAAATTTAAATCTTCTATTATACTAGTTTAATCTTATAAACCACGTGATTCAAATTTTCTCTTTATAGAGCCAAGTATTATTTTATGGTTATACTCTTGAACTTTTTATAACTTTTGATTTGTGGTCTACTCCCATATTTGACTAATTGAACATTTTGTACAAGATTTTTTTTAGATTAGTAAAGAATCTTCCTATGTCTATCAATATCCTTATGCAACCATGGGTAAATGCACAAATACGGGGGACCAAAAAGTGGCCACCCCACTTTTTGACCCCTAGAGACCATAACGCGAGTGTGTTATAACCTATTAATAATAAAATAAAAAAATACAATGAAAACTTCATTTTCACTATTTTCCTTATCCAAGCCATGGTCTACAACTGGTTTGAAGCACACTCATGTTGTGGAAGAGGTCTTTCATTACCATTTTTGGACCAAATCACTACCAAAATATCGCCATGACGTCGTCGAGGTCAAAGAGGTGTAAATTTTTGATTAAAATAGATAGATTGAATTAGTTTTTTGACCAGATTTTTTTTATAACATTTTTAAGAATTAATAATACACAACCTGTTGATGAAAACCTTGATTCAACTCCTCATAAAAAAATTGCTAAAGAAAAACCACAACAATCCCCTCCTTCAATGCCTTAACATCCTCCAATAATGAAAGAAAATATATTACGTCAAATAGAAAACAATAAACGATAACTTGAGGGAATAATTGCAAGGCTGAAATATCTAACATAAATAAACTCCCATAGGTCCATACTCATTGAATCACTACAATACACTATCTCTCACATAATATTAGTGAGTGGGGAAATCAACAGTTGGTCCAACAAGAGGGAATAACTAAATTTTTTTTATGTAGGAAAACTTTCTTGTGAGCAAGTTAATGATTTTTTTTTGAAATCTGACTTGCATGCTCTATTCACCAACCCACGAACCGATGTACCCTTATATGGAACTTGTAGGAGGTTCCCTATCTATTGGTGCCACCACTAAGGGATAATTTTTGGGATAGGTGGTGGATGGTTTTTGATCATCCTCCATGCAATAACAATGAGGTACCATAATACTTTTTGATGAAACTCTATTGTGAGTTTGTCCTCAATGAACTCCCTAACTATTTTGATATGTATTTCTAGGGTAAAGGTGGGTTTTGCATAGGACAAAGAAGGGGCACAATGTGTCCAAAACTAGGCACCGAGACCCCTAGATAGACCTGAGTTTGAGCATATCACTATACCTTTTGTTGTGAAGGAGAGTGTTGAGGTGGAGACACTAGAGTCCATTAGTTCGCTGACTCATACCCTTATACAACACAATAGACCTCTAGCATAGGGTGATGCAGGCGAGTCTTCTAGTCCTTGATGTCCACCTCACTTATGTCAAAACTACAGGTCTCGTATGAGGATGATGAGAATGCACGTGGAAAAGATGCATCTATAGTGCATCAAATGGTCATGACAAATGATCTATTAAATGAAATATATGACATTAATATTTAGGTAAATTTCAACAAGTTCAAATTCAATTTATTAAATTTTAATTTGAAATAGAAGATTAACTAAATTACTAGATTGATTATAATAAAATTTAAGGGTTAAAGTGTTCAACATATGTTTGGCGGCCCTCCACCTGCCGATTACATGACAATGTCAAGTGCACAGGTATGCAACTAGTAAAATAATGATAAATATAATACATGTGAATAGTTTAACCTTGTATGAATGGTAATTATAGATACTCGAATTTGACTAACATGTTCCTACCAAAACACCATCTTTTTCCATCATTAGGTACCACCAATCCATTTTTTTCATTTAATTAAATAATTTCATTATTTAATTAAATTATCTTATTTCACCAATTTCTATCTATTAATTAAATAATTTTGATTATTTAATTAATTTACTAATCATTCTTTCATTAATTAAATAGTTTTTTATTATTTAGTTAATTTCCCACTTCTCTAAATCAAATAATTAAATTATCAATTATTTAATTTATTCATTCCCATTAAAATAAATAAAATCACTTATTTTATTTATTTATCCACCTTGCACATGTAATTAATAAATAATTTATTAATTACCCATGCATTTCCACCTCACCAATTAATTGAGACTAACATTCAATCTACTCATCAATCAATCTAGTCGACTTCCACTCACTTCAAGTTCACTGATCAATTAATCCAGTCCACTAATCCTTCTATTTTGTTTCACTCCCACTTAGTCTCATTTAGCTCTCCAATCAAATCTCTTAACTAGCTCATGCACCTAGTTAACTATCCAATCAAATCCTCTCAACAATTTTGAGCCATTGATCTACTCAATCTCTCATCAGAGCTTGGTTGTTGATCGATATATCCAAATCTATAAAATAAACCTATCAATCATCAATCTCTCTCCTAGATTGTGTAGAGAAACTATACTCAAATCATTGTAGTGCTTATAAAAATATGAGAAAAATTACTACTTACACCATTCTCCAAGGTGAATAGAGGAGAACAATGGAGCTATGCTAGAGAAGATTGTGTATTATAGTCTGTGCAAGGTTTATATTTAATTTTGATTTAGTTTACTTTATTTGCTTTATTGATGTGATATTTTGGTTGTGATTCTTGTTGTTTATTGTTTATCCTTCATTTTTGCAATTGAATTTCCATGCCATACATTTTGGCACAAGGCTAGGAGTGAAATCTATTAGATAGTTTGATATCACGATGGAGTGTAAGAGAGATGTGATTGATGGGGATTGTTTGGATTGATATTGATTGCTTTTGTTTGATTTTCTATGATTTTTTGGACTTCTGTGTGTTAGATACCTGACTATTAACCCTGATTTTGAAGTTTTCTCATGTTAGATTGATAATTTAACCCCTCAAATTATATTTTTTTTGGATTTGTTTCTATATTTTTGGTGTTTCTATGTAGAGTGGCATAATTGAAGCTCTCTGTAGCATAATTGAAGATCTTTGTGGTACATCTATGTCTCTAGCTAATATATTTGTTGCTTAGAACTACACATTTGATAGAGAAGGTATAATCTACTTTTTATTAGTTTTCAGTTACTTTGGAATAATCATCTATGAATTTTATGTGTACTGATCTATTTATTGAGAATCTTGTGGCATTCATTGGATTGAAGACTAAACACATAAACTACTAACATTATCTAATGTAGGGATCTTGTGTTTGATTTTTATATATTAGGAAAAATTCAATTTCATAAGGTAAATGAACATTGTTTGTTGTGTTTGGTAAGTCCTTAGGTACATATGCTCTCTCCTCATGCCTAGTGTGAATTGGGAGATCAAAAATACCTTAGAATTTTCATTCTATTTTTTTACTTGAGGATTTGATTGACTACATATGCTCTTCCCTTGTGACTCTAAAGAATGATCTTGGGAATTAGAAAAATATTTTTTGTTTACTTATAGTAGGAGGCCTGCTTGGGGATTTCATCACCCCAAGGATGACCTCAATCATGTTTATCAGTAGAGTATAAAAATGGGGGAGAATAAAAGCTATACCCCAAGGTGTGACTAATATCCTTTAAGCAAAGCCTTGTGACCCTCAATTTGTCAAGACATGTATAGGTGAAGAGAGAGGAGAGACCCCTCTAATCTTGAGAATATCTAGATAGGATCACTATTCAAAGTCGCACTACAAACCTATTTATTTAGAATCCTTTAAGACCTTCGTCCATTGACTTAGTGTGGTACAAAGTACAATATCATGCTTGAAGTTACTCACCATGTACTCTTCTCTTGTTGAGGTGACATATACTCCTTGTTAGGACCTCATCCTTCCAAGGTAAGGGGTGTTAAGGTGGTACATGACCTTAGCATACCCTAGTAACCCATTCATTTGAAGGTATTACACTTCGGCGAGTGGGCCTACACTAAGTCATTACACCTTTACTACTAGCTAGGTTGCTAATGTGCTTGGGGTGTCTTACTTGTTGAGACCAGTAAAACCATTTGACCTATCACCTTGAAAAGTCTCACCAACTATCATTTCTATTGTGTGATGTGTCTTCTTATGAATTTTTTCTCAAAACATCACTCAAAATTGTACAAATTGAACTTTAGTTGAGCTTAGGAAACTTAGTTTTAGGTTAGATTTTTGCAACTGTTGAGCTCTGTATCACAACTATGGCTAAATTGGGTGAAATTTTTGTTTATATAGGTGAAATTGTGGCTCAAATAGGTGCATCTATTGCACAAAGTTGTACAATTACTCGAGACCTTCAAAATTCTAATTTTTACTTTGAAAACTGGACAATCAACCAATTTTTATTAGATAACACAATTGAACCTCAGAATCTTGAATTTGTCTATCCTATTGTGCAATTGATTATCGTTTTATGTAACTTCCTATCAAACAAAAGTAAAAAATCTAAATTTTAGGTCATTTTTTAACTTTATATAACAACTATGGCTTATGGGCTGATGCAAGAAGTTGGGTCACAAAAAGCTCAAAAAGTGGAAGTGTTTTTGCTGTTTTCAGAATTTATAACACTTGGACTGAAAAGTTGAGGCACTTACACAATGAATCTTAAAAAAATCCAGTAATATGAAAGTTTTCATTTTGAATCTAGTTTCAAAATATGTAATTTATTCAAATACCCAGATGATAGAAATTAAATTTTGATAGGGATGTATAAAAACCACTTTTTAAAAGTCCCTGGTTTTTTACCATACCATGCACGTGTACAGACACCACTTTTTGACCCAAATACAAGTAGTTTGCTAATTAATTTTGGGGAAAGAGACCTAACAACATGAATATTGATGAGGATTTTTTTTTGTAATTTTTTTGTGAATATTTATTTATTTATTGAATTTTTATTGGCCTTAATTGTTGTTTTTAAAAATCAATATGTACGGACAACATAATTGGACCTAAACTAAACTTTTTTTGAATCGTTTTTTTTTTTCATTGAGTAGAGAATTGTGTGAAGATTGATGTCATATAAAAAAATTTACAAGAAGCTTAACCAAAAAAGAGATTAAAAAATAAAAAAAAGATTGATATTTTAAGTTTATGGACTAGTTTGCTTAGAAATTAATTAAAAAATAACAAATATAATTCAATATTAATAAAAATTATATATTTGGAAACTAGGTATGTGTTTTCTAATGGGTTTTAATTTCATAAAATAATTTTGAAATAAATTCATCAGCTATATTGCCAACGTTAGTTTTTTTCATTTGAAATTGCCATGACCTTGTACTTGCAAGTTCATGGCTAAGTATTGGGTTACCATGCATTTTATAAGCCTAAATCCAAATAAAAAACATGTATTATGAGTTTCAAACCTTTTGGAATGAGTACTTATTCTAAAAATGAATGAATACCTATTTTAGAGCTGAAAAATGACACTCCCCTTGAATGTGGACCCAACTTCTTGCACTTACCCTTATATAGGTACAATTGTAGCTTAGACATTCAAAATTATGGTTTAGATAGGTGCATCTATTGCACAGAGTGGCACAATTGCTTGAGACCTTCACAAATCCAATTCTATTTTAAAAACTGAACTGTTATATATTTCTACTTGGGATCCTGCATTCAAAACTCTCATTGTCACATTTGTTATGTATTGTGGCACAATTGATCTGTATTTATGTGTAATTGTTATGTCAGTTAGGCCACTTGCTATCACCAGACCTTACTATTGTATACAAAGACCATCATCAAACCAAATTGATACCTACTAGTTTAGTACATTCAAGCCTCAAATTTTCTCATTTATCTCATCCATTTTCATCCTTCACATCTTTTCGATCAAAGGCTAGATTCAAATTTAGTTTTAATTTACCACATCCCCATTATCACCATCTTTTCAATCTTCCCAAAATCAAGATAATTTAGTCTATCTAGATCTTACATTCATATCCATTCTAGTTTGATATTTTCCCTTGAAATTTTTCCTTCTCAAGGTATAATATCAAGTTAGCTTATTTATGTGTAGTTTGACTTAGGATCTTCTAAGTTAACCTATTCCATCATTACCTCAAATTTTTTGACTTTTAGATTCACAAGTCTAACCCAGAATTTAACATATTTTATCCAAATCTTGATCATAAAAACCCTAATATCTAGTTATACTTCTTGGTTGTGTACAAATCATTCATCCATCAAAAAATCTCACTCAAATCAAAAGGTCTTAGAATCTCTTATATTCCAATACAAACAAGGTCTCAAATAAAAAATAAAACACAAGACTTAGATCCTAACATGATGAACACACACATAGATCCTTTCCAAGAGGAAAATGATGAAATACCACACATATATGGACCATGTGATTTTGAAAAACCACCCCCACTGAGTCCTAGACATAGTCCCAACATTTATGGGTTTTACGAGATGTAATGCCCGAAGAGTTGGGTGAAGCGCAACAAGACCCTAATGTAATGAAACTAGTTGAAATAATTATAGCAATCATCCTTGACCAATACTTATTGTTTCTTTCCCAACATGAGGCTAAATTTCCATCCACATTGACATAACACGTATCCAATATGTCACTAATAATGTTCCATCCTTGACCTTGGGGGAAACTAGTTCTAATAACACCATACCACCTTCCCTACAACCAAATGAAATAATTAACGTCCAACCCCATAACAATCCTCCCACTAATTCATCACACATCATATCTCAATAAATTGCTACAACAATCCCACATAATACCATATCCACTAACTCCACATAAGTGACAGTACCTCTTGTGCACACACACATGCCCATGTACACCATATAGGTTACCAACCATTTATACAACAACACATCTAGTAACACCATCGCTCCCACTTCCACAATTAATCCATAAAAATTATCACAATCCTCTAACCTCATTCACACACCATCACCTAACTTGAAAAAAAATACAAACAACACATATCATTAAAACACCATTATCGACCCATTATATCAACACCAACTTCCACCTAGTAACTTTAACATATCTAATCCAATGAACAATACACAAAAAACCCCATACACATCCCATTATTCTCATCCACCTGCATCTAACATTCATACTCACGTACCACACAACCAATACATCATCCACCATTAAAACTATAACCCAACAACACAACCTCCACAGGCTCTCACCTCCAATCCTAATTATAATGTACACTTGTATAATCAAAATACCTACCAACACAACTCCACACAAAAAATCATGAATTCACAATAATATACCAATCCACCTAACTACATACATCCATAACACAATATCCATCCATAATACCAAAATCAAAATTTCATGAACCAACAACAATAATCCACCCCATTAAACTATTTTTCTAATGCCATCACATCTTCTGATGCTTACAATCCCCCAAACCATTCATAAATTCATCAGAATCCATCATCATCAAAATTAATTCAAGGTCATTCATCATAACATCCCACTGTCACTTATAATGCCATCAACATACCACCTACAACTTATCCCAATGATTTAGCTCTTCAAATCCAAAATCCACAACAACAAATTTCCAATATTCACATGGGGCCATCGAAGAAGAGATATGTGTTAGAAGAAATATGCCCCTATCTATTTCACAAGAATTTACCTATACTACCCCTTCTACATCACTTTGAAATTCCCAAATTGGATAAGTACAAAGGAAACAAGAACCCTCATGATCATATGAGAGTTTTATGTAGCTTGTGTAGAGGTTATGCATAATGATAATTATATAATGTGCCTCTTCCAAGGAAGCTTAGGAGGGAAAGCCATGGAGTGGTTTTCTCAACTCCCTACTAGCATAAGGAACTTTAATGAACTAGCTGAGAAGTTTATCTCACATTTATATTGTAATATAGAGCATAAAACGATAGTGACTAACTTATGCACTACAAAAATAGAATGGTGGAGAAACATTTGCCTCCTCACAAAGATGGTGAAACCTGGCTAGTAAAAGTCCATATATCACATCCTTGAGAAACAACTAGTTAAAATTTTCATTCAAAACATGAAAAAAAAGGGTTCCATCTAAAAATGCTATGCTCAAATTATTTTGACGAAGTTATCAAAAAATGGGCTTACTATCAAAAAATCCCTAATTACCAAAGGAGTTAAAATATCCAAAGAAAACAAATACTATTCAAATTCTTCAAATGAGAAATATTATTATTGGAATAAGAATAAAAATGTCATTAATGATGGTGTAGTTGATGCCAAAATGGCTCAAACTGATTAGCCAACCTTATGCATACAAGTTTCAAACAATGCTCAAACATCAACAAATATTTAGGATAATACATAGAGAGTACCTCCTAGACTAAATAACAACCCGCGATGAAAGTATAATCCTCGAGGAGATCCCATTGAATATGTAATCTGAAAGTTAATTCAAGTAAACTTAGTTACTCTCCCAGAAATTAGACAATATAAACCACAAGTCAAAACCATATGGCGGAAGGACATTGATTTCTATGATTACCATAGAGTAAAAGTGTCACACCACTCCTAATTATTTCAAACTAAAAAACATTATTTAGGATTTAATCAACAAAGGAGACATTGGTGTAGATAACCAAAATAATTCCTTGAATAATGACCATGTGATCTTCAAGGATCCTTTACACAACCAAAAAAAGGGAAATGCCACCAACCATGGTAGTTCCTCAAGAAATAATGCCAATTATACAACTGTCAACTATGATCATACAATTAACCATATTCAAGAAGTTGGAAACCATGTATCTACAATTAATATAAAGAACACAAATTCAAAATGTAATGTTACAACTTGCAAAAGAAAAATTACTCTAAAAGGATCCACACCTCGAACCTCTACTATGCCACAGTACAATCTTATGGATCAATTAGGTAAAACCCTAGTGCAAACATATATTCTAGAGATCTTGCATATATCAAAAAATCATAAATGTAACACCCCTCCGTTTTGCTTTCTGGTTTGGACAGTGTGTCCTTGTTTTGTTTTGATTTATGTTTTTGGATATTCAGATACTTTGTCTTGTGTGTGTATTTGATTGCTATTTATAGAGCGACAAACTATATTATGTGTTGTGATTTGGTTTATCTGATGCTTAAGTTTACATGCTTTAATTGGTGTAATGATGTTAGAGGATATAACATGTCAGTGCATATGAGAATATTTGATGTATGATGGAAGTGTTAGTTATGATGATTGTATTGGTGAAGGGGACAGGTTTGCATCACTTGCTTGCGAGCGCTCTGCAATTCTGTGATTTCCTCTTCATGGTGTGTATTTTATATTTCTTATATTATATGATGTTGGTTACTATGTTTTTAGGTTTGCAGGTACATGGCATCGACTCCACCTGGTTTCACAGGTTTGAGCGTGTCGATCCAACGGTTAAGTTGAATGGGAGATAGTAGCTAGGTAACTTGTGTCAAGTCTACGCCCTAACCTTAGTGTGTCATAAGTCTTGTTTGTTGAGTCATGGTTTACCTTGTTTTAATGTTATTGGTTTCTGAATGGTGCTTGTTCATTAAATTATTTTTAGAATAAATTGCATTGGTTAAAAGTGGCGATTAATTAAAATTAATATTAAAATTATGTTTAGAAGTTATATTTAAATTTATTAATAAAATTTAATTAATTAAATTTAGTCCCAAAAGGATTGAGTTTATTTATTAAATAATTAAAATTAATTAGTTAAGTTTTATGTGGTTTATATTATATAAAAAGAAAAATTTTTTTTATTTGAAATTGTATTTTAAAAGGAAAGTTAGTTTTCAAAATGTGGAAGTTAATTAATATTAAGATATTTTAAATTTTTGATATTGCATAAAAAGTGGATTTGGTTGTTGAGGATATTTTTGATTTATGCCACAAGTGTGAGTTCAATTAATTAGAAGAATTGGTTGCAAATTCATTCACGGAGAGAATTTTGAAGAGGAAAAGCTTTTTCAGGTTTGAGAGGATATTTTTGGAAAAATTGCACAGAGAATGGTTGGAAGAAATATTTGGCTGCGGAATTGAAATAGGAAAATTCTATTGATGTTGGTTGTGCTTCTGGATTGTTTGCTTGTTTGGATTTACTGCACGGTTGAAGAGAAATTGTGAGATCTTTGAAGGAGGCTCTGCATCAAAAATCTTCTTTTCTTGTAGCTTCAACACTAGGTTTTATTTTGTGGTTTATTGTTCTTGAATTGTTTAAATTAAATTGGTAGTGATTAAAGAATTGATTGTTAAATTCAATTAGGAAAAGAGTTTGATATTTGAGGAAAGAAATTAATTAAATAAATTTAAAGCTTTTGTTATTCCCGTGAAATTTCTTCAGGGAAATTGTGAAAACCTCTGTAGAATTTAATTTATTTGAGGAAATGGATTGTTTTGTTATTTGAATCAAACCTAGAGGTTGAACAACACTTTTAGATTGTTTTAGAAAATTTAATCTTTGTAGAAAACAAATTTATTTCGAAAAACCTCTGTAAAAATTGCGGTAGAGAAAACTAGAGAATTTGAAAACTTCTGGTTAAATCTTGATCTCTTTTAGTTTTCTTATTCTTATATTGTTATGAATTCAAGAAAATGATCTAAAAGTATTAGTTTTTGAATCTTTGTGGAATTTTGTTGTTCTGGAAATTTTTTACTTATTTTCTCCTGTAGGTGAACGTTTTCGAATAAGTTTCTCAATTTATTGTTTATGCTGAAATTATCTTTTTTATTTATATATATTATATATATATATAAATTTGCATATATATTATATAGATATAAATTTGTATATATATATATATATAAAATATATATAAATATCATTATTATTTAAATTTTAATGATGGCTCTGTGGATTTAATTCGCCGTACGACAATACCCATCCTTGTTCTTGGGAGGCATGCTATTTATTCACTATTTGTTGTATGCGAATTTAGTTCACTATACCTGCAAATACCTTATTCTCGTTTTCCCCTTTGTGCATATGGAATGGGGTTGGGGAGGATCTACCTCCCCACCGCCGCTCCCATATGGGAGAGGTGGTGTGGTGGGAGACCCTCCACCGCCCCCTTACCTTGCTTGGTTACGGTGTGAGAGGAGGCTCGGCCATATGTGAACAACCACGCCTCCTCTCTCCCTCTCCCTTCCCTAAATACAAAACCCTTAAATGGAAAAAGGGTGCGAACTATGCATTGGGGCAGAAGTTAATAAGCCTAGTCTGTCCTATTCTTTGGGTTTTCGGTGGTTGTTTTTCAATAAAATATTTATATAGTATTTTATATACATGTATATTGTTGGAGCCTATATGGTGTATAGATATATTTTTATATATAAATAACTGTGTTGTATATTTTGTGTATATCAAATATTTATTCAATAAAAATATAAATTGTAAATGTATATATGTCAATATATAACTTAAAATGTAATTATTTTATGAATATGTATTATATGTATAGTTTAATATTTAAAATGATTTCATTTCACAGAAGATTATTGGTGTATTTTTAAATAAACATTTAAATTATATACACTGTATATATGTATTTAAATGTGTGCATGTTAAGTGGTAGTGGTTAATATAATTGAAGAATTGTAGGAATATTTATATTTGCATGTTTATTTAAGTAGTGAGAATAATTGTGTACATGGATATATTGCATTTGTATATATCATGAGCATGTATATTTAAACATATAGTTTAAATATTTTGTCATTTTATTTAGGTGCATGCAATTATTGGGAATAGAGATTTTACAAGATAAGGGTTGAATGCATGGTCAAATTGATAAGGAAAATAATATTTTAAATATATCGCGGAAATTGCATGTTTTAAATAGGAAATTGAAAGAGTTATAGAATATGGTTAGTAAATTGAAAAGATTTAATTGCATAGATTTATGTCATTTTAAAAGTAAAGGAGTTTTATTGAGAGACAATTATTTATTTCTATTAGAGAAATTAATTTATTGAGAATGAAATATGAAAGAGATATGGGTTTAGTATATCCAAAAAATAGTAATTTTCTCATGATTGCCTTAAATGTTTTATTTTCTTTGTATTTTGTAATGGGAAGTGAGTCTAATTGTTTAGATTTCCAATAATGGAAGAGTAAATAGGGTTATATGATAATTTGAGTTAACCCAGTTATTATGTCTTTGACTTTGTCAATGTTACCTATTGATTGAAGATGTAGTTAGGAAATCCTAATATTAGATTTGAATTATGACTTGAATGATTTTTGTAGCTATGTCGTCGAGTTGCATTGTGGGATATGGGATTATGTGTTAGTCCAAATTTGTAAGTCTTCTAAAAGATCTTAGTGGATGAGGGTTGTCAATACTTTATGTCAACTGGTTGTTTTTCCCTTGGGTAGTACATGGTGTGTTTTCAGTAATTTACTCGGTTTCCACGAATGGGGATGTTTTGTACCTCCTTTGGAAGGAGTGAACTATGTGTTTTGTTGCCTCCATTTGTTGGAGAGAGTTCTATTATTTGTTTCCTCCTAAAGATGGAGTAGTTATGATGCCTAGAATGTATGCACTTGTGATTCCCTTGGTGGTTAGTTTTGTTTATGTGTTGTCAAATAGAAGAGTGGCTTCCATTAGGGGCCAGAGCTTGTAAGAGGTAAGATTTGGGTAACCTTTGGAAGTAGTTTAATCAAGTAATAACTAAAATTGTAATGAAAATTTGGGGAGTACTACACACTAAAAAGATAAGTTCTAACCTCACTCATAGTCGCAAGTTCTTGTTTAGGCTTGGTGTGAGTGGGAAGGCCTGAAATGGAAAAGTCATCTATCTTGTTAGTACGAGAGGTAGTTGATTCCGCATTAGTAAGTATGAGGGCCGAGGGTCGGTAGAGGCCACCAAAAACACTAGAGCCTATGAAGATCCGTTGAGGGTAACTTATTATGAGCTATGCGATGACACACTATCTAGGACAACTGTTTGGTATTTGTTTTATGTGTATGGTTCTCTGAGCATACTTGATCTATTTTATGTCTAGAAGCAATGTGACCTATGTCAATGATGTGTGAGTTGTACTTGTTTAGTTCATTTGTTTGGTCATCTCAGTATGAGTCTACCTATGGTTAGAGGTTGTAGATCTTTGTCCATGTTATGTGGTTACTATCTCCTAGAATGGGGGGTGGGCCTTCGGGTACCACTTGGTTGGGTGGAACATGCACCATATACCATTGGGTCCCCATTTATCTTCAATACTTGGTGGTGAAACAACCAGATGGACAGCTTGTGGTTCTTGTGTTTAATTCATGCATTGTAATATTTTAATTTGTATATGTTATTTTTATCCCTCTTATGTTTATGAGGTGGAATTCTGTAATTGTAACACTTATGTACTATTGCCTCATTCTGGGAATGAGTGTTGTAACTATTTGATTAAGTTAATGATTATGAAATTGTATCTTGGATGTTTTTCTTGTTATGTTATGTTGTATCCTTATGTTGTATTATGCTTATTTCATAAAGTAATTTAATGTTATGGTTATATGTATGATGTATGTGTGGGTTTAAGTAATCCCAACTTTGTAGCCTTAGAGGTTGCTGTTAATTAGAAAGTGAATGTGTATGTTAATTACACTTTTAAAAAAAAAATTGGTTCGCTTAAGTCGATAATTACAACTTCCTTTAGAGTTACTTGGCGAGGCATTACAATAAAGACATATTAGACAAAGATCTTAGGGAATCATCAATACCTATAGATCTAAATATGGAACAATTTCAAGCCATGGTTGGGCATATCACCTCTAATCATCATCTGGCCTTTTCTAACAAAAATATGATATCCCATTCTCCTACCCATAACAATGCACTTCATTTAAAAATATTTGTCCATAAAAACAAAATAAAATGAGTCCTAATAGATGGTGGTGTTGGTTTGAACATCTACACCTTAAAATGGTAAAAATATTAGGATAATAGGAGGAGGTTATAGATCCAAACAAAAAATAGTGATAAGGGCTTATGATGATGCAAAACTACCCTTCAAAGGGACTATCACTATTCCTATATGAGTAGTGTAATACCCCTCCGTTTTGCTTTATTGTGCTAACACTGTTGCTTCCCCTTTATGATTTTGTATTGTGTTGTATTTTGACATTGTACTTGGTTACAGTTGATCACTATTTTATCGTGATGTATCTTGATGTGATGATACTATATTTTGATGTGATTATTATGGCATGTTTGGAATTAACATAAGTGGATAGTTAAATTTATGATGTTTCATGCTTTCGATTGTGCTGCTATGTTAGATGCATCAGTTAGTACTACTGTATTGGTGAAGAGGATGATATCACATCACTTGCTTGCGAGTGCCCTACGATTTCGTGATTTCCTCTTCATGGTGTGCCTTATTTATGACATATTATTGCATGTGGATATATTCTTTGTTCGCAGGTTGATAGGTACAAGACATCGACTCCACCTGGTTTCATAGGTTTGAGCGTGTCCATTGCCCAATGACATTCGATTGGGAGATAGTAGCCAGGATTTTTGTGCCAAGTCATCACCCTAGTCATAGTGTGTCGTTGTTCCTAGTATGATCCAGTGGTTCTATTTTGTTCAATTTGCCTAGTTTCAGTTTGTTTGGGAAGTTAGAATGATGTTAGAAATGTGATTTAAATTATTGAGTAATTTAATTTAATTAATAAATAATTTAATCTTATGGTAGATTTATTTTATTAATTGATTAAGTTATTTATGTTGAAATGATTTACATTATCTATTTTGGAAATGCATGCATATTTGAGTTGGAATTGAAAATTAAGAAAATGAACTAAAAGTCAATTTAGAAATTTGATAATTCAAAAAAAATTCAAAAAAGAGATATTTCCTATTCTGTTTTTTGGAATTATGAGGGTGGTTGTAGGATTTTTGGAAAATTTTTTGCATTATCTTTGAATTTCTTCACAAGTCTTAAAAATGGAGTTTTTGGAGAAAATTGAAAAGAGAAGAGGAAAGATTGTTCAATTTTGTGGGTTTGGATAAAAAGCTCAAAGAATCTGTGGAGCTTAAAAGGGTTTCAAAGCACCACCAAGATCTTCAACATACTTCAAAAGAATCAGGTTCTCATCTTGTATTAATTGAATTTTTTGTTGATTCAATGGTATTGTGTGGATGGAAAACTATTTGCAATCTTTAGTTTGTGTGCAAAACAAATCTATTTGATATTGTGCTTTCAAAATTTGAATAAGATTGTTTAGGGTTGGAAATAAATCCTTGGTTGCAAATTGTTTTTTTTATTCAATTTTGTCCTCTTTTTGTTCTTCAAATTATTGAGTTTCAATCAGGATTGAATGGAAATTATGTGTATATGTATATATATAGCCTTATATATATATGCACATACTTTCTTATATTTATATATTTGTTTTAAATTCTGTTTCATAAGGTTATGCTAGCAAATTTTTTATAAATTTTTCTAGGATTGAAATTTTATTGAAGTCTGGTTTTTTTTTTAAAGTTCCTGTTTTTGTTAAAAAACAAAAAAAACAAAAAGGCAGTCGAAATTTAAAATAATAATAATAAAAATATATAAAAAAAGTTTTGTTTGGGGGCTAGGGCTCACCCCACCGCCGCTCCCTTGGGAAGCAGAGTGGGGGAGCACACCCAACATCCCCCGTTCGCGGCCAGCGTAGACTGTGCAACCCGCACCACCACTGTGGGTGGCCGACACTGCCAATGCCGCCCGCGCCCGGTGTAAACTGCCTCCACGCTCAGCGCGGCACCTGCGCCTGCACCCTGCGTGTCGACTTCTCCGCCGTGCCTCCCTCCTCCTGGCGCCGCCGCCTCCTATGACCGCCCTGTGCAAACCGTCGCTGTTGGCCATGGAAGCCATGACTGACCTTCATCCGCCTAGCTGCCCTCACACGAAGCCCGAGGTTCGCGCGGCTCAACCCTAGGGGTTGGCGCATGAACCGAGGCTCTTGCTTTTGGCCTTTTCAAGTTTTTTTTTTTAATAATAAAAGAAAATAAATATAATATTATTCTATTATATTTTAAATATTATAATTTTTATAATATTTTAATATTATAATTATTATAATTATTATAATAATTTAATGTTGCAATGTATTACTACATTTTAATATAATATTAAAATGCTTTCAATAGTTGAATATTATGATTTATATAATGTTATGTGAGATTTAAATAATATAATCTTATTAATCTTTTAATATTAATATTTGAAAATGAGAATATCATTTTATTATTATATTATTTCAAGGGGAATATTATTATTTTTTAATTAAGAAAATGAGTTTTATTGATTATGGAATAAATATTTTATTTAAAAATGGGATTGTGCTTTTATCTAAATTATTGGGATACGGGTTAATGTTTCATGTATTTAAATGCTACGTGGAAATAAAATGATTTGGAAATGGCATATTTAATTCAGATTAATTAATGCTTAGAGTACTGATTGTTAGAGAGGAAATGGGTTTAGTGAACCCTAAGTAGAATTAATTCTTGCCTTGGTTGTGAACTATTTATGTTATCATTTGGGAAATGTGGGTCATAGCCTTGGGCAAGTCTTCCAGTTGGGTTTTCAAAGTAGTAGTTCGTCGTAATGTGTTGTCCAACCTTGGGATTGCCTTGGGTAGTGCATGGTACGTATTCAGTTAATTACCCGGTTTTCATGAACGGGGAATGTTTTGTACCTCCTTGGTTTAGGAGTGGATTATGGGATCCGTGTTTCCTTGTAAGGAGTGACCTTGTTATATGATTTTTTGCCTCTAGTGTTGGAGTGCATTTCAGTTTGTGCCGCCTTCTAAGAAAGGAGTGGTTGTGATATCTGGTTTGTTGCACTTTGTACCCTTGATGTTTGGATGTTATGTGTCTTGTCAAGTAGAAGAGTGGCTTCCATTTGGGGCCAGAGCTCGGAAGAGGTAAGATTGGGTAACCTTCAGAAGTGGTGTAATTAAGTGATAACTAAATCAATGTATTTAGAATTTTGGGTAGTACTTCACACTAAAAAGATAATTATGCCTCACTCATAGACCCAAGTGCTCGGTTAGGCTTGGGATGGGTGGGAAGGCCTGGATTGGCAAGGTCATCTATCTTGTCTGTACGAAAGGTATTTGATTCCGCATTAGTAAGTATGAGGGTCGGGGATCGGTTTGAGGCCACCATGTTGACGATCTGTAGTGGGTAACTCATGACGAGTTGTGCGATGACACTCTGTCTAGGACAACAGTTGGTACTTGTTTATTGTGGGTATGGTTTCCGTAACATACTTGATGGGACCATTGTTCATGTTTGATTCTGTGTGTATGGTTCTCATAACATACTTGATCTGCTTTATATTTGGAAGCAATGTAACCATGTTGAGTTGTATGTGTGTTGTACTTGTGATGTACGTGTGTTGTACTTGTGTTATACTTGTGAGGTACTTGTGATTGGTTGTATTTGTAATAATGTTTATTGAACTTACCTCATTCAGGGAATGAGTGTTGTGACCTTATTATTTAATGAATGGATTAATGAAATATGCTTCGATGTAAATTATCTTAATTGGAATGTATGTGCTTAATTATTGATTAAATAATTGATATGGTTTACATTCATGCTTTTGGTTGAGGTTCTATATAACCTCTGTCTCGTAACCTTAGAGGTTGTTGGCATTAGTTAGTGATCTTGCTTATTAATTATACTTAAACAAAAAAAAATTAGCCTTTTTAAGTAGTTGTTTGCAAATTCCTCTAGGGTTGCATGGTGGGGCGTTACAAGTAGGATCAATAATTAAGGATATCGTGTGCCAAGTGCTAGATCTTGAACTTCCATATACTGTGTACTTCTAGGTTGCTCATGGATTCATTCCATGCAGGCCATACCATCAACTTTTCACAAGTGTAAAATTCTATCATAATGGAAATAAAGTAACTATTCCAACAGATATTGATACTTTCCCATACTGCAACAACTTGATGGGATACACCACTCTCCATGTTCCTAGCAATACTAAAGTATCCTTCTCCAAATCCTACATTGATCCATTGGAACTAAATAAGACATCCACTCAATTCACAGTTGTTCTCAAATTCAAGCTTGAGGTCAAGGATAAGGGCTGTGTGGAATATTCCATGACATAGTCTTTTTGTATCAGTCAGCTTCCATTATCACCAAGGTCATATGGGAAGCCTATCAAATCACAAGAAATATCCAATGTTGACATAATCAAATGCAGTCTGACCACCTTTTTTCAAATGGGGTGAAATTGATAAAGAATCTTTAGAAGATGACATATCAAAGTGGATTTACAAAGACAAAGATGATATTATCATACTCCCAGTTGAGAAGTATACTAAGGGATTTTAGATAATGGAACATATGGGGTATGATGGCCACAATGGAATTGGTTCAAAAAAGAAAGGAATGATGGATCTTGTCTTAGTAAGTATTATACCATGCTTCCAAGGACTTGGGTTTGTGAATCTAGGTACTGTGTCCTCAAATATTGAAATTACCCCTATGGAAGCAAATACAAATCTTTCTATGGATAAGTTGTCCAACATGGATACTTTTAATGAATCTTTCAAATGTATCTCTGACCTATTCTAAGATCACAAAATTTTCACCATATCATATATATATCCTTTGAACCTTCACCCTCCAATGATAACCTTTCACTTGTCTATCCCTAACTCATTGATTATGACCAACAAGATCCACCTAGCATAGACACATTCCAAAATGATGAAAATATCACCGAGTTCTTAGGAATTTGAGAGGAGATACCCCTAGGAGATCATAGAGATGGTTTTATCATTGATATTGAAACAATGAAATACTTTGGAGAGGATTCCAAATATTCCAGTCACAAAAACAAAATTCATAAATAGGTCCCCTAATGAAAATTATCAGGCAACACTTTCAAACCATAAAATAGTAAAAAAATAGGAGGTATCCGAGGGTGAAAACCTTTCTAAGGCACCCAAGGATGGAAGGTTTGAAAATATCCCCATGGATCAAGATATATCTAGTACTTATTGAAAATATAAGGAAGTAAAAATTAGTCCTACAAACAATGTCAAGATTGCATCCTTTGTAGCTTTGCTATCTAAGAAGGAGCGGGTTAACTTCATGAAATTCTTCCAAAATAGAAAAGTGAAATTTTCATGGTCCTACATGGACATGTTAAGATTGGACCCTAATCTAGTGTTACTTCATCTAACAAAGATATCGGCGGTAAAACCAATAAAGAAGAAGTTACAGAAAATGCACCCTCAAATAACATTGTTAGTCAAGGTAGAACATCAAAAGTTATTAGATGTGGGTTTCATTAGACTAATTGATTATCTCATAGATATCAAACTTGGTACCTATCACCAAACTCATTGGGGGCGTTCGAATATGCATGAATTTTATAGATCTAAACAAGGCATGTCCCAAAGATGACTTTTCTTTACCTAACATATAAATGATTATGGATTTGATAGTGGGGCATGGAATGCTATCTTTAGTGGATGGATTTTCAAGATACAATCAAATTCACATTTCCCTTGAAGATCAACATTATTGTAGGGGAAGTAAGTAAGCATGTATGATGTAATTAGAGCCTAAAAACACTATGAACCCACACAATTGAGATCATACAAACCCATACTCAATAAAATTAACTTTTAAAGAATAGAAATGATTTAATCTAAAAAAATAAACTCAAATTAAAGAAATTAAACAAACTGAAAGTGAAAACCTTCAATCCCATTGTGGATTGATGCATAATTGTGATGTGGATTTCTCAATTTGTGCATAATCCATGTTCCAAAAGATTGATATGAGAGGTGTGATTCACAAAATAGGCTCTAAAATGCTCAAGAAATGACTCAAGAACTCTAGAGAGTGCCTATGATTATGAGGATTGTGAATGAATTTCATGTTTGAGAAGGATTATTTTATAGATTTTGGAAATTCTAATCAATGGTCAAGATTCAATCTAAGGATCAATGAATGAGAGGAAGTCAAGGAGGTCGGTGAGGATCAAGGAGGAGGATCAATGGTTGAGGATTCATGTGAGCTCAAAATATTTCTAATTTCATGGAAATAGGTTGGAGATATTTTGAAATGGAGGGAATAATTTGAGTTTGAAAAGGGAATTATTCTTTAGGGAATATTATTTGTGCAAGTTGGAGAGTTGGAGGAAAATTAGCCAATTAAACAATTATGAAAATTCTTTAATTGTGAGGATGGAGGACTTAAGATTTTCAATTAAATAATTAGGAATTATTTAATCAAGAGGGATTATTAGTGAGAAAATGAATAAATTTCCACAATCCATATTGCTGCATGTATCTATTTCTGGATTTGATTATGCTAAATATTTTTTTTTCATTTTGTCCTCTTGCTCTCTACCATCCTGATGATGGATCACAAAGTGTGATCTGAAAGGTTGATGAAAAAAAAGAAAAAAAATCTTTAACACAATCAAATCCAGAAACATATACATGCAATGATGAATAAATTGAATAACCTTAATTATTCAAATAATAGGAGAATACAATGAATTTAACTAAATAATTAGAAATTATTTAATTAAAAGGAGGAATTAGGTGATAATGAGGAAAATGATCTTAATAAGTGAAATCAAGATGTGTGATTTTCTTAGGACAATTTTAGGTGTCTACATTTTTCCCTTCTTTGAAGTAATTTACTCGTTACGTTGTTTCAAAGGGCTGATGCTACTAAAAAAAACAAAAATTTCCCTTGATTTTACCTAATGCCCCATTGTGCCCTAGTGGATGAAGGAGTGATGGTGTGTTTCCACCTCAAGAGATCAACCGAATAAAACAATTTTTGGGTTGAGACCATAACTAGGTTATAGGAGTAGGTTTTCTAAAAAGAGGATGAAAAAAAGGTCCTAAGAAGTTGATAAAGTAATCAGGATTGATAACCAAGGCTATAAAAATTAGTTGTAGGATGAAACCTTAGGTTTTTCTAGGCATATATGCTCATTTGAGTCAATTTTAACCTCATTTGTAAACTTTTATTTATAGAGATATAGAGCTCTGAGCCGTCGACCCTTCTAGACACCTTCTTACCATGGTGCTCATTCATTGTGCAACACATTGTGCAGATAGGGTACAAAAGTTCTAGAGGCCAGTGGGAGTGGGCCCACAGGTATGTACCATGCTAATTTTTTCTTGCACATACTGTTAGGCTTTAAAATTGGTAGCTAAAGGTAGGAAAAAAAATGCATCGATCCATAGATTGATGTGATTGTAACCCGACATGGCACATTTGCAAGAGTGAAATGATGCCTTTGTCAAATCATGTCACAGTTGTTATAATATATTGTGATTGCAATTCATTATCATGGATAAATAAATGCATTTGTAAACATGTGAATGCATTTTGGGGTTTGGTGTGTTTGAAAATTGGTCTGCATCTAATTGGCATGCTTTGTCACATTTGCAAAAAGAGATGAGTTTCTTCTTTTTCTCAAAAGACATGTTTTTTTATCAAAATTTTGGCAATTTGATGTTGTGAGCATTATGCTTGTAGGCAATAGTTCATCTTATCTACTCTAGGGAGTGGATACTGAGGATCTCAGATTAGATGACGCTATTGGGAGATATTGAGATCGAGTTTCTTTCATCAGTCGGTCTCTACTATAATGCATACAAGCCTGAGATAAGAGCTCATAGGGTGATGATGATTGCACTCTTGGAGTGATGGAGATCAGATACATTTAATTTTCACCTTCTGATAAGAGAGTGTGCTATTACATTGTAGAATATATAACACATCCTTAGGGTGTCGATAGAGTGTAGGTTATCTATGATGTGGATCGAGGCACAACGCACATGCAAAGACTACTTCGAGAGGAAGAGATAGACATTGTAGATGGACAACTTTATCCTCAACCTTACTATGGAGAGTTCGATGAGATTGTTTTGACCTTAGTAGGATTGATTATGGGATCCATCATGCTAGATTGATGATCACAAGGGTTCTCGATTGGAGGGGGATTTTTCATTGAGGGGATGGTCATAGAGGGAATTATCTATGTGTGGGGACCTTGCATCCTCATGCACTTGTATTATGATATGCACCAATTTTTCTATAATTCTACTACCGGTTTATCTACGGGAGTGACTTTTCTTCATGTATGGGTATGGGAGCGAATAGCAGTGCCTCAGCTAGGTGGAGAGTTAGAGAGAGAGGAAAGGGATCAATTTGTATATATATATGCCCCTATGCTCACACATAGACACATGGGAGAGCTACAATTCTAGAGGGGAATATTTGATGATATGATCAAGTTTATTTGGAGACCATGGCTACATTGCGAGGCATGGACGAATGACCATCTACATATGTCATATTATCGACAGACTTGTTGGATGATTGGGTGCACACCTCACATCCTTGAGATGTATCTTCTAGATAGAGTGATGAGACAGTTTGGAGAGAGACAAGTGGTACCCGTGGATGAATATCATGCCATCTTTTCTGGGATAGTTCAAGATATGGTTAAGTGGGGTGGCGTGGTAGTGCCACAAACAACACTTTTTGAGTTTTCATAGCTAGCTCCCTAGGTATGGGGATGGGCAAGAGGTTTAGATGATCTCAAGATGAAATTAGATTATGATTCTTGGTGGGTTTAGACATGAACAATTAGATTCACACATCTAATTGATGGACCTAGGGCCACAAGCACCAATAGAGAGGCAAAGCCTAGAAGAGCATGCCAAATGAAATAGAGGGTAGTTGTAGAGGCTTAGAGGGATGGAGACCAAAAACAAAAATAGGTGGTTGTTCACCAGGTTGCACAACATGATGCCCCTCATTAGAATCCTCATCAATAGGTGCCACCAAAGGTATACCCTTACCAAGTACACCCTCATCAACAAGATCAACAGTATGAGGCTAGAGGTGATGTTGGAGATCAAGATGTTAGAATTTCCTTACTATCTAAGAGAGATTAGGTCCGTTGAGAGCAAGATGACTATATATTAGAGTGGGACCAAGTGAATACCCAAATTATTTAGATTATAATAGAGAGGGATTAGGCCCTCATAGAGCGAGACCAACGGGTTACAGAGTGAGACCAGGCCTAGGAAGAGAGGGAACTCAAAGCTTAAGAGAGGGATGTAAAGATTAATCGCTTGTAGATGGAGGCATAGGGGACCCAACTCATAGCAGAGTGAGATGTTGAGTGTGCGAGGAGGACACAATTAGAGATTAGTCAGGGATTTATGACCATGACATCACAATATCTATAGGATACAAGATCCATGATACAAGATACACGATACAAGATGTGACATATTGGAGGACTCTATACTAGGTTGCTGCATCGAGAGAGCATAGAAAACCTTAATTTTGTGCATGAAGTAGTATAATGGGTTTGTTAGGTTGACTAGATGGTGGATTAGTAAGTCACCCCTCTTAGTAGACACATGGTCATTGAAAACCACCAAGGTCTTTGGGACATGATTAACAACAAAAAATTATGGGTTTTCCACCTCCTTGTCCTCCTGATAGAGAGAAGCAAGGGAGCTTAGGGTAGATCAGTGTTGTAAAAATATTATTAATGTATATATCATTAATGTAGAAACATTTATATACATTCATTGGCTTTTGATCCTCATGTACATACATATTTTTGATGTATATTATTTTATCACACTCAATGTATGTATCATGGCATTTTCATTTTTGATGCGGCTATGACATGATGTTATGATATGCTTTGATTTCCTATGATGTATGATGTATGATGTATGATGTTTCATGATGATATGATGATGCTATACTTTGATTTATGGATATTTTTTCCATGATATGGTGATGTATGATGTATGATTATGTTGATGATTGGTGGATGCAAGATAAGATATTATGGATGTTGATGATATGATCATGATTCCTTTTGAATTTTTTTATGGTTTCTTATGATTATGCAGGATGTATGATATGAGATGGTACTATTAGTTTATGGATGCATGGTGGATGCATATATTTTTGTTGTATGCCATGATACTTGGATAAAAATTTTAGTATGGATAGATGAATGAGATAGAATGAGATGATTAGATAGAATGGAATAGGATGATGATTTTGATCAACATACCAATAAAACTATGATTATTGCAAGATTTTATTGGATATGTGATGAGATAGGATAGATGATTTTCTTTTTATGTTTTAGATTATGATAATTAACATAGAGCAATCCTTAATTTGATATAGAAAGTAGACATGATGCAACAAGGTATGAAGAACCAGGGTGATGTATTTATTGCATGTAATATGAATCTACAAACATATAGGAGTATCCTTGTTCATACCTAACATACAAACCCCTTATTTGATCATGTGAGAAAATGAAGCCATCAAAGTAAGGAGACTAGTACACAAAAGGTATAAAGAACCTGATATGCACTAGCCATTGTATTACTCAAGACTATCCCTACGTACATAAGGAAATTATTCACCAAGGTCATATTACAAGAACATCTGATAAGCATAGTAGACGAAAGCAAGGAAAATGCCCCATTACGTACCCCTCTAGACATACTATTGAAGATCAAGGCCATTTTGAGTGAGTGATGTAAATGAGATAAAAAGATAAAACCAAAAGAAAATATCAAGATGAAAATATCAATGCCATCATATTTCTTTCCAGAGAGAGTTGTTTTTAGTTGATATTTGAAATGATGTCTATTGGAGGAAAGATATATATGTTAAGGAATTTATTGGATGGTGATTTGTTCTAAATTTTTAGGCTATTGATATGAAGGTTAATTGACATGTTTGACTATGACCAAGACTTATGACTTTGCATGAAAGTTTATGTTTCAAGAAGTGTGTTTGCTTCTATTTGTTTTGCCAAAGGCGAGGATGTTGATAGGTTTATTATGGATGAAATATTATTGCGGTTGGGATGAGCGATGGGATGGAGTGAGGTTTTTTGTTTCTCTTACAAATGTTTCAATGTATTTGACTTTTAAAATGTTTTGAGGTTTTTTTTTGAATTTTTACGTTTTCTAAGCTTATTTTTGATATTTTGAAATGTTTGAATGTTTTGAGTGTTTTTACATGTATCTAGATGTTTTTGATATTTTTTGCATGATAATGATGAATGGATATGGATATATAACAATATCAATTCTCTTTTGGAATCCTATTGATAGCTAAGCCAAAAATCCAATCGATTTGATTGTTTGATTGCCAATAGTGATAACATTTATTGAGGATACACAACAATGAAAGGATAGTGTTGTCAAGATAAGAACAAAATGAGGATTGGGAAGGATAAATCCCAATATTATGATGGATTTATTGGATGAGATGGATCAAGATTCATAGCTAGGATAGAAACAATTTTTTTTGAGTGTTTTGATATGACATTCAAGCATGAGTTGGATGCAGATGATATAGATTGTTTTGCATCGATGTTTGATAATGATGTCTAGATCATGATGTGAAATAGAAGACATAGATCAAGTTTAGTTCAAAGCAAGATGTTAGTAGCTACCCCCAATGTCTATCAATGTATGCGATGCTATGAGTGGATGCATGGATAGATGGATAGGAAAAAATTCCAAGGAATGTCTTGTGATAAGATAACATGTTCAGAGAGAGGATGAATGTTGGGATAGTGCATGATGCTCAGGATATGGTATTGCATAGGATAAGATATGATCAATGATAAGGAACATGTCAATATTTTTCCAAAAGAAAGTTTGAAGTATGCCCCTAATATTTATCAAGATTAAGATGAAGATAGATGTAAATAGATTGGATGGATGGTGGATTTTTTATGAACGAGGTGAATATGATGTTGGATTTATTATTGTTGAGGTAAGATGGTTCCACATGGAATGGTTCACATAGATGCTCAATTTTAAACATGAAGCCTATTTTCTAGGTTTTCATCAAGGTACTTGTCCAATGCATCACTGAAGTGGTTTTTCATTAGAGGGAATTTTTCTCTTTACTGTTTTCTTGATTTTTATTTTTTATTTTTTTGAGTGATTACTTGATTATGTAAAACCACTTGGTTATGCTGATGTAGATGCTCATGTGATGATATGCCAACAATGTCCTAATTGAAGGAGTTGTTTTTCCAAGATACATGTGCTTGAATGTAACCCCTGAATTTTCTTGTCTTCATCAATATCATAGTTAACCTTATCTAGATGCACACATTGCAATAAAGTGACCGTAGAGTCTTAATGATAAAGAGTTGTTGCCAAGACATGGTTAATACAAGAATTGGATATTCTAGGTTTTATGAGTGAAGGTGGTTTTGATGAGGGATATGAGATGAAGATGGATCAGTTAAAAGTTTGCATAACAAATCTTTGATTCTCCAAACTTTGGATGATGAGCAATGAAAGGTTGATATAGAATTCTGAGTGGAATTAGGACCAACTTCTTCATATACTTTGTATGTTGATCTTGAAGCTCTCTTTTGCATTGATGGACATCTTTGATGGATAAAATTCCTTTTTAAAAAATTTTTCCCCATAGTTTCTTTGACTATGGAGTTTAATAGGGATTATTTTCTTTATTTTTATTTGGGATCCATTTGAATTTTGTGTGTCCATTTTGATTTGTTGATTATTTTTCTTCAATGACATTCTCTTTTCCTTTATACACATTTTCTTCTTGTCGGTATCAATTCGTTAGTGGAAAGATGTGAGGACGAAAATTCATGACATGGATGGTTGAAGTGATAGAAAAAGGTTCATCATAAGGACTCTTCATGACTCCCATGTTGATGTTTTCATTAGATAAAGTTTCCCATGATATTACAGAGGTATCACTAACATGTTTAGATTCCTTGATTTTTGAATAATTGATACCTTGATACTTAGGATTGTCAATAATATGCACTATTTTTAGGATACCCTATTCATATAGGCCTAATCCTTTTCTTGGGTAATGCATCTTTTGATATTTTTTTTGCAACTGAATATGATTTGTCTTGGAAACAAGGTGCTAATCCTTTTTTGCTCTATCGAGAACCTTCAAAACTAGTAGTTTATTCATTGGTAAGATGGATTTCCTTGATAAAGGTAAGTGATCCAAGTTTATAAGTCTTGGGTGCTTCACTATGCTAGATATCTTCATTATCAATGTCTTCAATCTGAGTTTGGGATACGTTAGATTTTGATTATTTTTCAAGAGATTTTGATGATGCATAGTTGATCCAAAAACCTTCTTCATAATCAGTTTCTGAAATGCCACTATGAAGTTCTATGGATTATGATATACCTTGATCATTTATAAGGATATCGAGAGTAAGAGACTCTTGTTTTGGAAAAGGATCATCTACACACCTTGTGGAAGCAAGTACCTCATGGGTAGATGTAGGAGTGTTTGGCATATGGATATGATCTTCTTTTAGAAAATCTTGTATGTATTGGAAGATACTTATTATGTCATTGTAGTATTTCAGAGATATGGATTCTTGATCTTGATTCATTTCAGAGTTATCTTTGTTATGCTTTGGATTATGTTCTTGACATAGATTGAGTTTAGAGAATGGATTGCTTGCAAAGGGGTATTGTATGTCTTCAAAACACAAATATGTGGGTGATAGCTCTTGGATTATATTTCTTCATTAGGTATGAGTATTGGATTAAAGGTCTCTTGATCATTAAGTAGTTTTGAATCAAGTGTTGGATTAAGGATCTCTTCAATATGTGCCACCATGATGTCAAATGATGTTAATATGTCTTGAAATGGATCATTGCTAGACATTAGAGAATTATTTTGATCATGCTTTGGAAAATATTCTTGATATATGTCAACGTTCTCATTATGTGAGGTGGAGGCATCATTAATGTGTTTTTTCATGGATACATCTTCAAGGTTATCCTCGATAGTGATTGCTCCTTGATTAATAAGGTCTTGAATGAGATTTTTGAGTTTTGTGTAATTTGACATTTCATGACCTTTTGTTCTATGATATTGGAAATAAACATAATCATCATAATCACCTTGTGACTTTGGAAGATCAACAAAATTGGATTGGATTAACTTGTTTAACATGAACTCGATTGGATCCCCTAAAGAAGTGTACTCACATTTGGTGGTGTTTTTGGATCGTAATGTGTTCATGAGAGGATTTTTTTTTTGATTGTTTGGTTGATAGATTTGTAAGGTTTGAAATTGATTAAAACCTAACATGGGACAAAGAATTTTAAATTTTTGATTAGGGATACCCATAGTTGTCATTGAAGCTAGTAGAATATGATGATCCCATGTAATGGAAATAAATTTAGAAAATAGATTGACATTGAAATGTTTTTCTGATTTCAAGATTAGTTTTGCAAAGACACCTAAGTGACCTTAGACCAACATTTATATGATGAGTTTTTTTCTAGTTGGATAAGGTTGACTTGATCCAAGGAAGACTAGGAGGTATTTAATGAAGCCAAAAATGAACAAAGGATAAAGATGTTTATATGTTATTGTTTTATATTATCATGATGACTATAGGTCTATTTTACGTAGGCCTTTGTTTTGACACAACTGTTGGTGAGAAGTTAGATTTATAAGATTTTTGAAGGTTCTATCATTTTGGAATAGAAATCAAATGCATCGAAAGCTAGTCAAAAGCAGTGCACTACCCTTGACAAACATGTTGGTATGTAGACAAAGGTGGCATAGTATGACAATCATATGTGACGTTGATGAATTTTGATAGAGAATTAATTTGAGACTAACACACTAAGATGTGTAAACATATCGATATGCATACAAACACACTATTTTTATAAAAATAGAAACATCGATTTGAATAAAAAGGTATCAAAAAATATGTAAAAGTGTCGAGATACAACAAAAGCATCACACTATTGAAATCAAAGGCATCAATTTGTCTCATAGATAGGTTTTCAAAATTTGATCCTAAGTACATCCAACATTTTATAGTTTTTTGAAGTCTGATTTGTGCTTAATTAATCTGGAAAGTGATAGAAAATAAGAAAAACAACATATAGGACTAACTCAATGGATATTTGGAATATTTTCATGTGTCTTCTTCAACAAGACCATGCTAATTGGTTTCATGGGCAGATGTACAATAAAGAAACACCATAGATACACATCCTATTTTAGTGGTAGATCAAGATTATCAACTTATAGTAGGCCTACTGTAGGATAGAATACAATAAATGGGTGACTAGAGTATACCAAGGTCATGTACCACCTTGACACCTCCCACCTTGAAAGGAAAAAGATCCTAACAAGGAATAATAGTCACCTCAACAAAGGTTAGTGTTATCTCTTAAACTTGCACTCAAGCTGAGTTGTGAAACTCCGTTAGCTAGAGAAACATGGGAACATTAATAGGTTGTGGGTCACCCAAAGTGAGAATGAACCTCTAGATAGGCCGGCTTTTGAGTTGGTTATCACTTGAACTACTATTTTTTTTAAGGAAAAGGGAGAAGGATAAATTGAAAATGAAAAAACTAAAAGCATAAAAATAAGTGATACACCGAAGCTGAAGAGAGACAATAAAACTTAGAGCTCTACACTTGGTTCTAATTTGGTAGAAATTCAGTTTACACAACTTGTTACAACAATGTTCATGCATAAATGTTTTACTAAAAGGTCAAATACCTTGACTTGCAGAAGGAAGGAAAACCTCACAATAAGCAAGTGGTTGTATTTAACAGACACAATCAGCAATGTGAATGAACATGCTAATTACATAATAGGTATAAGGCATGAGACAAAACTATAAAGAGACTAAGAAAGTTTACAAGACAGTTTGATCAATCATAAAGCATACACTGAACTGCAAGAACAAGATGGTGATAAATCCATTACCAGAAATGAGCAAGGTAAACTTTTATTCAATATCTCCAAGAGTTACAAAAGATGCATAAATATGTGCCAAAGGACTATAAAAGTCACTATGTCTCCAATCTGCATATCAAGAACTAACTGAAAAATGAGTTACCAAAGTCACTAAGTACATCCACTTCAAACAGTTCCACCAAAAAAGGATATAGAAGCGTCTTGGGTCGGATGCAACAATAGACCCATAAATCAAGCCTATAGATACACTCCAAATGTGCTCCAAAAGGTGGAAAAATTCAAGCTTGAATTTATCAAACCATAAAAGCATCCCAAAAATGCTCCAAGATGAGTCAACATGCCTAAATTTGCTCCAAATGCTCCAAAAAGCAACATAAAGACTCCTAGATTCCCTCCACATATTTGCAAACTGATTAAAACCTCCCCTAGATGCTTGGCATGTTATAAATACAAAAATATCCTCCATCCACTCATGAATTGGTCATATAACACATGTTCACACTTTGCATTTAAAGGATAATGACTTAAATTAAATGATCTATAAATCATCATTTAAGCATTTACAATATAAAGCAATGCAAAATAAAAGACCTCCATTCTCGATCATAAACAAGGTCAAAACAAAGGTTTTACTAAGTCATACTTATTGAAAAGCCTAAGATACAAGGCAAAGGCATAAACAAACCACAAGATAGAGAGTCTTGACCCACATGGTATTAGTTGAAATGTTATTTTTTTAAAAGAAGGAAAAAAATATGCCTAACTCCCGTCAGCATGTAAGATAGGGTTTCAACCCTAAAACCAAAGTAAAAGGAATGAAACCTCATTCATTTTGTATTGAAGCTTCAAGAAGAAGCTTGACCACCGCCAAGGTTTTTGGAACTCTGCTACACGCTGCCATTGTGGATTTTTTGCAACTTACAAAAGATTTTTTTAATAGAAACTATTGATTCTTCTTTAGAAACAAACTGGTAAGCTTTCTTTGAAAACAAAATTCTTCTATTCATGATTTTAACGGTCTCACAGACCACAAAATCTATATTCTCCTTTATTTTGAATTCTTTTTCTCTTATGCAAACTCCATTTTGTTTGCCATCCGCCCCATCATTCTTAGCCTTTGGAGGTTACAAGAGTACTTCTTGATCTCTTCAATGTATAAACTCAAGTAAATCATTTTCTAATGACCTTTCTGTAGATTCAAAAAAAATTTTGACTGCTTTTACGTGGTTTGAAAATGATTATTTTATGCTTTTCATGGCCGCTTACTCTTCTGGAATCCTGGTTCCTAAAGGAGATTTCCTTCGCCGTGACTTCTATCTAGTCGACCTTTTGTTTTTAATATTATTTATCAGATTTAAAAACCATGAGGGTTCCAACTCTAGGTCACGAGGAATGATGATTTTTATGATATAATAGAAAAACGTAGAAATTCTTGTGTATTTTATGGGCTTACAGGAACCTCATATCCCTTTCCTGTAGGTTCTAAATCCTTCATCTGGTTTAACTTAAAAACCCCTTAAGGGTCTTCTCAAGAATTTTCCTATAACTCTTGAAAGTCTATTTTCAAATTTTGGGCTTATATATTTGCCCCTCTAAAAATGGAACTTTCTTATTCTATGGGCGTAGCCATGCATACCACAAAAACTATTTCAATGTTAATTTTTTTCCCTTTCAGAGTCTTTTAGAAAAAAATGCTTTTATCTTTTTACTTTATACAATCATTGTCTTCAGCTTTCACAAAATTCAATGCATTTTTTTTAACTCACTCTAGGATTTGTTTGTCTCCTTTTGAGGGTTGTAGTATTCTCCTACTTTCTAGATTTTAAAATTTGTTTAATTTCTGAAGATGAAAGAAATTTGAAAGAGAACACTAAAAACACCTACATTTCTAATACCTCTTTTTGAAAGCTTTCTGTAAGATGGAAAAACTAAAATTTGAGTTTGGCCTCCTGTAGATTAATTTGTCATGGATTTTGCATATCACTATGTTTTTCATTTTTGTAGCTAGGCTTTTCTTGCTTCTAGGTATCTGTTAAAACACCTTCATTTATAACCATATAAGCCTCTTAATAAGGCTAAAACTGGTTATAATTACACTTGACTATCTCTAACTCAACAACACCATATTAAATAATCCTCTTATTTGACTTTCCTGTAACCATGAATGCATGAATGCCTCTTCCATCTCTGAGCTTAAATTCATATATTATTCCACCTCCTTTACAAACCACACCTTTGAGAAGTAAATCCTAGACCATTAACCTTGCGTTCAGAAAACTCACCTAAACTTCCCTACTTTTTTGGCTGTCCATATGCTGCTCATAACACTATTCTATCCTCGGCATACTCTATCCTCTTATCCACCTTTGTATCAAACTGTCACCATTCTATGATTCCCTCTAGTTTATTAGGACTATCATCCATACATGTTTCATATATTTTGGACTTGAACTTGTCATTTACTAGTCTTGAGACCACCGCCATAGTTTTCCCAATATCAGTGTAAATTTTGAATATACAATCTCAATCCAACTGTGAAGAAAGAATAACAAGCTCCCTAATTCCTTTATTGGACTAGTAAGTGTTTCTGGGCAATCTACCCGCATAGTATTTCTGATACAAAATATCATTCAAAACTGCCAACCTAAGTATAACTTGCCCTACCTACACAATATGCTCATTTAATTTCACTATAGTAACACCACTTATCACTGCTCCCTAAATAACAAAGAACAATATGCCTTAATGCATTCATTATTAGTCTTGATTGATGACTGCAATTGATTTTATTTGTGAAGACTCCATTTTTCTGTGCTCACACACAAATCTTTAAGTCACCGACACTGCACATTTATCATAGATATTAACTGTTCTAACAATCAAAGCTGACTGTTTTCTTTATGACTCTTGACTATATCTATGAAAATAGAGAGAAGATGCTATCTTTGAGTTGTTAATATGTTAGAGATCTGTTGCTCAATGTCATCTCATTCTCATACCCTTTCTTGCATTTAATTAAATCTGTCAAATTCTTTGACTAAGATATTTCTGCTTATTTTCTATGCTTTCCATATATAATGATTTCCCATGAGTGATTAGTATGCCTTAAAAGTGTGAAAAACAGATCTGTCTCTATCTTATATGACTTTCAAGTTGTCCTTCTAAATACAAGGCCTTTAATTTCATCATTTCTTAATACATTTTGCTACTGTTGATATTTGATTCATACTTTATGATTTCCCTGAATAACTATATGTCACTTATGACAATGACTATTAACTCACTGTTATAAATGATATGTACCTATTTGAGTGAACCATAAAGAGATGAATTCTTTCAATGTCTCTTAAAAACATAACAAATCATCTCGGGCTCAACCCTTGTGGGAGTCACATTTAATCCCACATGCTGTAATTCAAAGAATTAAAACAACAACATTATTTTCCCTATATCTGCACATGAAACAAATGTTACAAAAATAAATGCATATTTTGGATGTGTTTGATGACTTCAATGGTTTTCTGGGACATCCAAGGTTTGTATGCTTGTTTAATGCACATTGAGATCAGTTTATACATGCATAGGTGAATGTTCATGTAAGGTTTGATACTTTTCATTGCTTTGAGCATTGCTCTAACACCATTGCTATTGCTAGATGCAGGAACTAGGGGCAAAATGGGGCTAGGGAGGACACCATCAACTCAGTGCAACAACAAGAAAAATGACACACCCTAAACCAGTCATTCTCAGGAAATGACTAGTCTCCCTCCTTATATGCACATTTACTTATTCAAGTATATAATTTTCTTCATTTGTATTGAATAAGTAAATTCAGTCTCACGGATTGTGTGAGACAATGCACGGTTTCTACATTCAATAAATACTACTTCTCTATTTCAGAAAATATTTGTGTAAATTGTTCTTCTGTTACATGCACTTTTATGAATGCAATAATTTATAAATGTGATCTTTTAGATTATTTCCTTTATGCACTTGAATGTAATATAGGAAAGATTAAAATTTACCTTTTCCTCTTTTAATTCAAATCAATAAGCTCTACCTGATTGAGCTATAAGTGAAAATATGGTAACATTTTGGTGACATCTATTGCATGTTTTCCTGCTAAACATGCTGACTAGTTACCTAGACCTATCCTTGGGTACAAAGTCACTCAGAAACTAGGTTAATAACTTATAAAACAAACTCAGAACTTCTGCAACTCATATTTGATTGATATGGGGTTACACCCTGACACTTATTGAAAACAAAACAACAAAAAGGAAACTAACTAGTTGTGCTGGAACAAAACTTAGGGAAATAGAAATTGCAACTAAACTAGAGTGCAACAACACTTATTGAAAGCATAAAACTAACCTAGTATATACAAAGGTAGATCATACCTCAAAACAATGTTTGAGGTGAATCCCATTAACTGGGATTGGCAAGATTTCTCATCCATTTTTGATCTAACTGAAATGCATTGTGCTTCTTGCATTCAGTGATGACAAACGCGCCACTCCAGAAGTTTTCAAACTTATTGTGTTTACCTGGCATGCTCTTCAACTCATCCCACTTAAGCACAACAACACCTTCTTTGAACACTCTAGGAGTTGATTTCTTATCAAAGACTCTCTTTTTCTGGAGTTGATGATACTCCAAAGAATTCATTGCCTTATCTCATGTCTCTTCTAGCTCAATGAGCTCACCATATCTAACATACATTGGGTCATGTTCTTCAAACATCTCAGGTTAATGTACAATATCAAGAGCTAGCAACTCTACAGATAAAGGCAATCTTGCCTCCCTACCATAAAATAGTACATATGAATAATTTCCAACAAATTTCTTAGGAGTTATTCTATCTACCCACAGAAAAGATTTCAATTTGGTATGCCAAATCCTTTGATTATCCTCCAAGGTTCTTTTAATAATTTTGATCAGATTCTTTTATGTACTTTCAACCAAACCATTACCTTGTCGTTAATAATTAGAAGAGGTGTTTAGATGAATTCCATTCTTAGCAACCCAATCACTTACCCTTAATCCAAAAAATTGTAAGGCATTATCTGAGATAATTGATTCAGGTACTCCAAACCTAGTTACTATATCCTCATAAAATCTCAGAACAGAAGATTCATTGGCTTCTTTCAAAGCCACTGCTTCTATCCACCATGTAAAGTAGTAAGTTGCTATAAGTACCCACCTATGACCTACACTTTAAGGTGGATTTATTGGTCCAATAAAATTAATGCCCCATCTCATGAAGGGCTTCTCAACCTGAATTGGCTGCAAAGAAAAAGCTAGCATCCTCTCTTTCCTTGCAAAAAGAGCACATTTAAAACATTTTTTTGCCTAAACATGCACATCCTTAAATAGGCTAGGCCAAAAATAGCCAGCTCTCATTATTTTCCATGCAGTTGTTCTTGGGGAAAAATTTCCCCTGCAGTTCCATCATGGAACTCATGAAACACTTTTTCTACTTGATTATTATCAATACACCTCAATAAAACACCATTTAAATCTTTTCTCAAAAGAATGTTTTCAATCAACACATATGGAATAGACTGCAACATAAAGTATCTTCTTTTAGCTCTGTCAAAACTTGGTGGACACTCACCAATTTGTAGAAAATGGGTCATTTCTTGAACCCAACTTGCATCTAACATAGGTGCAACATTCTGAAGCTCATTATCATTGACTAAAACAATCTCTGATTCTGATCTCTATTCATTTTTAGGACTTGAGGCCAACTGTTCGTATAGTCCTCTACCTCTAGAAAGCTTTGTGATTTTGATGTCAACATCAAACTCCATAACTCTTGTGATCCACCTTGCTATTTTCTCATTCAAGTCTTTACTCAATAGAATCTCCTTCACACTAGGGTGTGCAACCATAACATGAATCTTGTTTTTAGAGATTAGAGGCTTAAATTTATTTAATCTCCTGATCACAACAAGAACATGTTTCTCCACAAAAGTATACCTCTTCTCATAATCTCCCAACCCTTGACTAAAAAAGGCAATAGGCTGCTCAAATCCATCATCATTATGCTATACTAGCATTGTTGAAATAAAATCTAAACTACCAAAAGCATAAAGAACAAAATCCTTAGAGAAATTGGGATTTACTAGAGTTGAAGTTGCTGCTAAAGCCTCCTTTATTGCTGCAAAATTGTTTTTTGCTTCTTTAGTCCAACTAAAACTGGCATTCTTCCTCAACATGGCAGTCAAAGGCTGTAAAAGATTTGCAACATCAGGTATAAACCTTCTCAAAAAGTTAATTCTGCCTAAGAAGCTCTGCAACCCTTTCTTGTGATTGGGTAATGATAGCTCCAATATAGCTTTGACTCTCTCAGGATCAACGGTGATCCCCTATTTTGACACTATGTGTCCAAGAAGCTTGCCTTCATGAACAACAAATATACTCTTTTTCATATTGACGGATATACCAAATTCCCTGCATTTTTCAAACACTTGTTTCAAATGGGATAAATGCTCATCAACATTCTTAGAGAATATTGTGACATCATCTAGATAAATGAGGAAAATTTTATTGATCAAACCTTGAAAATCCATGTACATATCCCTCTGAAAAGTGGCTCTAGCATTGGACAGGCTAGAAAAAATTCTCTTGTAGGCCATTGTACCCCATTTTATTGTAAAAACAGTTTTAAACCGGTCGTCCTCTTTGACCAGCACCTGGTTATAACTAGAATAACCATCTAATAAGGAAAATATTTGAGAACCAACAACTACTTGAAGGATCTGCTCCATGGAGGGTAGTGGGTAATGATCTTTCAATGATGCTCTGTTAAGATCCCTAAAGTTTACATAGAGTCTGATCTCTCCATTTTTCTTTCTAACCGATACAAAGTTAGATACCCATGAGGTGTGTTTAATTGGGAAGATAATACCCCCCTCAACTATCTTGGTCAACTCTTTAATCATGAGAGGCTCTAACTTAGGGTTTAAAGGCCTTGGTTTCTGCCTAACAGGCTTAGAATCAGGTTCTAATTCAATGGTATGTTGGGCAATATGTGTATCAAACCCTTTTAAATCTGAGTACTCCCAAGAAAACAAATCATGAAATTCTTGACATAAAGCAACAAAAACTTGTTTATCTTCAGCTGAACAAACCTTACCAACCTTCAGGAGCTTACCTTTGAAAATATCCAGCTCTTCATAGTGTTCTTCTTTGATCTACAAACCAACTTTACCCTTCTTAAGCTGATCATCAGTACTGAAAATCGATTCCAAGGTGACTAGACCCTTGGGTAAATTATTTGTATTTAGTTGTATGACCTGGTCATCATATTGCTTAAGCTTCTCTTGATTCACCACATAAAATTGATCTTCTTCAAGCAAAAAAGATAGAATCTGTTCATCACTGTCAACCACTTGGTAGTGAATGTTGTTATCAGGAATTGAAGGCCTGACTACAACCTTCACGTACTACTATATTTTCTCCTTCTTGATATCATTGGGAATGTCAAACTGTACACCAATGGATGCAAGCCTATCTACATGTTTGTTTTGATTTCTGGGAACATAAACCAAGTTAAATGCACTAAATTATTCTATCACATCCCAGACCCTCTTTCTATATGACTTCAAGGAATCATTCTTGGCAACACAGGCCTCTTACTTGATTAAAAATCAACTCACTATCTCCATAGACCTTAAGGAAATTTAATCCTCTTCTCCTTTCCCATTCAAGACCTTGAATAAGACCTTCATACTCAATAGTGTTGTTGGAACACGCAAAAACAAAATGAAATGCAAAAAATTATTTATCACCTTGTGGGGACAAAAGCATTGCACCCCCACTAGCTCCATTCTTGCTCCTGGAACCATCAAAATACATCTCCCAAAGCTCATCTTGCTGCTTCACCAGCTGATTTGTACTCTTCTCAATGTTTGGAACCTCTGCATCGGGTCATGCAACACATAAACACCCATACTAGCATCTTGAATACGATCATTAGGATTATCCACCATATTCTCTCCTACCCATTCGTGTAACAACACATCAGGTACAACCTCAACTTGCAGTTCTTGAGCAGGAACAAGTTCACTGTCATAAAAAACAACACAATTTGTATCTGCAGCACTTGGGACAACATTAATCACACTTGAATTATAAGGCTATATATGATCCTCAACAAAATTTTCAGATTTAATGGTAACCTTAGTTCTGTATCTCGTTCTAAATAGCATATGTGACCAGTCAAAAAATACATAACCCCCTATATTGGCTGTAAAGTCCCTTGAAAAACACAAAGCAAAGAAAGGTGGTAGATCAATGACACATATATCTTGGGGAACTAAAAAGTTTGGTTAGGTATGTAAAGTCAAACTTGGATCCTTGATGATTCCTACCTTGTTAACAACTGAACCATCGAGCTGAACTACTCCTTTTTCAAGAGGCTGGTATTTCAATCCTAGTTGATCTGCTATCTTCTTAGGCATGACCAAGCTACTGGCTCCACTATCAACCATACAGTTATGCACTAACTTATCCCCTATAATCAAAGACACATAGAAAGGAGGGGGTTTAACATCCTTACTTGGCTATTTTTTACTATCTTCAGGTCTATTTACTTTAGGTGTGTTTGTAAAAACAACCTTAGCTTGATCAATTAGGACATCAATAGACACAGTAATATCAGTTAAAGAAGATTGTAAAAGGTACTTTTGACTTGGGATAGCTAACGAATCCCACATGGATATCATCACATTCATCTTCTTCATATTATCAATAATATTAAATGGTACAACTGGATTTACCTTTTGATGGACCTTTACACCAACATGATCCATTTGCAAGTGTGGCTGCTCCTTGGCAGCTCCCTATGGATTCCTATGCAAAATACGAGGCACTTGTGATGTAGATGATTTTGTAGCTGTTGCTTTCCCTTTATCAACTATTTACTCAAGTTGAAGAGATATTTTCTTTGCTCATGTGTTTTCTGCAACTGGAGAATCATCTCCATTAACTCCACATAATTCCTCTCACTGCCAATTTAGCAGAGTAGCTTCACTTAGAGGCTGCTTGTGCTGCTGTGGAGCTCCATCATTAAGTACACTAGGTTGTGAACTTGAAGCACTCTGCACCATTAATGCTTGATTAATGAGTCCATTAGAGCATGTGGTCTTATTATGTGGTTGGTCACAAGGATAAAACCATTCATAGTTAGCTGCAGGGTTGTTCTAAACAGGGACAAGGTCCTAGCTACAATAATAGGTGTTGGTGCATAAGGCTGATAAGGTCTTGGATTTATGATTTTCCTAGCACCTTGGTAATTACCTTGGTATGAATTCACGTTTCCTTGGTACTGTTGTTGTTGAACTTGATAAGGCTGATTTTCTACTTGGTTTTGCTGTTGGTAAGGTGGTTTGTTATGAGATTGTTGCTTCTCTAGGCTCACTAACTTGTTACCAAAAGTATGCAATATGTTCTCAATATTTTGTTGACTCTCATTTATCTCTTGCAACTCCTATGATGGAATTGGGGCTGCATTTTATTTTTCACTAGCAACTGGTAATGTTGGAACAACATGCAAAGGAGTAAATGGTGGAATCTAGAGGCATAGAGGGCTATATTTCTGGAAAAATGGGCATAGGAGGTTTAGGTGCAATTTTTCCAGCTTGTATTAAGTTGTTCTCTGCCCTAATTTCTATTTCATAAGAATTAGGTAATGAAGTACCTCCCATAGATCGAATCATGACAGATATATCACTGTTTAAAGCCCTCAAATAGTGTAAAAATACATATTCTGGGGAAGGCCTCACTGTAACAGGTATTCTAAACCATGTCCTTTGAAAACGAAAATTAAATTCCGTCATCTCCTCTTAAGGAGCCCTCTTAATTGTTGTCAACTGCTCTACAAGCAACAAATGGTCTAATTTGTCCTGAAACTGCTTATATAACTTATCCCCAAAGTCATCCCACATTGCAATAGAGGTCACAGGTAGACCTGTAAACCACTGTAAAGATTTTCCCTTTAGTGAGGCAACAAGTAATATCACAACAATGTTTTCCTGTGTGATATGAAGAACTCCACATAAGTTAGCTACATCTCTAATATGCTCTATAGGAGTTGTTTGGTCTTCACCTGTATAGAAAGGTAGAATTTTAAAAGTAGCTGTAGGAATGTCATCATGTTGTGCCAAATTTGATGGACTGCCTCCATTAAATTTCCCAAAAGGCTGGTTTCTAGCCATTGGAGGTGGCTAAGGTGGATTAAACTGAGTTCGAACAACAAGAACAAAACTTGTAGAAGCAACAAATGTAACTTTCTTTGGGCTGCTTGAAGGTGAGTTTTCTATTCTGAAACTTGGTGAGGAAAAATGAGTAACTAATCTACCTCTTGGATGGTCTACCTCTCCTCCTTGGTGGTGAGAAGAAAGATTCTTTCCTAGCACTAGTTGGTGTCAATCGAACTCTCTTCAATGGAGGGGTTATTTTTGCTATTCTGCCTTGTCTTATGGGTGGTGACAAGTGCAAAAACTTGAAATCTTTAGCACTCCTTATTGTAATTTTTCTCATGTGCTGTAACAACACTGGATCTGCTATTCTTCCACTTCACGAATTCACCAAATATGCTTCAATGACCTTTGAAAATGGTTGAAAAATGTTGGTTGCATACTAAACCAACAAGATACGTTGATGAACGTGTCCCATCGGGCATGCCAAAAATTGTTATCTCTTAAAATTGCACCCAAAATGAGTTGCGAAACTCACTTAGCTAGAGAAAAATGGGAACATTCTTAGGTTTTGGGTCACCCAAAGTGAGAATGAACCTCTGAATAGGCCAGATTCCTAGCTGGTTATCACTTGAACTATTGACTTTTTTAAGGAAAAGGTAGAAGGATAAATTGAAAATGAATAAAACTAAAATCATAAAATGAAGTGATACACCAAACCTAAAGGGAGACAATAAAACTTAGATCTCTACACTTGGTTCTAATCTGGCCGAAATTCAGTTTACACAAATTGTTACAACAATGTTCATGCATAAATGTTTTACTAAAAGGTCAAATATCTTGACTTGCAGAAGGAAGGAAAACCTCACAATAAGCAAGTGGTTGTATTTAATAGACACAATCAACAATTTGAATGAACATGCTAATTATAGAATAGGTATAAGGTATGAGACAAAAATATAAAGAAACTAAGAAAGTTTACAAGATAGTTTGATCAATCATAGAGCATACACTAAACTGCAAGAAAAATATGGTGAGAAATCTATTACCAGAAATGAGAAAGGTAAAACTTTATTCAATATCTACAAGAGTTACAAAAGATGCATAAATCTGTGCCAAAGGACTATAAAAGTCACTATGTCTCCAATCTGCATATCAAGAACTAACTGAAAAATGAGTTACAAAAGTCACTAAGTACATCCACTTCAAACCGTTCCACCAAAAAAGGCTCTAGAAGCATCTTGGGTTAGATGCAACAATAAACCCATAAATCTAGCCTCTAGATACACTCCAAATGTGCTCCAAAAGGTGGAAAAAGTCAATCTTGACTTTATCAAACCATAAAAGCATCCCAAAAATGCTCCAAGCTGAGTCAACATGCCTAAATTCACTCCAAATGCTCCAAAAAGAAAAATAAAGACTCCTAGATGCTTGGCATGCTATAAATACAAACATATCCTCCATCCACTCATGACTTGGTCATATAACACATGTTCACACTTTTCATTTAAAGGATAATGACTTAAATTAAATGATCTATCAAAGTATATGTAAAAGTGTTGAGATACAACAAAAGCATCACACTATTGAAATCAAAGGCATCGATTTGTCTCATAGATAGGTTTTCAAAATTTGATCCTAAGTACATCCAATGTTTTATAGTTTTTTGAAGTCTGATTTGTGTTTAATTAATCTAGAAAGTGATAGAGAATAAGAAAAACAACATATAGGACTAACTCAGTGGATATTTGGAATATTTTCATGTGTCTTCTTCAACAAGACCATGCTAATTGGCATCATGGGTAGATTTACAATAAAGAAACACCATAGATACACATCCTATTTTAGTGGTAGATCAAGATTATCAGCTTAGAGTAGGCCTACTGTAGGATAGAATCCAATAAATGGGTGACTAGAGTATACCAAGGTCATGTACCACCTTGACACCTCCCACCTTGAAAGGAAAAAGATCCTAACAAGGAATAATATTCACCTCAACAAAGGTTAGTGTTATCTCTTAAACTTGCACTCAAACTGAGTTGTGAAACTTCGTTAGCTAGAGAAACATGGGAACATTAACGGGTTGTGGGTCACCCAAATTGAGAATGAACCTCCAGATAGGCCGACTTCTAAGCTGGTTATCACTTGAACTACTATTTTTTTTAAGGAAAAGGGAGAAGGATAAATTGAAAATGAAAAAACTAAAAGCATAAAAAGAAGTGATACATAAAGCTCCAAATTTTCTCCACAATGCTCCAAAAAGCAACATGAAGACTCCTAGATGCCCTCCAAATGTTTTCAAACTGATTAAAACCTCCCCTAGATGCTTGGCATGTTATAAATACAAACATATCCTCCATCTACTCATGAATTGGTCATATAACACATGTTCACACTTTGCATTTAAAGGATAGTGACTTAAATTAAATGATTTATAAATCATCATTTAAGCATTTACAATATAAAGCAATGTAAAATAAAAGACCTCCATGCTCAGTCATAAACAAGGTCAAAACAAGGGTTTTACTAAGTCATACTTATTGAAAAGCCTAAGATACAAGGAAAAGGCATAAAAAAACCACAAGACATGGAGTCTTGACCCACGGGGTATTAGTTGCAATGTATTTTTTTAAAAAGAAGGAAAAAAAATAATGCGTAACTCCCATCAACATGTAAGATAGGGTTTCAACCCTAAAACCAAAGTAAAAGGAATGAAACCTCATTCATTTTGTATTAAAGCTTCGAGAAGAAGCTTGGACACCGCTAGGGTTTCTGGAACTCTGCTACACACTTCCACTATGGATTTTTTTGCAACTTATAGAAGAATTTTTGTATAAAAACCATTGATTCTTCTTCAGAAACAAACTGGTAAGCTATCTTTGAAAAAAAAATTCTTCTATTCATGATTTTAATGGTCTTACAAACCACAACATCTATATTCTCCTTTATTTTGAATTCTTTTTCTCTTCTACAAACTCCATTTTGTTTTCTATTCGTGCCATCATGCTTAGCCTTCAGAGGCTACATGAGTACTTCTTGATCTCTTCAATGTATAAACTCAGGTAACTCATTTTCTAATGACCTTTTTGGAGGTTCAACAATAGTTTTGACTGCTTTTATGTGGTCTGAAAATGATTTTTTTATTATTTTCATGGTCACTTACTCTTCTAGAATCCTGGTTCCTGAAGGAGATTTCCTTCACAATGACTTCTATCTAGTCGACCTTTTATTTTTTATATTATTTATCAGATTTAAAACCCATGAGTGTTCCAACTCCAGGTCACAGGCAATGATGATTTTTATGATCTAATAGAAAAAATAAAAAATTCTTGTGTATTTTATGGGCTTATAGGAACCCCATATCCCTTTCCTGTAGGTTCTAAAGCCTTCATCTGGTTTAACTTACAAAACCCCTTCTGGGTCTGCTCAGGAATTTTCCTGTAACTCTCAAAAGTCTATTTTCAAATTCTGGGCTTATATTTTTGCCCCTCTGAAAATGGAACTTTCTTCTTTTATGGCCATAGCCATGCATACCACAAAAACTATTTCAATGTTTAATTTTTTCCCTTTCAGAGTCTTTTAGAAAAAATGCTTTTATCTTTTTACTTTCTACAGTCACTGTCTTCAACTTTCACAAAATTTGATGCATTTTGTTTAACAGACTCTAGGATTTGTTTGTCTCCTTCTGAGGGTTGTAGTATTCTCCTTTACTTTCTAGATTTTAAAATTTGTTTCATTTTTGAAGATGAAAGAAATTTGAAAGGGAACACTAAAAACACTTGCATTTCTAATACTTCTTTTTGAAAGCTTTCTATAAGATGGAAAAACTCAAATTTGAGTTCAGCCTCCTATATTAATTTGTCATGGATTTTGCATATCATTGTGTTTTTCATTTCTGTAGTTGGGATTTTCATGCTTATGGGTATCTATTAAAACACCTTCATTTATAACCATATAAGCCTCTTAATAAGGCTAGAACTGGTTATAATTGCACTTGACTATCTCTAACTCAACAACAACATATCAAATAATCCTCTTATTCGACTTTCCTGGAACCATGAAGGCATGATTGCCTCTTCCATCTCTGAGCTTAAATGCATATTATATTCTACCTCCTTTACAAACCACACCTTTGAGAAGTAAATCCTTGACCATTAACCTTGCATTCATAAAACTATTACCTAAAATTCCTTGATTTTGTGGCTGTCCATATGCTGCTCATAACACTATTCTATCCTTGGCATACTCTATCCTCTTATCCACCTCTGTATCAAAATGTCACCATGCTATGATTCCCTCTAGTTGATTAGGACTTTCATCCATATATGTTTCATATATTTTGGACTTGAGCTTGTCATTTATTGGTACTGAGACCACTGCCATAGTTTTTCCAATATCAGTGTAAATTTTGAATATACAATTTGAATTCAACTATGAAGAAAGAATAACAAGCTCCATAATTCCTTTATTGGATCAATAAGTGCTTTTGGGCAATCTTCCCAGATATTATTTTTATACAAAGTAGGATTCAAAACTGCCAGCTTGAGCATAACTTGCCCTACCTACACAATATGCTCCTGTCATTTCACTATATCGACAACACTTATCACTGCTCCCTAAATAACAAAGAAAAATATGCCTTAATGCATTCATTATTAGTCTTGATTGATGACTGCTGTTGATTTGATTTGTGAAGACTCCTTCATTCTTCTATGCTCACCCACAAATCTCTAAGTCACTGACACTGCACATTTATCATATATATTGACTGTTCTAACAATCAAAGATGACTATTTTCTTTATGACTCTTGACTATATCTATGTAAACAAAGAGAAGATGCTATCTCTGAGTTGTTAATATGTTAGAGATCTACTGCTCAATGTCATATCATTCTCAAACCCTTTCTTGCATTCAATTAAATCTATAAAATTCTTTGACTGAGATTTTTCTACTTATTTGCCATGATTTCCATATATAATGATTGCACATGAGTGATTAGTATGCCTTAAAAGTGTGAAAAATAGATCTGTCCCTATCTTATATGACTTTCAGGTTGTCCTTCTAAATACAAGGCCTTTAAATTCATCATTTATTAATACATTTTTCTATTGTTGATATCTGATTCACACTTTATGATTTCCTTGAATAACTATATGTCACTTATGATCGTGACTATTAACTCACTGTCATAAATGATATGTACCTATTTGAGTGAACCATAAAGAGATGAATTCTTTCAATGTCTCTTAAAAACATAACAAAGAATGTTGGGCTCAACCCTTATGGGAGCCACATTTAATACTACATATTGTAATTCGATGAATTAAAACAACATCATTTTCCTTATATCTGCACATGAAACAAACATTAGAAAAACAAATGCATGTTTTGGATTTGTTTGATGACTTCAATGGTTTTCTGGGACATCCAAGGTTTGCATGCTTATTTAATGCACATTAATATCAGTTTATACATGCATAGGTGAATGTTTATGTAAGGTTTGAGACTTTTCATTGCTTAGAGAATTGCTCTAACACCATTGCTATTGCTAGATGCAGGAACTAGGGGAAAAATGGAGCTAGGAAGACACAAGCAACTCAGGGCAGCAACAAGCAAGACAACACACCCTGAACCAATCATTCTCAGGCAATGACTGGTCTCCCTCCTTATATGCACATTTACTTTTATTTACTTATTCATGTATACACTTTTCTTCATTTGTATTGAATAGGTAAAGTCAATCTCAGAGGTTGTGTGAGACAATGTACAATTTCTACATTCAATAAAGACTACTTCTCTGTTTTAGAAAAGATTTGTGTAAATCCTTCTTATGTTACATGCACTTGTACGAATGTAGTAATTTGTAAATGTAATCTTTTGGATTAGTTCATTTATGCACTTAAGTTTAATATAGGAAATATTAAAATGTACCTTTTCCTCTTTTAATTCAAATCAATAAGCTCTACGCGATTGAGCTATAAGTGAAACTCTAGTAACAGTTAGCACATAGTGAGTAACTTCATGCATTGATAATTTTACATTTCACCCCTATAAAATGATGATTAATAAATGACTCTTAGGATTCTATATTTAAACAATTTTGTAGTAGGGATCTGTCATGAACATAGAGCTCGTTCGATATTCCTGATTCGAGAGGGGTCTCCTCTCTTCTCATCACCTATACATGTCTCGATGGATTGAGGGTCATGAGGCTTGGCTTGAAGGATGCGAGCCACTCCTTGGAGTAGAAATTTTATTCTCCCCCCTTTGTATAGGTCATCGAGAAATGTGCTTGAGGTCAGAATTTGGGGTGATGAGGCTCCCAAGCAATCTCCTACTTGAAATGAATGGAAACAATGTTACTTTTGATCCCCAAGATCATTCTTAGGATTCGCGAGGGGAGAGCATACACAACACTATACCTCAATGTGTACAAATAGATTGAAAGTTAGTGGTATTTTTGATTTATAAGGTCACACTAGGTGTAAGGAAAGAGCATATGTACACACTAACCTACCAAGCACATCAAATAATTCATTTCAATTGCGCTAAAAGAAAATGTGAGATTTATCTTGTTCAATTTTAGGTGCTTAGGTGCACCAAAATAGAATGAGATTTGTATGTTCAATTTTAAGCCCAACACTAAGTGTGATATTTGCTTTGTTCTTTTTAAGTACACTAAGGGAAAATGAAATTTGTGTTGTTCATTTCAAAATTCACCAAATGAAGTGTGAGATTGAATTTTAAGTTCACCAAGGGAAAATCAAATTCCTAGATTAACTTGAAACCCACAAATGTTAGTAGTTTAGAATTCTAATCTTCCTTCATTGATTGGCACATGTTGTAAACTGTTACCTAAGACAAATAAGACTATAAAATAAAGAATGGTAAGGGTTAGGAAAATGAATGAAATCAAGTTGACAAATTGTAAACCCTATCAAAACAAATGCATTGATATTTGACAAACGTGTCAATATTGTTGCAAACACTTAATTTTGGGAATAGTAAAAAACAACAATTTGTTACAAAGGCATCTGAATATTATAAAAGAACTAAAATACAGATGCATCGATATCCTATAAATATTATAATAACATCAATATTTTAACAAAAGCACTGATTTAACCTGTAGACAACAAATAAAATATCAAAATAAAATCCTTGATATAATGTAATTGCATCAATCTTTGAGCAGATAGATGTGTCAAAATCGTGCAATAGTGCCAATATTTTAACATAAGCACTGATTTAAACCGCAGATAGAAAAAATAAATAAATTATATGTGTCACTATTTAAAAAAGGTGTCAAAATTTGACTACAAATGTGTCAATATATTGCAAAGGTGTCACACTATTGAAACACAAGTGTCGCACTATCTTTGTAACCTATAAGGCTGAAAAAAACTCCACAAAAAGGGTTAAATTTGGGACGTGGCTCCCATCGGGCATGCCAAAATGTCCTAGGGGAAGTAAATAAGCATGAATTAAGAATGAATGTTGTAATTAGAGCCTGAAACACTAAGAAATCACATAATTGAGATCATACAAAACCATAATGAAATTCATTTGTAAAGCATAGAAATGATTTAATGTATGAAATTAAACTCAAATTAAAAAAAAAATCAAATTGAAAGTGCAAACCTTCAATCCCATTGTGGAATGATGCATAATTGTGATGTGAATTTCTCAATTTATGCATAATACTTGTTGCAAAAGCTTGATATGAGAGGTGTGATTCAAAAAATAGACTCTAAAGTGCTCAAGAAATGGCTCAATAATTCTAGAGAGTGCCTATGCTTATGAGGATTGTGAATGAGTTTCATGTTTGAGAAGGATTATTTTATATATTTTAGAAATTTTGATCAATGGTCAAGTTTTGATCTAAGGATCAATGAATGAGAGGAAATCAAGGAGGATCAATGGTTGAGGATTCATGAGAGCTCAAAATATCCATAATTTCATGGAAATGGTTGGAGATATTTTGAAGTGGAGGGAAGAATTTGAATTTGAAAAGGGAATATTCTTTGTGCAAGTTGGAGAGTTGGAGAAAAATTAACCAATTAAATAATTACGAAAATTATTTAATTATGAAGATGGAGGACTTGATATTTTCAATTAAATAATTGGGAATTATTTAATCAAGAGGGATTATTAGTGAGAAAATGATGAATTAATCAAATAGCCTTAATTATTCAATTAATAGGAGAATTAAGTGAATTTAATTAAATAATTGGAAATTATTTAGTTAAATAGAGGAATTAGGTGATAATGATGAAAATAATGTTAATAAGTAAAATCAATATGTGTGATATGCTTAGGATAATTTTAGGTGTCTACAAACATAAAACAACATTCACTTGTCCATGAGAAAACTTTTGCGGGAATGTCATGCCCTTCAGCCTTAAAAATGTTGGAGCTACCTACCAATAGGCTATGACTACTATTTTCCATGACATGATGCATATCTTTATGGTATTTTTATGATCTTCTAGAAAAATCACTCATAAGGGATGGTCATCTAGATATATTGGCCAAGGATTTTGATAGACTAGAAAAGTATAACCTTCTATTGAATCCCAAGAAATGTGTCTTTAGGGTGACATTTGGAAAATTATTGGGATACATTGTATCTAGAATAGGCATCAAGGTGGACCCAACAAAGTTAAAATCCATAATCAACATGCCTCCTCCCACCAATCTCAAACAATTACACAATTTACAAGGAAATCTCTAATTCATTCATCAATTCATTTCACAACTAGCAGATAAATATCACCCCTTTACACACCTTTTGCATAAGGGTGTTACACTTAAGTGGGATAAAAATTATAAAAAGGAATTCCAACAACTAAAATATTATCTTGCATCTCCTCTAATATTAATGTCACCAATTTAGGGAAAGACTTTGCTATTGTTTATATATGCCACATCAACAACACTGGGTGCTCTCCTAGCACAACACGATGATTAAGGTAAAGAAAGGGTGGTCTATTACATCAGTCGTACTCTGGTGGGTTATGAAATTAATTATAAATCGATTAAATTTTCTTGTTTAGCAATTGTTTTTTCTTCGTAGAAGCTAAGACATTATATGTTAAACCACCAAAATAAACTCATTGCAAAAATTGATCCCCTCAAGTATCTGTTGAACAAGGCCACACTCATGGGGCAATTGGCTAAATGGGTTATGATCCTGATTGAATTTGATATTAAATATAGAGATAAGAAGGATATTAAAGGGAAAGTGATCACATACCAGTTAGCAGATACCCCTATTACAACTCATCACTCACTAGTGTCAAATTTTCCAAATGAGGGTATATTCATGGTAACCCCTACCTAGACATGAAAACTTTACTTTAATGGATTGTACACTCAACATGGATTAGGTGTAGGTATACTATTCATCACACCCAAGGTGATTGTATACCCAAATCATATCATTTGGAATTTTCCATGTACAAATAATATTGCTAAGTATGAAGCATTAATCACAGGACTCAAGACAACAATACAATGGAAACTCAAGAAAATACAATTCTATGGTGATTACAGTTGGTTATAAAACAAGTGAATGATGAATACCAAACCAATTATGATGAAATTATACCCTATAAAAATGGTACATAGTTTTAAATATTACTTCAATGGCATCACATTTGAGCAGATCCCTAGGGTAAACAAAAAAGTAATAGATGCCATGGCTATCATTGGATCTCTCTTGGATATGCCCCACAATACCCATTAATGTGAATTCTTAGTGGAACAACTCTTGATTCTTGTATTCAATGTTCTAGAATATGATCTTATGTGTGAACTCACCAGTCCTAATTATCCCTAGTATCAAAACATACAAATACCTCCATAAACAAATCTTTCCACCTAATTTATCCAACAACCAAAGAAAATATTTCATTAGACATTCATCATGATTCCTCATTCCAGGCGTTACACTCTATCAAAGGAGCTTTGACGGTACTCTACTTAGATTATTAACTCAAAAGAAGCACAAACTAACCTACAAGAGGTATATGATGGTATTTGTGGGTCACACTCTAGTGTTCCAAATATAGCAAAGAAATTGATGTGAATTGGATACTATTGGCCAACAATAGAATAAGATGCCCCCAATTGTTCTTGTAAATGCCACAAGTGTCAGCAAAATAAAGATCTTATACATGCACCAGCTTAGGAGATTCAAGTAATCACCACATTATGAGATTTATCTGAGTGGGGGATTGACCTCGTGGGAAAAATCCATCCCCCATCATAAAAAAAACACAAATTCATTATCACAACTACTAAATACTTTACTAAATGGATCAAAGCCATTCTTTTAATCAATATCACTCGAAAGAGAATTGCTACGTTTATCCTAAACTACATCATCTTTCGATATGATATTCCCTCAACCATTGTCACTGATAATGGTCGTTCATTTAAGAACCAAGGTGTCCATGAGATTTATAATAAATCTCAAATCCAACACCGCTTTTCCACCCCCTATTATATCCATAAAGTAATGTTCAAGTAGAGACATCAAATAAAACCATACTAAAAATCCTTAAGAAGATTGTCAATGATGTTGGCTGTAACTGACACATCCACCTTAACATTGAACTATGGGCATATTGAACTAGAATTCACTCGTATTCTCTAGTATTTGGAGCTCAAGAATTTTATCTATCGAGATCGAACTCCCATCACTTAGATTTTCTCTATAGAATGCCATTATTGATGAAGAATATAGAGTTTCTAGACTATATGAGTTGGAATTTCTAGATGAACATCTCAATGAAATCAATCACCTACAAGTATCAAAACCATCTCCATCATAGTTACAATAAGGTCATCTCGTGGAAGTTCAAGATAGGAGACTTGGTACTTAAGGAAAATCAAAAGAATCAACAAGCATGTGAGAAGAAAGGGAAATTTGAACCTAACTAGTTAGGATCCTTTTTCATCATAGTAGCTTATGGATCATGAGGGTACCAACTTACCACACCTAAAGGAGAGTCTTTAGATGAGCCTATCAATAGCGTTCACTTAAATAAATTATATGTTTAATCCTCATATTATCTTAATTAAAAAAATAAAAAAATGGAAAAATGGAAAACATCAAAAAGAATAAAGAGAAATAATTTTCCCTATGGTGAAAATCACTTCACTACACCAGTGCCTTGAGTATATACCATGGTAAAAACCTATTTATTCTTGCACCATGCCTAGAAACCAAATTCCATCATCTATTAACGCTTTCATCCATTCCATCCATAATAAACTCTTTTTCATATACCTATCAACCCTATCATGGCTTGATACTGGTCCATAGTAAGATCATTCATCCTATTTTAGGGCACCAACTCATAATAAGTCCATATCGTACATTCCATTAATAACAAATTCTATTCCTAACTAGGTGTATTTCCTCGACCTAGTGTTTAGATTAGATCCTTGAAGATCGTATTAGAGGAAGGATATTTCACACATTTCATAACATTAATCCATACCATCAATAATAAATAAAACCCATTCATATAATTTTATAATAAATTTACATCATACTCACTCATCATAACACCAATAAATTATCCATCACCTAGGTGAAAGATTTAAGAAAAAATAAACAATGTAAAATCCAAAGGACATTAAGTGTTCATGAAACAATAAAAAATAAAAGACTCTTAATAAACATTCTTCAACCTACTGATCAATTATTGAATCCACTATACACATCTTATCCTATAAATAATACCTTAACAAATTCATCCTTCCTACAATAGGCATTATCCACTTTGAGTAAATATCTTCTGGAATGTTTTTTTGATAGTTGATATGTTTGGTCCTTGAGACTTTTTATTTCTTGGTTCATCTTATTGTCCTATTATAATGTTCTTAGAGGATATCTCAAAGTGATTAGAGGATAAAGAATGGGCAAAGTCATTGATATTGTATGTCATGTTTGTGGAATGTTCTTGTTGCATTACTGGGACATGTACGTTCCTTGTGTGTGTTGGAATAGCTTGTAGCATTGAAAAAGTTCCTTTACATATAAGGTCATTTAACACCTTTTTGCACTAGGTCTATCTTTCTTTGAAATAATTTCCCTCATATATTTCAACAAGGTTCTATCATGTCTAGTATGAACAAGGACACTCCTATTTATTTGCAGTTTCATTGTCCATGCAAAGAATACCTTAGTTGAACGAGAGTTTGTATCAACTTGGTGTATATATATCCATTTGAGACAATAAGCTCTATGATGATAAAATAGCAAAAAAATAGAAAGTACAATCTCCATAATTTCTCATATCCATCTACATCACTCTATTTATCATACATTCCAATATGTGACACTAATAAAAAATAACCATTTCCTCACCCAACCATACAATTGTGATCACTTAAGGCATAATAGCACCCATATATCATGCAATTGTGCCCACTTAAGGCACAATTATTCCTCAATCAGGAAATTGCACCCACTTAAGGCCTAATTATGCCCACCTACAATTATGCCCACTTAAAGCACAACAACACCCACCTACCTTCAAATGCACATTTTCTTCTCCATTTGAACCCATTCCCTTGTCACTTGTGCCCTACTTCCTCATCCTAAATTTTCTTCTACCATACTAACTCATCTCCTTTCCCACATGCCTCTATAAATCTATCATTTCATCCACCTAAATTATCTCCATTTCATCTCACTCATTATCGATCCAATTATGTGATATCGATCAACATTAATCATCTCATCACTATCTTCCACTATTTTAACCCACAATATCTTGTCTCCTCTCACCCAACCTTCCTCCTCATCCAAATCTTTCTTATCCTACTCTTTCCATTTTATTCATCTTTATCACATCTCTCCAATCCTTTTCGAGAGTTTGACCTAACAATCTCATTCTTCAGTCAAAATCCCGAGGGGGCATCCTACCTTCATTTCTTCAATTCTTCATTCAACTGGGACAATGCCATCACAATTATTTCATACTTTCTTTGAAACAATGCCATAAAAACACATTGTCTCAAAGAGTGGAAAATATAGACACTCAAAGTTTACTAACATATTCCTACCAAAACATCATCATTTTCCATCATTAGGTACTATTAATCTGTCTTTCATTTCATTATTTAATTAAATTACCTTATTTCACCAAATTGCATCTATTAGTTAAATAGTTTTAATTATTTAATTAATTTACTAATCATTCTTCCATTAATTAAATAATTTTATTATTTAGTTAATTTCCCACTTCTCTAAGTCAAATAATTATTATCAATTATTTAATTTATTCATTCCCACTAAAATAAACAAAATCAATTATTTTATTTATTTATACACCTTGCACCTGTAATTAATAAATAATTTATTTAATTATTTATTAATTAACCATGTATTTCCACCTCACTAGTTAATTGAGACTGACATTCAGGCCACTCATCAATCAATCCAATCAACTTCCACTCACTCCAAGTTCATTGATCAATCAATTCAATCCACTAATCTATCTATTCCATTTCAATCCCACTCAATCTCACTTATCTCTCTAATCAAATCTCTTAACTGACTCATGCAACCAATTAACTATCCAATCAAATCCTCTCAATAATTCTAAGCCATTTTTTTGCTCAGTCTCTCATCGGATCTTGGTTGTTGATCAATCTCCAAATCTATAAAGAAAACCTATCAATCATCAATCCCTCTCTCCGAGATTGTGTAAAGAAACTATACTCAAATAATTGTAGTGCTTTATTCTATTGTGCTTCTAAAAATATGAGAGAAAGTACTATAAAATAATTCTCCAAGATGAATAAAGGAGAAGAATGAAGCTATGCTAGGGAAATTTTCATGTTTTTGTATGTGTATAGGTTTGTATTTTGTTTGATTTAATTTTCTTTATTTGCTCCATTGATATGATATTTTAATTATGAATCTTTTTGTTTATTTTTTATCATTCATTTTCACAATTGAGTTTCTAGGTCATAAAACATGTACTTGCAACATCTCTTATGAAACTCCCTAGTTATTTCCTTTCACTGATCCATTGATATAATCTATTCACTATATTTTTCTACTCCCACTAGTAGCATCTCTAAAACTAGTATAGCTCCACATGTAGTTTCAGTCCTATATCCATCCTTTATTTTTAAACCTACTTGTAACACCTTTAATGTAGAATTCTCAATATGCTCCTTTGTTGCACTCAATTTTACCACCTTAGTTACAACTATGTAGTGCTCCTTGGGAATTCTCTCATACCTTTAACAAAATTTCTTCTCAAGTGGATATATTATTTGGTTTGCACAAACAACCTATAACATCTCTATTACTACCTCTTCCATATACTCCTCCATAGATGCACTATTCAACCTTGAGTAAACACACTTACTCCTCCATGCCTTATTCTTAGCATGTTTCCCTTATAGCCTCATCGTCCATGAGGATTTCTAATTCTTTCTCATTTGTGTGTTGTATATCTATAAACACAAATATGTTAGAAGAAACATGACCCTTATTTTTCCCTCATTTCTCAACTCCATCATAGTTCTCTTCTTAGCCTCTTATAACCCATGTGCTGCCTCCTCCTTTTCCATGGCCATAAGAATCCTTCTCCCCTCTAATATACTATCCATGATGTGTTTTGCGGGTTTCAAATTGTCTATTTCTTCAACTACTGGAATCTCACATGATACCTCTAACCAATTATTTCCTCTCAAGGTAACATTCTCCCAAATCTTCTATTATGTAGTCTTCCTCTTTGTCCCAATTATTGAGAGAATTGATGCATGCTCGGGTCCTCTCCCTTGACCATTCTCTAAGGCATGTATAAAATTTTAGTCTATCTCAAGGCCTTCAACACTACACTTAACTTATCCACAAGGCCTACTACTAAAAATTCTATTGCTCTTCTTCTTGGTAGCATCTCAAATATGTGCGTACAAAGAAATTCACTCTAGATAACTCCCAAATTTATAGCTCAATCTAATACTAGGTTTTAATGATGGCTATAGGTTCCTTTATGCCAATTTAATGGTGTTACCCTACTTTAATGTTTGAGGACCCACACACAATATTGTAGAAGCCAATTAGGGTTCTTATTTTTTTATTTATAGATCACCTTGAATCAAACTAACATCTGGTGACATCATACACCCTCAAGGACTACCACTCTAGGTTTCTTAAGTCCACTCTTCATCATCAACACCTTTGATCACCATATCATGTGTGATCTTTCTCAATCCTATTAATTTATCAACCTATTCATGGTCTACACACTCATTTGCATTTTATAACTAATAAATCCCCCCTTTAGCTAACTCTCTCTAAAATAACCAAGCACTAAACTTTCATGATTCCTCTATATTATTTGTCTTTTACCTTGCATTCTTCTTGTGATATATCACTCCAACTTGATGGACTTCTTCTCTATCATCAATTCTATCCTGCATTTTCCTATGCTTCTCTCTCTCTCTCTCTCACTTGCAACCTTATTCTCTCTCACACCTTCCTTCTCCTTTACATCAACTTAGTTGTTCTACCTACAACTTCATAAATTCCTTATATACCTTTTATATTAAATTTTCACTTCTTTACCCATGTAAATTTCTGCTCAAATTCCACCCAACTATTTTAATGTTTGAACTCACCTATATTTACTTTATTTTTGTGCAAAAATTATTTCATTCAATTCTCTATATGATCAAATGTCCCTCATATATGACACTATCCTTCTCCTACATGATTGATCCTCTATTAATATTGTCAAGGGTATAAATAACCTCCATGTTACTTATTAACATTTTTTAATTTTTATATGTTGAAATTAGTTTATAATCCTCTTGCTATTCATACCAAAATAGAGCGTGGTGTTGACATATCAATATCATCTTCATTCCTTTGATAGAGGTATGAGTTAGATTATTAAATTTTATGTTATATTTGTTTATCTGCCTACTAGTGAAAATTTGAATGATATTCATTTGTAGTTTACTTTGTATCTTGATGCTTTCCACAGGGATTTTCAACTCTATATGATGAATAATATCCCTATTATGAATGAAGAGAGGAAAAAATCAATTTAGAGTGATTATGAGTATGAGGTAAGTGATTATTATTTTATATGTCATTCTATAATTCAATTTTTATATATTAATTGGTATACTTTTTATTGTATTAGGTAGAGGTCTAATCAAATTTGGAGAGGAGGTTGAGTCAATTGATTCAAAAGAAACCATCATTTCATGCATCTCAATCCACTCAATATTCAAAGTGGCTCATGATCTCTTTCCTTCTCATAGAGGGAAGTGACTCAATTAGCGTCCTTTGTTGTATGCTTATATGTTATTTTTGTACATATATTTTGTATTGTATATGTGATATTATACACCTATATAGATTTTTTGTAAGCCTATATGTCTTTCTTGTACATATATTGTACTTTGTCCAACAAATAACATTGCATCCCTATATGACTTTTTGGTTAATACAAATATGTTTTACCAATGTTCTCCATATTTTCTATAAATGATTGATTGAATAAATAAATAATTAAACAAGTAAAATGAATATATTTTGATTTAAGTAAATAATAAATTCCCAATTATTTTACTTTAATATTGTCCAATGAGTTTTATCACAGTTTAGGTCTTGGTTGGTCACTTTTTTTATAGTCTAGATCAAATCAAATTAGAAATCGAATCAAGAAGTGGGAACATCTTATAAGTATGTTATAATTTTTTTCTCATGGCCTCTCTCTCATAAGTATGCCCAATTTAATGATAATATTTTAAATTAGATGTCACATTAATTACAATGGGTTATGATTAAGTCAATTGAGTATGCCAAACAACATAAGAAGATAAAAAATAAAGTCACAAGAAAAAAGAAAACCTATTATAGGTTGTGTGACATGGGAAATCAATGACTTAGGCTAAGCATTGAAGAGATTGGGAACATCAAGAAATGAGGGAGGAACATAAGGCATAATTAGTATCACTATGCACATGGGTGGGTCTCCAAGCATGACCACTAGAAAGAAAAATAAATGAAAAATGAGAAGACATAACTCTAGGTAATACACCATGATAGAATATGAAGAATGCGTATCTAAGAATGCTAGAGTGTCACACTAGGCTAGGTGTTCATTCCATATCACTAGGATACTATTATTCTTATTTATATTTATTTAACCACTCCATTTTCTTAGGCACACTTAGGTAGTTGTGTCATTCAAACATATTATTGTCTTATGCACTTGATTGCCACTCAATTGGTTTTGTTTAAGTTAGTTATTGTAGCATCGTAAAATATCACCCTTGAAAATTTCACACTATGTTTGAATCCCCCTTAAGTGGTTGAGCCTAATTATGCTTATTAATTACCCGTTTTATTGTTGTCTTCAAAAAATAAATTTAATTTTGGGAATTAAGCTTAATTATTTATTTAACAAGCATCAAAAATCTAAAATAGGTCCAGCCTAGGGCGTACTCACCCTTGTATGCCCTATTTTGGCCCAAGATTAAATATTTTATTATCGACATTAATATGTTCGTAAATTTAAATTTATTTGCTGGCTTTTCAAAATAATTAATGTGGGAAGTTTTGAAACATATATAAATATGTATTTTTCTCCATTTGAAACTAGAAAGTAATTTAGAAAATCAATTGAGCATCCTAAAAGAAATCAAGGAAATTCAAGAGCAGAATAAGCAACATTCTACAACACTTTATTCATTTAAGATCATGTGTGCAATGCATCATCAAATCCATGTTCAAGCATAAGTAAGATGTTTCATATTTTATGTTTATTAACATTGTGAGCACTAACATTTATAGGACTTTCAATCAACTATCAAGTTATCCTTGTATGAGATGTGCTGAATGACCTTAGTCCATCAAGGAACACAAATTTAAATGGTAAGTTGCAACTTTGTGATTTATCATTTGTTTCATCCATTTTCCTCTATTTGACCTGGGATGATCACTCTTTATCCAACATCATTATAGTTGTTGTGGAGGTGGAAACACCACGATGAGGTTTGAATTAGGAAATATTCTATACTATTACATCTCAATTTCATTGCTTGCATTTAATAATGTTATGTTAATTGAAATATTTGAAAAAAATAGAATTTATCATTTAGTATTATGGATTTGATAAATGCAATAGTATCTGGAAAATGATTATCTTGCAATTTTATGATTTAGAAGAGTATTTTGTAATGATTATTGGTTAAAGGTTATTGATGAAGTTGGAAAGTGCAAGAATGTGTGTGTGTAGGAATAGGTTGTAGAATGAGAACTTGGTTGAGGCAGGGATGCTTAGACAAAAGACAAATGGTAAGAAAGATTGGGATCTAGAATCTCACACACCACATAGACCATGGAATTTGCATTTGTCTTGCAAATGGAAAATATCATTCTTGTTTGTGTGAATCGTGAATGAATAAATAGGTAACTTAAATGAAAGAAACAAATTCATAGAATCATTTGTCTTACCTTGTCTATTCTAAAGCTAATTTCACGATGGAAACAAAAATGCATATGATTTTACTTAACTATCACGAGAAAAATGATTATGTTGTTTGGTTCTTTAAAAGAATTTGAAAAATAAAAATAAATCCATGATAAGAGAAATAATTACAATACATACATACATACATACATACATACATACATACATACATACATATATGCATATATATATATATATATATATATGCATATATATATATATATATATATATATATATATGCAACTATATTATATCAAATTTAGATAATAAGTTTTCCTTTTTATTTCATTTTAAACTCAAGAAAATTGTATGGTAGGAGTGATAATAGTGATTAATCTCATAAACCCATTCAAAATGCTGACCCCTTCCATATTGGAATGGATGGATAATGCCAATGGCAGGGGAGTGGGTAGTTAGATAGTGGAAGAATGAAGAGTAAATACCATTCCAAGAATAGAATACAGGAATCGAGGGATAAAGATAGTGGAAATTTGAATGAGGGTAATCAATTAGGCAAAAGAATAAGAGGATTTGGGAAAAAAAGGAAGCAAAAGGAAAAATCATGAAAAGCAGGGAAGATAGACAAATTCATTGATAGGGGAAAAAGATCGATCATGTAGTCATAGGTAAGAATGATGCCTTCTTAGAATGTTTCCTTCAAAGTATATCGATTTTTCCATTTCTCTTGAGCAAAGATAAACTTATTAGCAATAGAGCACCTTGTCATTTTTATGTGTTTCCATACTTGTGGCTTGTTTTCATTTTATTTGTTCTGAAAATTTTAGAAGCCATGCTGGGGAAATGAAAACCCCATTTTTTCCTTCACTGTTTAACGAAATGCTAAGCATGATCAGTTGGAAGGACTATATTTGGGCTTTAGCCCCCATGTTATTTGGTCTTAAAATTTGAGAACATCGATATTTCTTTGTGGTGGAAAATACCCTTTTTGGTGTCGACCACCCATGATATCCATTCAAATGATATCCATATTTGCAACAAAATGTATGTATACTATTTTATGGGGTTGAATGGTATGGACCATTCGAGAGTAAATCTCAACTCATAATGATCCATATCATTTTTCTCCATATTCATATTAATGGGTGGATAATATCACTGACCTTATTGTAGGTTGATGGACAATATACCTCATGTTATTCAAGCATAGTGGGAATGAATTTTATCAACCTAGTGTAAATCTGTATAGACTGAGATCGGTCTTTAAATATGTAAATGTGTATTAGGGAATGTATCCCTATGTGATACTATTATTTTCATTTGAGCTGAATGAAAAAGATTCATTCAAAATATAGATGGGAATGATTCTATCATTCTATTGTGACTATGGTGATATTGATTTTTGAAAATAATATTGCATATGTTATATCACTTTATGGTAGACAACATATCGGCCATTAAAGGTCGAGGGTGTATGAAAAATCTCACAACTTATGAATGTCTTCTCTTTAATTCTCGACGACACACACACACACATATATGTTTGTTTGTATGCTCGTCAACCATGTGTAAGAACCATACAAATTCAGGTAGTAGCATATACTCTGTAAGTCTTGAAGTGATAAATCATGCCTCAGGCATGAAGCCGACAATACCATTAAAATATTATATGAATAATTTTAATTCAATATCATAGATAATGCAGATCGAACCGTAATAAGTTTTTGATAAGCATATGTGAAAAAAATGTAGACACTACAATGTTCTAAATAGACATAGAGAAATAAATGTTTATTTCCTATCTGGAATATAATGATTGGAGGGTAATGTTATGTTTTTCCAAGGAATTCAAACTGTTAATTGGAAAAGATTAATACTAAATCTTAGATGTTCTTCTGAAGATGATTTTGTCTTTTCATTATGATTTTAGTGGAACATAGTTGATAAGACTAGAATTTATGTTTCTGAAGGAAAACCAATATACTTTGGCTTTTAAATATTCTTGTTGAACAGATTTTACTTTTAATATTCTTAAAGAATGTATATGCATATACAAACTATAAATATTATGCATATATGTGGTTGTGCATAAACTCATCGTTTATGCATGTACACATACATGTAGTATAACTTCTTATTCATCTCATTTTCCTCATTTGAGTATGGCTGTTTAATTTCATTTGCAATGGAAAGAACTGTAGAAATGGAACAGTGTTGAATTGCAATACGAATCTTAAGGAAAGATAGTTATATGATGAATAAATGAATGGCTATACTAGATTTTAGATGAATTACTTGTTTGATGAAATTGAAATGGAATGGTACAAAAGTACTATGATAAATTGTAGCACATTGGAATATGATGCTAGTAGATGGTCTAAAAGGGAGGGATACCCCTTGTTTATGATAAGCTTTTCTTTTGGGAATGGGTGCCAAAGAGTGTAGATTTTCTTTTGCAAACCTAATCTAAGATGCATTTTATGTAGCATGAGCTTGGCCAAGATTTTCACTCATTTTTTTATGGAACACATTGCTTATTATTTATCCTCTCTCTATTATTTATTTTATTTACCTAACATGGAACTTGCATGTTCTAACAATTGATAGAAATGCATGTAGTTAGGCACACATAGATTCCACCTTGCAAATTGTATTTCTTGCTATCTGTTTTATGAAGGGTTAGGTATTCTTCGATGGAATGAAGAATTATGGGGAAGCATTGCTTCATGGTTGGGTTGAAAATAACCTCAACCATGTTCTCATCCACTAGTGGAGGCGAGTTGTCACAGAGGAATTTCAATGGAATTCTATTTTATGTACTTGTATCATTAATGTAATTATTGTATTGACTATATGGTGATTAAATGCCAAGTAAAAGTTGTATATTAATTATTGAAATTTAGTAATGAATATATTCAAATTTGTTATTTCTTTTAATTTATTTACATGAAATTGCTATGTTGGAAAATAGCTATGGGATATTATGTCTTAAATTTATATTCATAATGTCAATTAATAATTTATTGAGGAAATTTATTTGGGAATGTTACATTTGGTATCAAAGCTTAGGGTTTAGCTTTAGGCCTATGAGCCTACAATGATTGGATTAGGGAATAGTAGACCCTTAACTGGAATTGAGTTATCTAGAGAATAACCAAATTTGAATTGGTTGCAGGAAACAAGGAGGTCCAACTCGAGAAGAAAGAAGGGAAAAACCACTAGAGCTTTGAAAAAGCAAGTCATAATAGAAGAGAATCCAAAACCCAAGGACTAACCTGATATTCTTGATGATGAAACTCTAGCACACACCCTCACATGACTCAATTTGGAGAGAGGCAAAAAGATTAAGGATTCCAAACAAACTCCTAAGACTAAGAAACCTTTTGAATTTAGAGATTGGCCAATAGGATGTGGACCTAATGCACCTCTATTGACTAAAGAGGAGAAGGAGTGTCTATGCACACGTCTTGCCTCACCCAATAGGGATGATGTAAATTTAGATGAGGATCGAGAGGAATGTCCTCCTTTTGATAATGAGGGAATTGCTTAGAATGGTTTTTTTTTTTATAAATAAGGATCAATGTAAATCCATATTTTTTAAATAAAAGGGTAAATTTTTTATTGATTCAGAAAATCATTACAAAGGAAAAATAAGAAAACCCACCAAGGGCACAAACAAAAACCCAAAATTAAGTCACACCCAAGAAGCACCTCATATCCTCCATAATCCAATCTTCAAGAACAAGGGCCAAATCCCCAATAAGGTTTCCCTAGTAATCTACATTCTAAGTCCCCATCTGCTCATATGTCCACCTAGCCAACCCATCAACCACCTTATTCCACTCTCGAGGAACATGATAAAAAGAAATAGAATCCAAAGCAGTGCTCAAAGAAACAATTTTCTTGATCACCACCACAAATTGAAAATTTATATCCTCAAAATGTCTCTTATTCAACATATCAATAACAACCTAAGAATAAAATTCACAAAGAATCTACCTCCAACCAAGAGCACAACCACGCTCAACCGCCAAAAGAATAGCTAGAGCCTCCATGAAATTATTAGTATTCTGACCTCTATATATAGAGAAGAAAAAAACCACCACTCCTGAACTATCTCTACCAATACCACCAACCCCAACATGCCCAGGATTACCTCTAGATGATCCATCAGTATTAATTTTCAACTCCCCCCAAGAAAGGGGACATCAGTGACCAACATGAGAGACCCTCTCCCTCCTTCACCCAATATGAACAGTCCTCAAATTTCTCCTTCCCTCCATAGAAATACCCATAGCACTAACCACTCCAAGATCCCCAAGATCAATAGGGATAGGAAAATCACATTTGGCAGCCAAAGTTTCCTGAAGGACCCCCAAAATTCTTAGCCAAAGCTGACCAACAACCAACTTGTTATCCAAAAAAATCCTATGATTGCGCTCCAGCCAAATATTCCAAATTATCAAATTGGGGCCAATGATCCAAGTGATGAGAAGAAAAGAAGTCTTTATAGGAGGAGACCCTTGGATCCACCAAAAATCCTCCAAAGAAGAAGCATGACTACACGTCAGGTGCTAGAGATTCCACTAGGAGTGCCATATAACTTTCATGAAGGAACAGTGAAAGAAGAGGTGATGAATACACTCTTCATGAATGACACACATAACACACATAGAAGGACCCTGGAACCCATGCTTCCAAATATTTTCCCAGGTAAGACACATTCCTTGCACCACTAACCAGGAGAAGAAATTACACTTAAGCCAAGAAAAATTATTCTAGACTTGTTTCCACCATAAGACTTTAGAGTTTCCAAAGAAGTGCTTATCAAGGACTTGATAACCTAAGGCAACATAAAATTCCCCTTTCGGATTAGGACCCCAAGCTAGCACATATCTCCCAGGAAGTGAATTACAAACACAACTTGATAGAATCACAACAAGATCCTGAATATCCTCAGCCACACCACTAGGAGGCCATTCCAGGGAATCCTTCCACTTGAACACACTACCCTAACTCAGAGTCTGGAGAGTTTTGAAATCAGCCACATGGCACCAACCAACATCCATAAAATTATGACACAAATTATGTAGATGAGGATGAGTAGACAAGATGGGAGGATTTCCATCCCAAGCATCATGCTAGAAGAGAGCATCGTGACCACCATTTCAAATCCTAAACAACCCCTGCTTGACCAACTTGGCTCCCCTTTTGAGGGTACCCCAAATAATAGAACCCTTCCTTTCCAAACTAAAGTGGGTAACATCAACACTCTCAACCACACCCAGATATTTTAAAGTAAGGATTTTGGCTCACACTGATGTTGTTGTGAACACCACCGCTAATACAATTTAGTTGCTTAAGCCTACCCATTTAAATCAGTTTGACATAAACCCAACCCACCTTCTTACTTTGACCTACATATGATATCCCACTTAACCAAGCTCCACTTCCTATGAAGAATATTTCCAGACCAGAGGAAATATCAAGACAAACTCTCAAAGTCTTTGATAAATTTGGAGGGTGTAGAAAGAACGAATCATCTATACAAAGGAAGGTCCTACACCATAGACTTTAAAAGAGTCACTTTTCCCATAGAAGAAACCCACCTGTAAGTCCAATGGATGACCATATTTTGGAACTTATCAATAATCCCTTGCTAAAACAATTTAGGAAGTGACTGAATAACAAGCGGAATGCCAAGATAAAAAAAAGGGAGAGTGCTAATCTGGAAATGAAGAATGCCAACTATTCTCCTTTGGATAATCCTAGGAGTATTAAAGAAGTAGCTAAAAGAATTTCCCTCATTAATACAATGACCCAAATCAGCCAAATAATTGTCCATAACGCTACACCATCTGATAGCCTCTTACACTCTGGCCCTACCCATGAGAGCAATATCATCAACAAACTAAAGATGGGATTGGGGGGAATATTATTTCCCCAACTCCAACTCTAAATCAATCCACTCTCCACTTGAGATATAATAAACCTCCTCAATCTCTCAACAAGTAAAATGAACAAGTACGGGGATAGAGGATCCCCTTGTCTAAGACCCCTAGAAGCACCAAACAACTCTGTTGGCTATCTATTAATCAACATTGAAAAGGAAGAAGTTACACAACTCTCAAACCACTCAATCCAATCACCAAGAAAACCAAATGCTCTCATAATATTAAATAAGGAGGGCCACTTAACATGATCATACGCTTTAGCCATTTACAACTTAATAAACATAGATTTTTCCTTAGAATACACCATAGAATGAATGGTATCAACTGCAATGATGAACCCATCCTTAATCTACCTCCTAGAAACAAAACTCCCTTGCTCCTCAAATATTAACCTACTTAGCCAAGGTTTTATCTGCTCAACAATCAACTTTATAATTATCTTATACACCACATTACATAAGGAATTTGGCCTAAAAAGATCTAGAGAACTAACCCCATCCTTCTTTGGTATGAGAGCTAGAAAGGTAGGATTCATGGATTTCAACATTTGTTTATTCATAAAGGATTCTTGAACAAACTCCAAAAGATCCAACTCGATCACTTCCTAGAACTCCTAAAAAATTTCAATCAGAAACCTATCAGACCCTGAAGCTTTTCCTTTTTAATCTGAAACACAACATTCTTAAGCTTTGACAAAGAAATAGGATTAATTAGAGAATCATTCATTTCCCTGGTGACCAAAGATGGTATGCTAACCAAAATCGCAACTTTGTCTTCCTCCACAAGAGGGTAGTCCTCATATAACAAAGCAGAAAAAAATGAACAAAATCAACAACAATAAAAATAGAGGAAAGAATCTCCCCATTTCATGACAAGATAGAAGAGATAACATTACCTTGTCTTCATTCCTTAAAAAAATGTGAAAGAAAGAATTATTCCAATCTCCTACCTATAGCCACTCAATCTGGGACTTTTGTTTCCAAAAGTTTTCCTCTTATTTCCCATACCTCAAATTCCTTCATTGTAGCAACTTCCAACAAACCAAGCTTCTCTTAAGGCCCTGGTCATGAATCTTTCTAGTAATCAAGTCCAAATGAGCCCGAGCATTCAACTTTGTGTGAAACACATTACCAAAGTTTTTCTTATTCCAAATCTTCAAACTATACTTCACATACTATAGCCTCTTAGAAAAGAACATAGTTGTACCATGTGTTGGCTTCCCAAGACACCACCATCCAGGAAGCAATTAATGAAGAGATTCATCCTTGAGCCAAATAAGTTGAAACTTAAAAGATTGCTTTATACAATGCTAGGTCCACTCAATAATAGGCTTGATTGACCAATAATCAGAGCCCCTCCCATCTAAAATATTAGAGCTAGTCAACCACCTATCTCCCAGATAGAAACTAGACACCAAGAATGTATGCAATCTTTTTGAAGTAGTTACATCCCCACTTGTCCTATTATTCTAGGTAAAGACCACATTAACAAACTTGATACCAACCAAATTCAAGAGAGAAAAATTCTCCTACAAGAGCACTGCAGAATACTCTAGGCAAGCACTACCTCCCCTCTTCTCTTCTATTGACATGACAACATCAAAATCCCTTGCCAAAACCCAAGGAAGATAAGGATTCAAAGACCTCACATATCTTATATGGCCCCCCCAAAAAAAATTACCTTGAAAGTTAGTCAGAGCATAAATGTTAGAGAAAATAACTCTCTCCCCTCACTCAAGATGAGAAGCAACACAAGAAATTGAGCCTCTATAAGAGAAACACCAAATTGGTCTAACTCTACATGGATCTCATAAACAGGAAACCCCACTAGTGTTACCAAACACCCCAACACATTGGAACTTCCCATGACCCCAAATCTTCAAAGCCACATTCAAGATACTATCAATAGATAACTTAGTTTCCTGAAGGAAAATTGCATTGGGAGAATGAATACAAATCAGATCTCAAATAAATTTTTTTCTAGAGATGTTATTCATACCCCTCACATTCTAAGGAAGCACAATCATTAGTGAGGTTGGGAGAAGTGAGAATTAATATTATTCACCAAACCCGACTCTACCAACATCTCACCAATTAAGTTAACCTTTTTTTATCCTTCTTTCTACCAACCTTGGAGGGTTTCTCAAGAACCCCCTTTTTGAGGATTTTTTGTTGCAAACCCAAGGTTGGGGAAGAAGACTTATTTTCACCTAAGTTAGAAGCACCTCACACCTCAGAGAGAACACCACCAACACCAAGGGAGCCACCAAAAGCCTCTAACACCAAACCTATCACACCCTGATCAGGAGTCAATGGAGACAAATGCATATCCATATGAGTACCCTGCACACCAAGCTAAGATGAACTAGGAAACATAGTAGACTATTCCTTAGGAACCTCCTCTACAAAAGAGCCAATTGATGCCTACAATTCCACTTGAAACTCTTCCTCCTGAATTAAATCCTCAAACACCCCAAATCTATTAAAGGTTTCCTCCTCCTACATATCCTTGAGGGATATCTTTTGGCCCTGACCATGATTACGAGCCTTAATCAGAATAAACCTTTCTTTATCAGCCAACCCCCTATGCGGGAGCCTTAACTTTTTCCAACTTTCAATTAGACTTAGAAGGAGAATTTATTGTACCAACAACACTAGAAGCTCTAGGACACCTCCTCTGAAGATGACGATACTCATGACACAATCGACACCTGAAAGGTAACATCTCATAATATAATGGTTGAGTCCAAGAACAAGAACCAACCATGATGTCAATTGAATATGGAAACAAATGACTCAAATCAATTTCTACACATACTCATGCATAAGAAAAAATCCTTTTATTCAAATTTTGCGGAGAAGGACTAGTAGGTTTTCCAAGCAACAAAGCAATTGACTACAATAGGTCACTTCTCTAGCATTCAAGCGACATACGAGGAAGAAAAAATTAAACTGGTATCCTAGAAGGTAACTCCTCCACCAAGCTAAATATAGCATGCCATGGTTTAATAAATAAACCCACTTGATTATAGAAATATGGTCCACCCTCAAAAGCCCTATTCTGATTAGAAATACATGAGAAATCCACTATAAAAAAATTATTTGCAACCATCAAAATTTCAAAGTCTCCTTCCGCGTTCCATGTCTTTCAGATCTAGGTATCGAGAAATGGAAGAGAAACCCTCAACCCCAAGAACTTATAGATCAATACATGATAAGTGAATTATTCCACATCTTCATCCACCAACTCTGATTAGATTACTAAAACTAGCCATTCTTGGGCCCTCTCCAAGCACCCATTCAACTTCTACAATTTAAAGACACCATTTCATGCCAAACCTGATCTAGATGAAGTTTCATTAGGAATCTCCACCTCTTCCACAGCCATAGATGAATCTCTAACTACCTTGTCCAAGGATACATGCATTACCATTGAAGCCTAGAATAGAGAGGTCCCAAACTACCCCCCACCTACTCCAAGACAAAGCCAAACACAACCCAAAATAGGTGTGCACATACAAAAGGAGAAACATGCCAAAGAAAAAGGAAAACACTTATCAAACATAAAGTAAACACTATCCCCTAGGGTACACAGAAGAAAGCTCATGGATCCGCACCGAGAGCCAACATGCCATGCCATAGAAAATAAGGGAGAAGAAACCACACAACAAGCACAAGTAAGGAAACAAGGAGTAGAAGAAAAGAGAACATGCCACCTTGACCCCCCACATGTAGACGAAACCCTTTGTGCACAGAAAAAAAACTTCTCACAAAAAGCTAGGGCTTGAGTACCCTAGCTCACCCGCCATCGCCTTGAAATGCCATTGTACCAAAATAACCCAGTGTAAATCCATATCTAATATAAATAAAGGGAGTCTTTTTGTTGTTGATCAAGAGCAAAAAACTTGAAGAATTGTCTTGATGTGAGTGAACGTGTAGTGTACATAGTATTGTGTAGATACAATTGTTAAAATGTAAAACCTTGTGTTAAGATACACTAAACATGACTATGGCACAGGTTGAGTGTGAGTCATTATGGTGACCACCAAACAAGAAGAAGGAAGTAGAAAATAGGAAAATGGGTTGAGCAAGAGGCTAGACCAAATCATGGAACACTTGAAATGGAAAGAAACTCGATTGAAATCTTAGGAATGAGGTACTTGACCAAGGAGAAAGGGGCCAAGGGGATCTTAATCAGGTTCGAATTGAGGAAGAATTGGGGAAAGATATTAAAAAGTTAACACCACTAAAATTTAATGGCAAGGACATCAGAGATGGAGCCAAGGCTTGGATCATAGATATGGAAAAATACTTTGGACTCTGTAACCTATCGAACCAAACCAAGGCTACTTGGGCTACATACCAATTGTTTGGAGAGGCAACTACTTGGTGGGATAACAAGAAAGATGAGAGGAGACTTTAACAAGAGGAGATCACTTGGGAGTTTTTCCTTCAATATTTTAGGAAGAGGTGGCTACCATAACTTTTCTTTGACAAGAAGATGACTTAATTTCAAAATTTTACCCAGGGTGGCCTAATAGTAGTTCAGTATTAGGAGAAGTTTACCAATTTTCTTATGTGCCATAGTATTAAACCGATGAGCATTTCTAGATTCAAAATTTTATATTAGGACCAAGACCCCACATTGGAGCTGAGGTGGACCTCCACAATCCCCTTACAATGGTAGAAGCTTTTGAGAAGGCCATTAAGCAAGAACAAAAGTTGTAGTTGTTGTCCAATCTTTGCAAGGGTTCAAACTTCAAGCCTCGATTTAAAAATATTTTTTTTTGGAAGGGTGATGGAAAAAAGGGAAATAATTCACATCAGATTAGAAATTTGAAAAGAGAAGGCGACCCTCCAAAAAAGGAAGAAGGAAACCAAGGCAGGAGGAAAAAAAGGGCTAATAAGGGCAATGACCACTACAATAGTAAAAAAAGGTGCTAAGAAGAGGATAGGTCGAGAGGTCGAAAAGGACCACATGGTGGGTGTTACACTTGTGGGGGAGACCATTATGCATCTAGTTTCCCTCAAAAGTTGAAGTCATAGAAGGAAGGAAACCAACAACAGAACCCACAACACAAGATCCATGCGATGGTGGATAATTAGCAAGCAAAGTACCAATCTTCTATGATACGATTGATGGGTAAACTCTATGGCTAAACCGTTTCTATTTTGATAGATAATGAGCTACTGATTGTTTTATAGATCATAGAATGATTTCTAAGCTGCCCATTAGACCTAGATATTTGGAAAACTCTTGGTCTTTTTGGTATGGAAATCGAGCAGAGCTAGAAGTAGATTCATGTTTCTTTTGCAAAAAGTTAGAACTTCCTAACTTCCTGGCCTAGGTTGACCTTTACATGGAACCTATAGGGTCCTATGATGTAATCTTAGGAATCAATTGGTTAACTAATAATAAATCTATTGTAAATTGTGAGGATAAGATTGTGAGTTGTTTGGATGACTATGGATACCCGATTGAGATTCATGGGACACAAAGACCCCTAGAACTTAGGTAGATCTTAGCTATGCAACTCAAGAGGGTGTAGAGGAAGGGTTGTGTCATATATGTTGCATATATTAGTGAGTCTAAAAATGAGAAACCATACCTATATGATTTTCCAATTCTTAGGGAATTCTAAGATGTGTTTCCCGAAGATCTCACTAAAATTCCTCTAAAGTGAGAATTTGATTTCTCCATCGATCTAGTTCCTGGAGATGAGCCTTAGTCTAATGCATTTTACAAGATGACCACAATTGAAATTTATGAATTAAAAGACCAATTACAAGAGCTATTACACAAGGGGCTTATTCATCCCAGTGTGTCACCTTGGGGAGTATCGGTTATCTTTGTGAAAAGGATGGAACCTTGCATCTTTGTATTGATTATCATATGTTGAAGAACGCGACCATCAAGAATCGATATCCCCTTTTGAGGATCGATGAACTATTTGATCAAATGAAGGGAGCATTAGTATTCTCAAAAATATATCTTAGATCTAGTTATCTTTAGTTGAGAATAAATGAAGAATATATTTCAAAGACTGCTATATGAACTCTATATGGGCATTATGAGTTCACCATTGTACCATTTGGATTGAACAATGCACTCATGAATTTCGTGAATCTTATGAACAATGTGTTCTAGGACTGTTTGGATGACTTTGTCCTAATATTTATTGATGAAATTCTGGTTTACTCCAAGTCTATAGAGGAACACAATCGACACTTGAGGACAATCTTACATCATCTATGAGAGAAGAAGCTGTTTGGAAAGCTATCCAAGTGCTCATTTTATCAGGAAAATATGCACTCCCTAGGTCACATTAATTTAACTGAGGGAGTCTCTATGGATCCTAAAAAGATAAAAGCAATTGTGGAGTGGTTGATGCCTCAGAGTGTGACAAAGGTGTGAAGATTTATGGGCCTTTCCAGATATTACAAGAAATTTTTGTAGGGGTTTTCTTAGATTACAACCCTAATAAATTCACTTCAAAAGAAAGGGGAAAGGTTTGAGTGGACCGAGAAGTGTGAGAAAGCCTTCCAAATCTTGAAGGAGAAGCTCACAACATCCCTAATGCTAACCATACCTGATCCCAATGATCATAGATGCTTCAAGAGATGGTTTAGGAGCAGTGTTAATGCAAGATGGGAAAGTAGTGGCATATGAGTCAAGGAAGCTAAAACAACATGAAGTAAATTACATGCCACATGATCTGAGATTAGTAGCTATAGTGCATGCCTTACAAATGTGGAGACATCATATTTTGGGAAAGTTGTTTGACTCAAAATGGATCTGTTATGCCTTGTATAACCACCCCATCTTTTGCCTTGGTCAAAATGGGTCCCCCTTTTTTTGTTTTCTATCCTTGGTTGTTTTTTTAGCAAAGTTTGGAGTTTTTATTTCTTCCAATGCTTTGTTTTCCTTTTTGTTCTTGTGGAACTGGGATTGGAACTGAATCTAGTTTGAAACTTGTTTTGAGGATTCCATATCGATTTCGGTCCTGCTTGTTTCTTCGTTGGTCTTTTTAGGTTTTTTATTTGTTGTTTTATCGGAGCTGGAGCCAAAATGGATATTAAGTGTAAGTTTTGTATATAGTCTCAAACTTGTTTCCACCCCGCCTCCGCCTCTAGCTTTGGTTTGTTTGTTTGGACTTGAGATCGACGATGGGTTTTCTTGTTTCGATCTCGGTGTTTCTCTTTTTGTTCTTTCTTTCCTTTTCTTCTTTGTTGTCAGAACCGGAATCGGATCCAGAACCAAACTCGAAACTTGGAGAAGGTTTCCAAATCGGTTTCCATTCCATTTCGGGTCCCGCCTTTCTTTTTGCTGTCTAACTTTACTTCGGTCGCACAATAGTCTTGTGCCTGTTCCCGCCATGATTCTGCGTCCAACCTGCCACATTAATGCCATTAATTATAGGCACCTCCCACATATGAGATTTAATTTTAACCTTAATTAAGGTTAACTGGCTGGTTATTATCACTGTTTAACAAGTAAAATTGAACTAGAGCCGCGGTAGAGCATTTGGGAGCGCGATTCAATCAAAAGTGAGGTGTTTTCACATGGATTCACATCAAGGGGCTAGCCTGTTGGATTGCATTTGGAGGTAGGGTTTCTAGTCTTCATTTTCTGTTCATTGTGTTTTGTTTAGTCTCTTGTTCTTCACGTGGGTTCGTAGCTCTTTGTTTTCTTTTGAATCCTTGCTATTTTTTGTGCCTATCTTCTCTTTTGTTTTGCTTTGTTTTTCTTGTTTTTGGTTTGTCTTTTATTTTACTGTTTGTCATTTTCTTGTTTGTTTGTTTTTCCACGGTCGTTTTCATGTTTTCTTCGTGCCTATACTGTGGTGCCCTAGGTTTTTGGGGGTGTCAATCATCTTCAACATTATATTTATGGTGTTCTTTGATTCTTTTGTTTACCTACCATTTCTTCTATGTATTGGCTTGTTGGTACGAATAGGGTTAAGTTTGTGCCCTAATTATTTAAGTCAAAGGGTTTTTATAAACTAGGGTTTTTATGCACGACTCTGTTTAAATTAGAAAATGGTGCCCTAGTTGATAGGTTTCCTCTCGGTCATATAGGGACGGTCTCAAACTATTATTTTTAAGCCCCTCTGTTTGGTCAGGTGAGCTCATTTTTAGATTATGATGTCATTCGTTACCCTATCGAAGTTTTTAATGACATCACGATTGTTTTAAATTGAGGTCAGATCCATAATTGATTTCGGTCTCAAACCTTGGTCTGTAATGGATGTTGAATCGATCTCTGAGTCTGCTTCCAATAAGTTATAGTTTTTTGCAAAATGTTGTGCACACTGTCGGAACCGGAAGCGAAACGAGACATAGGTTTGAAATTTCTTCATTATACCCAAATCAATTTCCATTTTGATTCCAATCCCAAATACTATTTTGACTCCACCTCCGACCCCGCCATATGGTTTGTTGAGAGCTCAATACCCATTCCGGGCCCAACCTCGACCCTGACAGTGTTTCAAAAAAAGGCTTTTTAGGGATGTCTTCTGCTTGGTCCCGCCTCCGGTGTGTATGAAGGGTAAGATATCTAACCACGTTTTTGTTATATTTCTTGTAAATCTAATCTAGGGTTTTTATTGTAGAAACTAAAGAATTTCAGGAGCATCAAGTGAGGCTTCTCAGAGGAGTCAACTTGCAGAAACTTCAAAACCAACAGCTAAGCCTAAAAATTCCAAACTTGAACAACTCCCTTATACCTTGAGGTATAATCATTGGGGTTCTATCATCACTGCTAGCAAGGTGGAGTCTGATTGGGTAGACATAACTGATATAAATTTGGGTCCGTTCCATTATGAGGAGTTGTACTTCAAAATATTTGTTGAAGAGGTGACAGGGAGGACCCAAAGGGTAGTTGAATCAAGATTGGCTCATATCACTATTTTTCCTCTGTCAATTCAATGCCCTGAACTAATAATGACAATAGATAGAGCCTATAATCTGGCTACTAGACAGTGTGTGGATTTGCAAGGCAATGCCATCATTGATTTGACTCCCCAAATGTTCCAATTTATGTTCAATGTTTCCAATCCAAGGAATCCTAACCAACTCAATGAGGCAGAGGCTTTGAAAATTTATAGTAACCATAAGGAAGCCAACAAAGCTCTAGATAAGAAATGGATGAGGACTGAGAAGAAGTCTCTAATCAAGCTTCCTGATCAATCTAAAAGGGCGGATTTCTACAAGGAGGTTGGGGACATAATAATGATGTTATCTAGTGTCTTTGTAAAGAGGGATGCTTTTCACATGAAATAATGGATGTTTCCATTCATTAAGACAATATTGGATGGAAGGTAATAGTTTGATTGGCCCTTGATTATGTCTAAAAGAATACACAATCAAATGGTTAGAGTGAGAGAAACCAAGAGTTTCTTTATGACCTCTTATGTCATTTATGCAACAACAAGGAGAGGCATTTTTCCAGGGTTAAACAGAGTGGGGGTATTTGGAGAAGCTGATAGACAAAATAAAGTATGGAACCATTATGATAAACTATCCTTGTATATTTTTGAACTGCATTATAGAAGAATTAATGATGCATTTCTATATGTTATTATTAACCAGCTTAATGGAGATGTAGGGTATAGATTGAGCCAGGAGGCCATGGCATTCATAACAGAGTGGGGATACTGGTTTATCCAATACCCCAATTTTACTTATTTTAGGTTGGCTGGGTTTGATGGTCATCCTCACTTACTCCCTAGATGTTGCAGCAATAGGATGATCTTAATGGAGTTTGTTTACCAAGCCTTGGGGGTTAATTCTAAATTTGGTATAAAGCATAAGACCGGTTGTCATAAGTTCCCCATGCAGCTGGGTGAATATAGCTGCCCACACCTCGTGGGAGCTAAGGTTGTTTGCAATGAGTTAATGCATCTGAAATTGGGCCTATATACCATTAGGAAGCATTTTGATCCAAAGAAGAAGATGAATGCCTTGCTTGCTTCCGTTTTTGATAGAAATTTCAATCTATTGGAGGACTTCTTGAGTGATCTTCAGGATGAATATGACTTGAGGAAGAGGAATTATGAAAGATTTCCTATCCCACTCATGGTGGAATATGGGGTTAAAGTGGAAATTATTGAAACACTATCAGATGATGGTGTAGTTTTGGATCCCTCATATGAGGCACAAGATGTAGGTACCAAGAGTTTAGATCTTGTAGATTGGGATGCGGAGGAGACAATAGATATTAAGCAAATAGCAAGACTAGTGTTGGATAGAAGTATCTAGTGGGTCATGCTGAGAACCAAGGAGCCTAGGGGTCAAACCTCCAAGAAAAGAAAAGGTGCAAGTACCACACAAGGGTACAAGAGAATGAAGAGAAGAATGCCTCCAAAGGATCCCTTGGAATTCTTCCCTCCTAACATAGAGGAATTTGAACTTGAAGCTCCGGCTCAAGATTTTCTTGAAGCACAAGAAGAAGTCCCAACAAGACCTATGGCCTCAGTATTGGTTATGGGTGAGTTGCCATCTCAAATCCCTCCTATAGAGTAGCCAAGTGAAGAAGTGCCTAGGGGAACTCTCCATGAAGAAGTTGAGACTTTAAAGGGAAAGGAAGTTGAGATGAAAATTCATGATATAGAAATAGACTCTGAGGGTAATTTTTCAGATAAGGAGACACAAGAGGAGATGCCTCTTGATGAAACCGAGCATGTTTTGACAGCAGAGGATCAATGGGAACTATTTGAAGAAGCTAAGAAAGCATCAGATGCCAAAGTACAAGATAAAGCTTTGGAAAAACAATAGGAATTAGATGCCAAGGCACATGCTGAAGCTTTGGAAAAGCAAAAAGAAATGGATAAAAAGGCACAAACTGATGTAGTAATCCAACAACAATAGTTAGAGGCCAAGAAGAAAGCTAATGAATTGATCAAGCAACAACAAGAAAAGGAGCACGAGCTCAGAGTAAAGGAAGAAAATGATAGATTGAAGATGCTTCAAAAGATTCATGAGCTGGAGGAAGAGAAGGAAAAACAAAGAAGAGAAAGGGAGGCCCTTGAGGCTAAGTTTAAAATGATTGAATAGGCCTATAAGAAAAGAGAGGAAGCAGAACACTTGCAGAAAGAAAAGGATGCTGAGGAGCTTGCTAAGCAACAACAAAAGGAGAAGGAAAGGTGGGATAAGCTCAAGGACTTGGAAGGAGAAAGAGATAAAATTCTTGAAGAGAAGAGGTTGGAGGAAGAATAACTAGAAAAGGAACAAGATAATAAAAGGCTACATGAGTAGAAGGATAGGGAAGAGGCTGAGAAGGTTGCACAAGAAAATGCGGAAAGAGAACAAAAAAATGTGTAGGAGGTTGATTCTCAACCTAAAGTTAATTTATTGCAGCCACTATCTCCTACAACTGCTGCCTCTTCCTCTATAGTAATGGCTACCACTCCTAGTGCTCCTACTTGGTTAAAGTTGGATCTTGAAAATAAACAAATAGCTCCACCACAACCTCTTAATTGAGAAGAAATGATAAAGGAGATAGAAAAGGAGAGACCCAAGAAGAAGGCTAGAGTTCTTCATTCCACAAGTCTCACTGAGATAGGGGAGATCATTGCGGAATGTGCAATTGCATTGGTGGAAAAGGACAAAGGGGATGTGAAAATAACTGATTATCAATTGGGCATGGTCAATTTAGGAAAGCCTACAAGGAATCAACAGATGAATCTGATTCATGTTGTAGCTTCATCCACAAAATCCAAAATGATTAAAGAAAAACAAAGGAAGGATGAGCTTAAGGCTCAATTGGATTAGTTGCATAATTTCTTAAGGGATGTTTCCACCCCCAGGTCACAACAAGTTGCTGCCTTGGAAATGCTAGTCTTACTCAGTAAAAGAGAAGTTGATGATCTAGTGCAAATGAAGAGTAAGTCTGGGATGATACATAGATGGATAGATAAGCTTAACCAGGAAGTGGGTGAGGTGTTGGCAAGCAGTTTTTAAATTCATAAGACAGTACTGGAGTTAATAGAGGAAATGAGTCACCACACTGAAGCTTTAGAAAAGTAGGAGGAGGAATATAGGGGGTATGTTTAGAAAATAAAGGATATCAATAAATTACCAAAGTCAACTCTTCTCGAGCAATCAATCCTCGAGGAAGACAATGCAGATTTCTTGGAAAATTCCTCAAGCATATTCCGGTTTAGATATGATTTTATATAGAAGCATAGGAATAAAATTCAAGATGCTAGTAAGGACTTGAATGAGAAGCTTGATGAATTGGAAGCTATTGTAGCCATTCTAGTTAATGTAGATATACCAGTTAAGGTTTGCATGCCTCTAAATCAATTAAAGGAGAAATGGGATAATAGGTTTCAAGAGGTTATGCAAAAAGAGGACGATGGAGAGGATTTGTTATTAGATAGACTAATGGATGTTAAGGAAGAAGTGAAAGTTGTGAGGAGAGAGTTGACAAAATTAAAAGATTTGAAGGGATTTGCCTTTGCAGAGTTGAAGAGAATTAAATTTGAGGACAATTGGATTGATGGGCCTGATGTGGATATTCTTCAACAAGTCTTCTCCAGTTATGATGAGTACCTTCTTGAGCAAACTACGCAAGAATGAGTTGGCATCAGGATGATCTATTTTGGGCACTTGAATTCCCCCTTTTCTCTCCTATTTCACAAGGCAATCAACATTGGAACTAGAGATCAACCTGTTTATGTTTTTGAGGAGGTTCCGGTTCCTTGATTAGTGGATCTCAATTTTGATTGAGAGGGATTTGTGTTTGGCACGCCTATATGTATTTTTGAACTTCATATTGTAAAGGTCAGCTGATAAAAGTAGAATTAGCCACCTAATGATAGTAGATAGGAGTTTTTAGCTTTAAGTAGAGATACCTTGTTTTAAAGTTCAATTGAATTTAGATACACTTTTATACAATGTTATGTTGGAATTGAGTTTCTTGGATGAGGTTAATGAACCATAATTGGTTTGCATGCTAGTGAGTTTTCTATACATAAATGTTTCTTATTTGATGTGAATCATTAGGGGAAACCAAATTTCAAAGATTATTTCATTAAATTATCTATGGATGGAATTGTTACATGTCTATTGATCTATGTTATTGGCAACAAATGAAGAGTTTGTTCTTTTAAATATTAAAGTATTATGATGAGTGATTTTTATGGTTAAACAAAGCATTGTAAATGTATGCAATGGTATGGATTGTTCTTTGAATTGCATCATGTTATGGTTTTCTTGATATTTTGAGAAGCATTCATTGTTAAGAATATATGTCTGGATGCTAGATAATTTTGTTCATATTTTACCGATCTATGCCTTGATCTATGCCTTGATCTATCTTTTTCTATTTATTTAAACCCCCCCCATTAAACATAGATTTATGAATCTATTTTTGTTTGTATTTCTTATCACTAACAAAGGCCCCTTGAATATTACAGTTGCATTGGCCAATTGAGTGACATCAGATAGTTGAGAACCAACTACTAGGACCTTGGGAGTTAGGCTACTATATGTTGTCTTTCTTTTTCAGGAGAAATAGAGTAGAAATATTCTATTTTATGTTGTTTGTGTCATTTTCACCATCAACAGGATCATTTACGATTGAGATACATATTCACTCAACCAAACCTCAATGCACGCTAGAGGAGATGGATAGAATTCCTTAGCAAGTATCATTTAAGAATTGAGTATATAAAAGGAAAGGAAAATAGAGTGACAGATGATCTTAGTAGAAGAAGACATCTGGCAACCATGACCTCTATGAGATCCAGTTTGAGGCAGCAGGTGATGCAACACTTGCGAGGAGATGAGCATTATGAAAGGGTGAAAAAGTCTCTAGAAGAGAATCTGATAAACCATCAATTCATTGGGTATGATTTTGAATTGGATGATATCTTAAGATACCAGAGGTGGATGTATATTCCAGATTTTGGAGAGCTTAGGAAGCTAGTCCTAGAAGAATTCCACAATGCACCATATTTAGGACACCTCAGAGTTACAAAGATGATCATAGAATTGAAAACCTTGTATTATTGGCTAAAACTCAAGAAGGATGTAGTCAATAGTACAAAAACAACAATATATGACTGGAAAACCTACTAAAAACTACTTATAAATGACTAAAATTGGTTACATGACCATTAGTAGTTTATTGCCAGTCATTTATAATGCGACCAAATTTATGACTAAACAAATTTTAGTCATTTATTGGTTGTTTTGATTGATCGATTTGGTAGTATATTTAGCTGTTAGTTTAGTCATATATTTAGTCATAGTATTCACAGAACTTGGTCACGTGACCATTAGTAGTTTATTGCTAGTCATTTATTTAGTCATTTGATCAATTTGGTAACATATTTATTCACTGATTTCTGTGAACTGGTAGTATATTTAGTCATATTTATTCACCAATTTCTGTCAACTGGTAGTATATTTAGTCATATATTTTCAATCATATTTGAGGATTTAAACATAAAACACAAAAATACACATCATGAATCAATAATTGCACACAATATGGCAACCATTGAGAAGAAAAAATTGGTGAACTTTATTAATAAAAGAAAGGTGTTCTAGTTACAAATTAGAAATAGAGTATTACAATTTTTATTTTCAGTAACAAGACTAAAAATCTGAATTACAATATTGCACAAAAATTACTACAAGAAAGAAACTTCTCCAAAAAAACTTCTACAATAATGGAAATGCATGCTTGGATCCCTTTAATGTTATGGAATAGAAGAAAAAAATCATTTATCTGCCATCATAGTGAATCCATTCTTTTGTCCTCATCGATTCTAGGTGCATTCATATTGCCATCAACATGACTTAATCCTATCTCCTTGATGAAATTTATAAGTTCTCCAATAGGTAGTGAGCTGTTTCTAATTCTTGCAATGTTATATAATCTCTTGTCAAAATTTGTAACTAAATCAATGCCTCTAAATTTGATTGTAGCAATTTCATATGTCAAAGCCGCTTCTTCCTCAGTTGCTACCAAATTGAAAGAGCCATTGAGTTTGGTGTACTCACTATATGTTCCCAGATATACATCTTTGTTTCCATTAATTCTTCCAATTCTAGCCTACCACTTTCCTTTTTGATGGTGTTTGCGATATGTTACAAATTTTACCATTACAATACAACTTTCCTACCAATGTTTATTGAATAGCCATTTCTATAGTCAGATCAAGATCTCAAAATTCTAAATAAAGATATCAATTTAAATACAAACCTTTTTATTGCACAGTTCATTGATGCACCTATAGTAAAGCCACTACTCCTTTATCAATAGAAGATTATACTTTAGCACCATACATGAAAGTAATCCAATACAATATCTTACTCAAACTAAATCTAAAATGTTGTCATAAACCTTATGCTGACCCTGTTGTGTATGAATTTTTTGATGGGTCATTTGAATATGAATAAATTCAAGCTAGGGAAACTCTTCATGTATTTAAAATTTTAAGCTTTCTATACCAGTGCACCATTTCTTATTCTAATAGAAATGCATATATGTACTGTCAGTTCTAGAAACAAAAGCTCCACTGCCATAATTTTAATCTAAAAGACTTTAATGGAAAGAATTATGATGCCTTTTGAGATAATTAATATAGCCTATGGTGTTCATCTATTTCATGACTTCAGGCTCTTCTTTGTATTTAGTTATCTACATAAATCATGTCATTTTAATAGTATTATGGAAAGGTAGATGTGTGCGTAATCTAGAATAATAAATAGTGTTATATGCAATACCCAATGTAAAGTTCTTATAGGAAAATTTGTTTTACTTTTGTCACCCCAATACTTGAGAGCAGCCTTATCATAAGCTCTTGTTGCTTTCAATTCAGTGCCATAGCCACCTACAAGTACATCAACCCTAAGTCAAAACTCCAATCCAATCTAGTTTAGCTAACAACTAAATGTAAAATGCTAGAGACTAGAAAATGCAATTCTTAACAACTTCAATATATGTACAAAATGATAATGCTCACCCAAATATATTGTTGAATATTTCAACGTATGTCCAAATTTGAAGTATGAAAAGGTCACACACAAATTTTTTAGCATTAGTATCTGGATAAAGACATCTTAGATCTACAAACAACAAAGAAAATGAATCGCTCCAGAAAAAAAATATGATAAAAAATGCTAAAAAATACTCTAAATACAAACATTAGGATTATAAAATCTATTATAATTGGAATAGTCTATTATAATTAGGGTTCTACTGTGTATTATAATTATATTATTATTTTTTTTATAAAACTAACTTAATTGCATTGTCTTTTCCTTCAAAGCCTAACAATCCATGAAGAGGCTCAGGAAATCTTCTTAGCTCTCTATAGAGGTCGACCATGTTGGAGCCTTCCACTTTGGAAATAATGGCATCTGATTCCATCAAAACTTTTGGTGATGTGTGAACAAGTTGCAGGCTATAGCTGTAGATTTCCTTTAGTGTTCAACTCTAGTTTTTTGTGGTGTTGGTCTCTACTCCATGGAGTGGCGAAGAGAAACCGTTCCCCACTCTCCCACAGATACTTCAAGAAGTTTATGTGGGAGATCGGGTGAAGATGAGATTTTGTTGGTTAAATTGTTACAAGAAACCTTCAACAAATGACAAAATATTGGTAATAACGCTTGGAAAGCCCATGAATTTACACTGTGGAGTTAACTGCATTGTATTTTCCTTCAAAGCCTAACAATCCATTAAGATGCTCAAAAAGCTTCTGAACTCTCTGTAGAGGCTGACCATGTTGGAGCCTTTTGCTTTGGAAATAATGGCATCTAATTCCATTGAAACTTTTGGTAATGTGTGAACAACTTCTAGGCTATAGCTGTAGGTTTCCGTCAGTTTTTGGATTTGGTTTTGTGTGGTGTTGGTCTTTGCTCCTTGGAGTGGCGAGGATAAACCCTTCCCTGCTCTCCCACACACTTCAAGAAGTGTCTACGGGAGAGCGGGAAAGTTTGGGATGCAACCTTCCAATGGACAAACCTCTCTAAATTTTCAAAATAATTGCAACTAGTCTAGCCATAAAATCTTAAGATGCATAGTGTCAAGGGACTATCTTAAACTTATGTCTATTTGACCAAAGATGTGCATTTCATGAAATTCTCTTTGATGCCTCCTTGTATTCACAAATATGTACCAATTCCTCAAGCTACAAACCAAGGTATCATAGGGTGAAGTTTGCAATTGAGAATGAAGGAATCATGTCAATGTCATGTCATAAAATCTATAAAGAAAAAGCTTTTACAGGAAATAGGTCCCTTAAATAATAACCATAATCAATTTTATCTTGAATTCAAACATCGAGAAAGCAATTGCTTGACATAGCTTTCAATGTACAGACATTGTATCAGCTACTTAATATTTTTTTATTCTTTAATGTTTTTCACTGTGATATGATCTTGTTCTTCTTGAGCTTCGTATTACTATGATATGCCATTCAAAGTCAATGCAAAAAAATGTCTATTCTCATGTTGTAATGCAAGATTGGTTGCCAACAAAAACTTGCTTTTATGGCCCAAAAATTTGAGGTTTAAAGTTTTAGACTCAAAATCTGGACATAAAGGTTTGAATCTGAATACCAACATCTACTACTATAGACATTGCAAAATGTCTCGAGTCTATGAGCATCATATTTCTTGGTCCTCCTCCTTTGATAATTGAATAATTTTAATTATTTGATTATTCTTGATCATATTCCTTTATTAATTAAATATTTTTTAATTATCTAATTAATTCACTCTCTAATCTTTATTCTATCCTGATCAATTAAATTAATTAATTACGTTGCTAATATCCCCTTTCTTTAATAATTAAATGAATTAAAATTTATTTAATTATTTTCTTGTCATATTTAATCTATAGTTAAATAATAATTATTAATTATTTAACTATTCACTCCTTTTAATTCTTCTATCGTTAAATAATTGTTAGAATTATTTAATTGTCCATCTGTCTCTTGTATTAAATAATTAAATCAATTTAATTATTTAATGCCTCTTTCACATTTCCTCTCATTTAATTAAAATAATTATGCAAATTATTTTAATTGAATATCCACTTGTCCATTTCCTCTTTTTCTCAAATAAATAATTCAAATGAATTATTTATTTTCCACTTGGTCAAATATTCCTATCTCATGAATTAAATATTTTTCAATTTTTAATTCATTTCATTTCCTCCACTTGCTCATTAATCTCTATCATAGCCTTCATTTATGTCATAGACATCAGCATCATAGCTCTTCTACGAATGACATATTTTGGTTGCATTGGTTCTCAACCATTGATCTTGTTATCTTTCCAAAAGTTCAATCTTGGCCTTTCATTTCGTAACCTCCCTCTCATCCATTCTCATCTGTCGATCTTGAAATCTTTCTAGAGGATCGATCTCGGCCATCCATTCGAATGGTTGTCTATAAAAGCAATTTTCCTCTCCCATTTTCAAGTTAACAACTAATTATCTCCAACATTCTACTTATAATTTGCAAGTATTTGCACAACTTCAACAACAAATATGAGGGAAAAAATAAGAGAGACAAGAGAAGTGAAGCAAATTCAAAGGGGAGTGTTTTTATTTGAATGAATTTAGTATTTACTCTCATTTGGTTGTATTTTCTTGTTTGATGTGGTTTGTAGCTTAGAAGTGTTGGCTATCACTTATTCTAGGGTAGGAATTATCTAACCCCATCTTACATTGGTGAACCTGATGTATGGAATGACGCAACTGTTAAACACAACGACACATTTGCTAGGAAGTGACGCATTTGATAAATGCAATGATGCATTTGAGGAGAAGCAACGCATTTTCCAAAGAAATGATGGGTAGAAAAATTTAAATTTGAAAGTGTGATGTAGTCACTCGCGTGCGACGTGACACATCAACACAATTGTTGCAAGAAATGACGCATTTGACTACCTGGTATAAAAATCTAGTTTTAGTGGTTTTTTAGTTTTTCTTTTGGGTTTTTCAAGTAGAATAGTGTCCTTTGGTTTCTAATCTTCTATTTATAGCACGTGGCTTTGGAGTGGAGCTCCCAAAACTACTTCTTTTGAAGCAAAAAAAAAATCAGGCTCTTAGCTTAGTTTCTTTAATTTTTTAGTTAGTCTAGTTTCGTTATTTTCCAATCTAGTTTAGGTGTTAATTTGTGAGTTTTACTTATCTCTTAACCTTTTGTGCTAACAGGGTTTTTTTGCAGCTTTTCGTTGGTCCAAGATATCTTTTGTGAAACTACTAATACATGGTTTTGTAGGTTTTGTATGTCCAAGGCTTTATCTTGAAACCATAATATTGTTTCTTTAGATTAGACAACATTTACATTGGTTCTTTAAAAAGAATGATTGTCTTCTCTCACATAGATTTAACTAGGGGGTAATGAATCATTGTTTTAGTGTTTAAAGGATGGTATGCATTATTCTCTCACCTTGTGCAAACTCGATGATCAAAAAGATAGACCCATCTATTTTTGTGTTCACCCATTAGATGACCTGCCTTGGTGGGAAAAAGTACTAACCCCAAGGGAACGACCCAAGTGGTAACATGCTAAAGCCGAGTCCTTCTGAACCGCTATATAAATTTGTGATTGCAAGGAAAGTTTACAATCAATGGGAAGTGGTACGTGATAACTCTCCCCCAGTATCTTTATGATGTGAAAATCCATTGTTCTAAGGGTTGGAAGACCTCTTGATGAATTTTATCATGACACCCCCTAAAATGGATGCCCTTACTAGACACCTCTTATTTGTAGCAACTAAAATCCTTCTATTTTCTAGCACAGGTGGTTGGACCTTTGAAGCTGTCCCAAATTTTTACAGTTCTTTGTAGAGATAGCAAATTCCTCTTTGGGGAATTCCAAACTTGGTATACCCAAGAAGTGAGTGCCAAGTAAGGGGGAGCCAGTTCTACTAAGTTCCTAGGCTATCCGCTTTGAATAAGCATGATTGGAGAAATCCAAGTGGGAACCCAATGAATATTGTCCTTACCAACCATAGGATTCATGCTTTTTTTCTTAAAATCAAAGATTTTCACATCAAAACAGACCAAAAAAATTTGCTTGATACTATATTATGTGTTTTCCAATCATATTTCATTAGAAAGAATAAAAATACGAATCAAAACCATTTCAAAAACATCAAAATTATCAAAGCAACTTTATGGAAAGCCACAAATGTTAGATATAGACCCAAAACTATTACTATGAACCACAAATAAGAACTGGAAAACCACAATCATCTGCCTGAACCGAATTCGCTAGATACAAAGCTGCAACTATGCGACACATTTATTGAAAATAGAGCCACAATTATCTGCTAAACAAAAACTTTTGAAATATGTGTCTAAAATCTGACCAGACAATTTCACAGTGACCTCTAACTGATAAACTAGAGACCTGCAAGATTCACTAGCTCATTTTAGCATTCCCATTAGAAATACATTGCATTATAGGTTGCATTCCTCCATCCTTTGCATTTCACACATTAGACTTTCATTCTTAGGCTGCATTTGGACCTTCAAATTTTGGACATAGGGAGACCTTTGAGCTTTTGGAAATTCTTGGTTACATATTCTATTTTTCATTGACCATTATCCTTGTCATTGTCTTGTCATTGTCACCTTATCAAGTTTGGGTCTTAGTCTTTTGTCCTAGTCTTGGTTGTCCTCTTATGGTCAATGAAATTTGGAATTTGTTGGCTTGGATTCACATTAGCTTGATTTCCACCCTTTGTTTAAAATTACTTTAAATTACCTTGCTCTCATTTAGACTCATATTGCTTAGATTTCACTTTGCATGTTTATCCCAAAAATACAAAAAAATAGTTCATTTCCACCATAGCCTTAGCTTGGCATACCCTTTTGCATCCATTTACCTCATTATCCTTTGGAATTAGCATATCTTGCCTTCATTTTAAACTTAGCATCATTTAGTTACCTCATCATTAATCAAACTTTTTCTTCCATTTACATTTATCATCCTTACCTTAGCATCCTTGCATTTTCATATCCTAAAATCTAAAAATCCAAAAAAAACATAGTTTAGTCTCATTTACATCTTGTATTAGCCCTCAACTTGCAAAAGTATCACATGGTTGAAACAAGGTCAAAAGCCAAAAGAAAGGACACACATTATTCAAGTGACCCTTTTCATGACACTACCCTTGGAACAAACTCAAATCATTCTACACCTATAAGAGACATATTACAAGGAAACTAAACCAACACATGGGAAGAGACAAGCCTAGAAGAATTTAACAAACTATTGAAAAATCAAGAAATTGAAAGAGCTTATCAAGATCCAATAATTTTAAGCACGTTTGATCAAATTGTAAGTGCCAACCCTAAAAAATTCTCTAGCTAAAAAGGGTGCCAAACTACCTCAAGGCTTTGATGTATCAACCCTTGTAGAAGAGGAAACTGAAAATCCATTTGCTCTTGGAATGCCTTCATCACAAAAAACATCAAACATACCCCTTGGGACAACTTCACACATGAGTACCATTACCACACATATCCCAAGCATCCCAACATTTGGAAACAAGGTAACCCATACCACTACACAAGGACAAAGTTTGACACTTTAAAGTTCCTCCAATTCCATGGGTAAGACCTTTACAAACCCCCTTTTTCAAAATATGAATCAAGGCTCCACTTCACAAGGTCCTACACCTTTGACACAAAATACAAACCAAGGTCCTATTCCTACACTTCCAAACACAAATCAAGGATCCTTATTCCAATTTCAAAGTTCACCTTCATCAAATCAACCTAGAAAGGTTCACATTATCTCATAAAAATCCTAAAGAAAAATAGTAATCAAGGGCCTATCCCATCACTCCATAATGCTAATCAAGGGTCCCTTCCATCATTCCAAAATTCTAACCAAGGAGCCATTCCTTTATCCCAAAATATCAATCAAGGGTATACATATTCACTTCAAAATACCAATCAAGAGACCATTCCTTCATCACAAAACATCAATCAAGGACCTACACCTTCATTTGCAAACCAATGATCTAATTTTCAAAACCAAAGCACAAATCAAGGGTCTACAACTCAATTCTAGAATACCATACCACATGCAAACATGACCTTTGGAACAAACCTAAATGCCAATTTCATTCCCAATCAAACCAAAACAAATCAATATGGCAACCGAGGTCTCACGTCACAAGGCATCAATCCTAATTAAAATCCAACTTATGACCTTCATACCAACATTGTGACACCAAATCAAAATAATTCAACACCATCTCTTACAAAATTCTTGATACAAAAAGTGCAAACCCTTTAATAACATATGACAAACATGCAATTGGGGACCAACAAGAAGACATATTCCATGGAGGAACTGTGACCCTTTCCATTTGAACGAAATCTATACATGCCACCCTTTCCCCCTCATTTCACAACACCACCTTTAATTAAGTACAAGGGGATAGTGTTGGAAACAAAAGGGCATGCAACTGAGAGGGGGGGTGAATCAGTTGTCACAAAATTTCAAACTTATTAACTTTATTAACCCCTATTCTCAAATCTGATTAATAACCATGAAAGAATAAATCAACACATCAAAAATACACATAACATCAATATTTTTGCGTGGAAACCCTATTAGGGGAAAAACCATAGTGGCGGTTAATCCACAAGTTTATACTCTGTGAAAAGTATAAGAAGAATAAATTGAGAATGCACATGCATTCAGGCACACTGCCTAGAGCTCACTATTCAATTACAAAAGGCTTATTGCCCAAAGGAAAAATCATTCTTACATTAATATTCAGATTAAATCCATCTGAAGATCTTGAACTGAGAAAGTAGCATCTGCTAATGCCTGATTATAGTTCCGGTTAAGCACATGAACAATTATTTACTCTTCTTCACTCTTCTTCACACTTCTTCACACTTTGCTCTACCTTTGAAAGATTTAGAACATTATTCACACACACACACACTTGCTCATTCACTCACACTCTCATTCAAATGAAGAAACAATCACTTATATATATCTACAACAAGGAATTACATCACTACAAGTCGGCTTCGATAAAATAATAAGATGAATACAAATTGTCGGCCCAAAACAATAAATATTATTAATGTGAACATACCAAGGGCAGCCACAACATAGTAGATACCCAAAAAAATTTCCTCAAACACAAAACACCTTCAAATAATTTTCCTCGAAGATCCACAACACGCTAGAATCACCCTATCGTCCATGAACATGAAAAACATGAAGACGCAAGAGAAAATCATTGATCGCGAGCATAACGATCAATGCAGATGTGCAACATAGATAGAGCATGATATATAAACATCCAAAAACAACACAAGATAATACACAACTCAAATTACCAGAATGACATTATCTTCTTCTAGGAATACTAGCTTCAGTAACAAAATAACTGTCGAAACACAAAAACTCATAACTTGCTCAAATCTTCATGTGCACCTCTGAAAATTTTGTTGGATAAAATAGATAGACTTGAAAAAAAACCCTTTAATCCAAAACTTATCACCATAAATGTACTAAACTTTCCATCATACTGATCTTCATTGCTTCATAGACAACCTACAACTTATTTTATTACAATTTTCTCAATATCCTCAACATATACTATCTTAAAGAAATCAATGCTAATAGTGTTGACATCAATGAAAACCACATATTAGCAACACAACAAAAATATCCAACAATCTCCCCCTTTTGAATTGATGGAAACACATGATGTGAAAAACACCATCAACACAACTAACTTTAGCACTTACTCCCCCTTAGGTTTTGAGTCTTTATTTTCTCAGATAATTCCTAGTTTTTCACATTGCTCTTCTCCCCCTTTGACATAAATGGAAAAGGTACACACAAGATATGACCCACATATCTGAATCATTTGACTAGTCCCCCTGAGTAGCAACCACCACAACATCAATCTAAATCAAGATATGACTGTGAACTACACAGACAGATGCAAGAAAATGCATCTTAGTTCTGATTAGGATGGGTAATCACCCCTAACTTCCCTCTGAGATAATAAATAGTATCCTTAAGTAACAACTTGGTAAAGATGTCTGCAATCTATTCCTTAGTAGGCACATACTCCAATCTGACTTCCTTTTCACTCACCTTCTCTCTCAAAAAGTGAAACTTGATAGATATATGCTTGGTTTTTGAATGCAACACCGAATTCTTAGAAATTTTAATTGCACTTGAATTATCACAAAATATAACAATAGGCTCATCATACATAACTATGAGATCTTTCAACATCTGCTTCATCCATAATACTTGAGTACAATTGTTAGCGACAACAATGTATTTTGCCTCTGCAGTAGACAAAGAAATGAACTTTTTTCCCAAGAAAAATGTCCCACCACTAGTACTTTTCCTATCATTCGCATTTTCCCAATCAGCATCAATAAAGGAACTCAAAGTACAATCACCATCTTTAGGATACCACAAGCCAAAATCAATTATTCCCTTCAAGTATCTAGAAATTCTTTTTATAGCAGTCACATGAGATTCCTTAGGATCAACTTGAAATATTATAACAATACATACAACATTCATGATATTGGGTCTAGTTTGAGTCAAATAAAGCAATCCACCAATCATTGATCTATATCAAGTCTGATTTTCCTTTGGAGGATCATCATTTGTTGTCAACTTACACCCAGTCACCATGGGTGTACCAACTAGATTTGAATCTTCCATACCAAATTTTTGTAGAAATTATTTCACATAGTTGGACTGAGATATAAAGATTCCTTTATCTAATTGATTAATTTGCAATCCCAAAAATAGTTTCATCTCTCCAATCATTGACATCTCAAACTCATTCTGCATCTCATCATAAAACTTCATGTACAAACCATCATCTCCTCCAAAAATGATATCATCAACAAAGACTTCCACAATCAAATCTTTATCATCATCAATCTTGAAGTATAGATTACTATCAACAATACCTTTGTTAAATCCAAGCTTCAAAAAATACTTGTCCAATCTGGCATACCAAGCTCTAGGGGCTTGCTTTAGTCCATACAATTCTTTCTTCAACTGATACACCATATCTCCCTGATCAGTCAATTGAAATCCACCCGGTTGCTCAATGTACATTTCTTCGAATATGCCATTTAGAAATGCTGACTTGACATCCATCTATTAAACCTTGTAGTTTTTGTAAGCAACATAAGAAAGAAACAGTCTCACAACTTCAATTCTAGCAACAAGGGAAAAATTCTCTTCAAAGTCAATTCCTTCCATCTGAGAATATCCTTTACATACCAGTCTTGCTTTGTTTCTGATAACTTCACCTTGCCCATTCAGTTTGTTTCTAAGGACCCATTTAGTTCCAATTACATTTTTGTCCTTAGGTCTAGGAACAACAATCCATGTATTATTCTTCTCAATTTGTTGTAGTTATTCTTTCATTGCTTCAATCTAATGTTCATCTTTGTATGATTCATTTACATTACTTGGTTCAGTCTTTGATATCAAACAGTATTCTTCTGCAATTCTTCTCCTAGTTTGGACACCTTTGTTCTTATCACCTATAATCTTATTTTTTGAATGATTTAATCTCACATACCTTGGAGTCTTAGGTTGTTCTTGAACTTCAGGCTCTTGTGATCTCTCTTCTATACTTTCACTAGTTTCTCCTTCCTCTTGATCTTCTTGATTCAACAGAACAATCTAAACTTGATTTGAAGTTTGACCTTTGTTTGTACTATCATTTTGATCATCAGAATCATATCCACGGGGTCTAGATGGTCTAGCAATGTCTTCATCAACCTTAACATTTTCACTTTCAACCATTTTCTTCAATCTCTTGTTGTAGCACCAGTAGGACTTGCTCTTAGTAGAATAACCAAGAAAGATTCCTTCATCACTCCTAGCATCAAAATTTCCTATATCTTCATCTCTTCTGATGTAGAATTTACTCCCAAAGATTTTGAAATATCTAACAGTAGGCTTATGACCAAACCATAGCTCAAAATGGGTCTTACCAGTATCACCTTTTATTTGTACCTGGTTGAGGATATAAACAACAATACTCACATCTTCTCTCCAATAGATATGAGGAAAATTTCCTTCTAGTATCATCTTGAACCGTCTTGTTCTTCCTTTCCACAACTCCATTTTGATGAGGGGTTCACAGTGCAGATAATTGTCTCTTTATCCCATGCACTTCACAGAAAGAATTAAACTCACCGGAAGTGAATTCACCACCTCTATCTGATCTTAGACATTTAATCTTCAGACCTGTCTCTGTCTCAACCATAGCCTTGAAAATATTGAACTTCTCTAGAGCTTTAGATTTCTCCCTAAGAAAGTAACCCACATCATCCTAGAATAGTCATCAATAAGAAACATGAAATACCTATAACCTTGCAAACTTTTGATTCTAGCAAGACCACACAAGTCAGTATGCACAAGCTCCAACAATTCATGTGAACAATGTTGTTTGCTCCGAAATGAAATTCTAGTTTGCTTTCCTAACTGACATTCCTTGCATATGGAATTAGAGGGTTTTACCAACTTAGGAAGATCTCTCACTGCCTGAGTAGAACTTATCTTGATAATATTGTCAAAGTTTACATGACACATTCTCCTATGCCACAACCAATTTTCATCAACTTGAGCAATCAAACAACTTTTACTAGCAACATTCAAGTGAAAAATGTTGCCTTTTGTTTTTGTTCCTTAAGCAATCACATTCCCAAAACTTCCCAATATTCTACACTTTCCATCCTTGAATTGAAGATTGTATCCCTTATCAACCATCTATCTGACACTTATAAGACTATGCTTTAAACCTTCCACATAAAGAACATCATCAATATTATGCTTGCCATCAAAAGAAATACATCCTCTGCCACAAATTATACCACCATTGTTATCACCAAATCTTACAAAACTACCATCATATTTTTCTAGGTTCACAAATTTTCTTTTATCACCTGTCATGTGATGTGAACACCCACTATCAATTACCCATTCATTCTTCTCTTCAACTCGAGCAACTAGGGATTTCTCCACATTTGTACAACTAGCAGATTTAGTAGACACAGGATTATTTTCCTTGATAGAAATAAACACAAACTCATCTTCACTTACATTCCCTTTATCAGATTCATCATCTGTCACACCTTCATCAACAACAGAATAACACTTCTTTTGAAATCTAGGCTTGTTATATCTTGTCTTAGGGACTCTTTCCGGACACCTTGATGCAAAATGACCTATCTTATTGTAGGAAAAAAATTTAATAGGAAATTTCCCTTCATACTTACCTTCTCCTCTTGCTTCTCTTTTGACAATAAGTGCTTCAAGCTCGTTCAGTTATATTTCTTCTTCTTCAATCTGTCTCATTTATTCCTCATACTTGAATACCTTTCTAGAATAACTTTCACCTGGATCATATACTTGCTTATCTCTTCCAGAGGTAGTAACTTTGAATGTAGATTCTATCTTAGGAAGGGCATCACCAAATTCACTCAACTGAAAAGTAATAAGTTTACCAATCAACATATATCTGGTTACATTGGTCACAGTTTGAAGGTCCTCAATAGTTGTAGCTTTAATTTTGTATGTATAAGGCAAGGATCTAAGAAATTTAGCAACAATCTTAGATTCATCCAACTTTCCACTTACACATCTGATACAACACACAAGTTCATTCACTCTTTACATGAAAGTAGTAATATTCTCATCATTACTCATTTTCAACAATTCATATTTCCCTTTTAGACTATGTAGCTTAGAAATCTTCACATTAGCATCACCTTCATACAAAGTTTCCAAATTTTTCCAGAGCTCATAAGAAGTCTTCAGATCCATAACATTTGTCATCTCAAAATCAGTCAAAGAACTCAACAATGCTTCCCTAGCCCTGATATTGTATTGAGCATCCCTAATCTCAACAGTAGTAGTAGGAGCATTTTGAGGAATAACATACCTATTACTTGTAATGTTCTAGTAACATTCACCAATGCATCTCATATGGAACTCCATTCGAGTCTTCCATAGAGAATAGTTTGTTCCATCAAATCTTGAACTATCCTTCTTATATGTTGCCATCCCAAATCACCTCAAGCTATTAAACTTCTTCCAAAGAACCAAGCTATGATGCCAATTGTTGGCGACACAAGGGTGGACAACTGAGAGGGGGGGTGAATCAGTTGTCACATAATTTCAAACTTATTAACTTTATTAACCCCTATTCTAAGATCTGATTAATAACCTTGAAAGAATAAATCAACAAAACATCAGAAATACACATAAAACCAATATTTTTGCGTGGAAACCCTGTTAGGGGAAAACCACGATGGAGGTTAATCCACAAGTTTATACTCTGTTAAAAGTATAAGAAGAATAAATGGGGAATGAACATGCATTCAAGCACATTGCCTAGAGATCACTGTTCAATTGTGAAAGGATTACTTACCAAAGGAAGACTCATTGTATTACATTAATATTTAGATTAGATCCATCTGAAGATCTTGAACTGAGAAATTAGCATCTGTTAATGCTTGATTATAGTTCTAGTTAAGCACATGAACACTTCTTTACACTCTGCTCTACCTTCGAAAGATTTATAAAATTATTCACACACACACACTTGCTCGTTTGCACACACTCTCATTGATATGAAGAAACAACCACTTATATATATTTGCAACAAGTAATTACATCGCTAAAAGTCATCTTCAACAAAATAATAAGATGAATACAAACTGTCGGCCCAAAATAATAAAGATTATTAATGCAAATCTACCAAGGTTGGCCAAAACTTAGTAGATACCCAAAAAAATTTCCTCGAACACAAAAAACCTTCAAATATTTTTCCTCAAAGATCGACAACATGCTACAATCACCCTGTCCGCCATGAACATGAAAACATGAACATGCAAGAGAAAATCATCGACCACAAGCACAACAATCAATACAAACGTGAAACATAGATAGAGCATGATTTAGAAACATCCACAAACACCACAAAAGCATAGGCAAAAACTCAGATTACCAGAATCACTTTATCTTCTTCCATGAATACCAACTTCAATAAAAGAATAACTGTCAGAAAAAAAAACTCATAACTAGCTCAAATCTTCATACGCACCCAGCTTGGATTGACAACTTGGATTACCAACTCAGATTCCAAACTTAGTTCCCAACTCGAGTTCCCAACTTAGGTTCCCAGCTCGATTCCCAACTCGAGTTCCCAACTTTTTGAACACCCCGATTTCTGACTTTTCACCCAAAACGTGGGCATTCAAAATTTGGTCCCTAGATAAACTTGAAAAAAAACCCTTTAATCCACAACTTCTCACCATCAACATATTAAAATTTCCATCATACTGATCTTCACTGCTTCAAAGACAACCTACAACTTATTTTATTACAATTTTCTCAATATCCTCGACATATAGAGTCTTAAAGACATTAATGCTAATAGTGTTGACATCAATGACAACCACATATCAACAACACAACCACAAAATTCAACAGATAGGGGATCCAATAGAGCACATTCGAGAATTCAACACATCATGTATGGAAGTCTCATATGATCCTACCTATTTGATGAGACTGTTTTCATGAAGCCTTACATGACCAACTCTAGATTGGTTTGCACAACTTCCTCTAGGAATAAGGACATGGGGTGAACTAGCCAACAAATTCATCAATCATTTTTTCTTCAGAATTAAAAATGATTTCACCCTTGCAACATTGAGCACAGCCAAAAAAGAATAAGGGGAATCTCTCACCTCATTTTACCAAAGATGGTGAGGGTTAGTTAGCAAATTCCCTTGTCACATTCCCAAAAAAAATTGGTCACCATGTTTGTGGAAAATATTAATAGAGAACCGATGAGTCGAATTCAAATCCAATGTTGCACAACCTTTGAAGAGATCCTTGAAAAAGGTGTCCTTATTGAGAAAGGTCTTATCACAAAAGGGCTAGTCAAGGTTAACAAAGAATTCCCAAATCCAACAATGATAAGAGAAAATACTAGTCCCAAAACAAAAATGTCACAAATCATGGAGTTGTTGATGCCAAAATAATAACCAAAGGTCCAACCATTCAACTTAAAGGTCCCTCCTCATCAAATACCCCAACTATACCAAATACATAGATCCAAAGTCAAAACCAAACACTGAATGTTGTCCAAAATAATCAACAATGAAGAGGACCTCCCCGTGCGAAAAGAACATACACTCAATTAGGTGAACCCATCGAATCAATCCTCAAACAATTTTTTCAATCTAATATCATCTCAATTTCAAACACCAAGAATTATGAACATACCTTGATTAAACCTGATTGGTGGAAAGAAGACGAATACTATGAATACCATCATGGAAAAGGATATAAAGTAGCTAGATGTTGGACACTCAAGAATATTATTCAAGACCTCATTGATAATGGAACCATATAAGTAGGAGATTCACAAGTAAAAACCAGTGCTGATCATACTATACTCAAGACTCCCTTGCAAGACCATGACAAAGGGAAAGCCTCCAATTCAAGGAACAACAATAGTGCCAATTATGCAGTAGTCAAACATGATTATAGCACTATCATTCTTAACATAAGACCCTTTGATGATCACATTGCTACCATCACCATAAATAAGCCAAACTCATATTGTGTTGTTGATACTCGTAGAACCAAGATAACTATTCCAGGATGTCTATCTAATTCAAATCCAAAGAGTCAATATAATCTCCTAGATCAGTTGGGAAAAACCCACGTGCAAATTTCTATCTTGGAGCTTCTTCGCACATCCCCATAGCATAGGGCTATCCTTGACAAAGAATTGCAAGAAGAATCTATCCCTTCCAACCTATATGTCAATTCATTTTAGGCCATGGTCGGATACCTAGCTATACCACACCATGTCACCTTCTCCGAGCAAGACTTTTCTACACCAAAATCTAATCATAATGACCCCCTAGACCTTAAAGTATACATTAATAAGTGCAAGATCAGATGAGTCCTAGTAGATGGTGGAGCAGGTCTGAATATTTTCTCACTAAAATTGGTGAAAGCATTGGGATACTCTAAGAATTATATAGACCGAATAAATAAAATCACTATCAAACTTTATGATGATGTTGAGTGTTTGTATGAAGGTGTAATTTCACTTCCTATAAGAGTTGGCCCAACAATGCAAGATACGGTGTTTCATGTCTTGGATCTGGATTTTTATTATAATATTCTCCTTAGTCATCCTTGGATTCATGCTATGAGGGATATTCCATCCACCTACCATTAATGCCTCAAACTCCCACACAATGGCATTGAAATCACTATTCCAGGTGACCTTGATCCTTTTTAGTATTTCTCAAACCTAAGAGGAATTGTTTAATTTCAAGTTCCCATCAATTGAGAGGCCTCACCTTCTACTTCATCCACCATTCCATCTCACTACATTGACCCATATACCTTGGTCAAATCATCCACTCCATTCACCGCACCTTCCATGCCTAAGATCCAGATCCAAGAAAAAGCATGTAGAGAATATAACATGAAGAGTCTCTTTTTCATCATAAAAAGGAATGATGGAACCCTTGCAACTTCCTAAATTAATGAAACACTAAGGGATAGGGTTCATACCTATAAAAGTGACTATCTAAGGTACCGAGTTATCTTCGAGTGAGGTTGCTAATGCTTCAGATGAGATCGAGACATTTGAAGACCCTTGGGATTATCATGCCGATTTCAATGAATGTGAATGGGATTCACTATCCTCCACTACCTTTATGGATTTAGATAAATTGTTTAGAACACTCGATGAGAATCCCCTTGAATTTTTTTTAGTCAAATGCTTACCCTAAATACCCGCTAAGCTTTCCAAGCCCTCATCCAAAAGCCCCATTGAATAGAGAAGAATGGATCGAACACTTTTAGGAAACCATTGGCGTTGCCTCTTGGGAACCTGATGACTCTATTTCCATCTTTACCCTATCTTCCCACACCATGAATCTTGACAGTACTGATGATGGCTTAACCCTTGTCTACCCCCAACTCATAGATTGGGATCAACAAAAATAACCAAGTTTGGACACTTTCAAGAACAACAAAACAATTGTTGAGTTCATGGGACTTCGTGAAGGAATACCTAGTGGGGATCATAAGGATGGATTTGACATAGAACTTGATTATGCATGATACTTTGGTGAGGCTATCCTATCCTCCAGTCACAAAAATGAAAATAACAAAAGTAAAAATAAAAATAATAGGTCTTCAGGTGAAAACCGAAAGACACCTGCTGACCATGAAAAAGTAAAAATAAAGGATGTATCCGAAGGTGAAAACCTCCCTAAGGCACCTAAGGATGGAGGATTGGACTGTCTCTCAATAGAACAAGAGAGATCATTATTTCTAATAGAATAAACAAAAGAGGTGAATATCGGAACATAAGATAATTCCAAAATCATATAGTTAGCAACATCTTTAACTGCCAACGAAAAGCCTGAGTTCACGACACTCTTTATAGAAAGACAAGTCAACTTTTCCTAGTCATATGCTGACATGCCCAGATTGGATCCCGAATGGGTTCTACATCACTTACCAATGCTACCTAATGCTAAATCATACAAACACAAGCTAAGAAAAATGCATCCACAGATTGCAGTCCTTGTCAAGGAAGAATTGAAGAAAATTCTAGATGTTGGATTCATTTGTTCTAATGATTATGTAGATTGGATATCAAACCTTGTTCCTGATACCAAACCAAATGGTCAAATTAGAATCTGCATGGATTTTAGAGATCTCAACAAAGCTTGTCTCAAAGATGATTTTCCTCTACCGAATATTGATATCATAGTAGACCTTATAGATGGATATGAAATGCTATCACTTATGGACATATTCTTAGGTTATAACTAGATAAGGATTGCTACTAAAGATCAACCAAAAACAACTTTCACATGTGCTTGGGGAACTTTTAATTGGAATATGATGTCATTTGGACTGAAATTTTTTGGAGCTACATACCAAAGGGCTATGACTACCATTTTTCATTACTCTATGCATGTGCTTATGGAAGACTATTTTGATGACCTTCTCTCTAAATCTCTAGAACTAAGTGGACACTTAGTAGTATTGGACAAGATTTTCACACAATTAGAAAAGTACCGACTCAGATTAAATCCAAAGAAATGTGTTTTTGGGGTCCAATCAAGAAAATCACTTGGATACATTGTCTCATGTAAGGGAATAGAAGTTGATCCCATAAAAGTCAAATCTATCTTAGAGATGCCACCACCAACCAATATCAATTAGTTGAAAACATTACAAGGAAGACTACAATCAATCCACAGATTTATTTCTCAATTAGCAGACAAGATCTACCCATTCCAACATCTGTTAAGAAAAGGCATTCAATTCAACTAGAAAAAAAAGTGTTAAGAGGAATTTGATCAGTTCAATAACTATATATTAACTCCACCAGTTCTTACGCCTCCAATTGATGAAAAATATTTGATATTATATGTAACATCAACAACATCAACACTAGGGGCATTACTAGCACAAAATGATAATGATGGCAAAGAACGAGCTATTTATGAAATCAGTCACACCCTAGTGGGATATGAGTCAAACTATAGTCCAATTGAATGAGAATGTCTACCAGTGGTATTTGTAGCACAAAAACTGAGACATTGCATGTTAAATCATAAGACAAAATTGATTTCCACAATTGATCTTCCAAAATATCTTCTCGGAAAAGCATCACTAACAAGAAGACTAGCTAAGTGGCTTATGATGCTGGGTGAATATGACATTGAGTACACAGATCAAAAAGCAATAAAAGGACAAGTGATAGTAGATCAGCTTGCAAATGCACCTATAAAAGACAATCATCCTTTGATATCAGATTTACCAAACAAATCAATCTTTGTTATAGACACACCAACTACATGAAAGTTATATTTTGATGGATATTACACAAGTCATGGTTCAAGAGCTGGAATTTTGTTCATCACACCTCAAGGAGATTCTATTCCCAAGTAATTCCAAATAGCATTCTCGTGTACTAATAACATAGCAGAATACGAAGCATTGTTGACAAGACTCTGAATAGCTATAAAATAGAAAATCAAGGATCTTCAATTCTACGGTGATTCTCAATTAGTGATGAAGCAAGTAATGATGATTATGATACCAAGGATGAGAAATTGATGCCCTACAAGCACATGGTGGATAGTTTCAAACTATATTTTGATAATATTTCTTTTGAACTAATCTCAAGAATCCAAAACAAAGCAACTAATGCAATGGATAGCATCGAATCTCTCTTGATATTCCTAATAATGCATCACAATATGAGTTTTTGGTAGAACAACTATTGATCCTTGCATTCAATGTCCCCAAAACCTAACTTGTGTGTGAAATTATTGGTCTTGATTCACCTTGGTACAAAGACATTTATGCCTATTTGCATGACCAAATTATCCCTCTTGGACACTTAACCAACGCAAAACCTTTATCTGAAAAGCATCTAAATATGCCATCATCAGGGATACCCTTTATCACCGTAGCCTAGATAGTACCCTCCTTCGATGTCTCAACTCAAATGAAGCACAAATAAATTTACAAGAGCTACATCATGGTATATGTGGAGCTCACTCTGTTATTCTTGCCTTAGCCAAAAAGCTCATGAGAACGAGATATTATTGGCCTACAATGGAACGCGATGCATATCACTTTGTGAAGAAATTTCACCAATGTCAAATTCATGGAGATCTTATACATGCACCAACTCAGGAATTGTAGCCACTTAATTTTCCATGGAAATTTTATCAATGGGGACTCAACCTCATAGGAAAAATACATCCCACCTCTTCCAATGGAGATAAGCTTATCCTTGTCACTACTGGGTACTTTACAAAATGGATTGAATTCGTCCCACTGACTTACATCACTAGAAAGGAGATAACCAAATTCATCCTGAATTACATCATTTTTTGTTATGGTATCCAAAAGTCCATCATTACAGATAATGGTCGCCCTTTTAAGAACTAGGATGTCTATGAGCTTTGTGAAAGACTCCATATCCAACATCATTTTTCTACTTCATATTACCCCCAAGGTAATGGTCAAGTTGAGGTGTCTAACAAGACTATCCTAAAAATATTAAAGAAGATTTTCAATGATGTTGGTCATGATTGGCACCTACAACTTAATCCTACCTTATGAGCTTATTGCACCAATATTTTCACCCCTATAGGAGCCACACCATATTCCCTTGTCTATGGATCCAAAGCAATACTTCCTATAGAGGTCAAGTTACCATTGCTATGAGTGTCTATGCAAGGATTGATTGATCAAGAAAAATACCATGAATCCCATCTACAAGAGCTAGAGTTATTCAATGAAAAGAGACACAATTCTTTGACACATTTTCAAGCATATCAAAATCACCTTCGATGTAGTTATGCAGTAAGAAGGTTCATCTTAGAAGTTTTGACATTAGTGATTTAGTCCTAAAGGAAAATTTGAAGAATCAAGAAGAACGAGAAAAACCTAGGAAGTTTGAGCCTGATTGGTTGGGCCCATACATTGTCACAACAACATATGGATCTGGTGCTTATCATCTTTCTACTCCTAAAGGAGAACCGGTACCTAAACCCATCAACATCATGAACCTTCACAAGTATTACACTTGATTCTCAAAGTATCCCTTAAAAAATCAAAAAAATAGTCACCCTGAAGAAAACCTGGCAAACAGGCATCTTGGTGACAGCAAAAAAGTTAAAAAAATTAAAAAAGATAAAAAAAATAGTAAAGAGAAATAATTCGTCCAAAAGTGAAAACCACCTGAATGGCGCTTTGTATAAGTACTATGTCAAAAACCTGGCAAATAGGTGCCATGTGTAATCACTCTATGCTCCTCCATCTACTGTCACTCTATTTGGTCTTCCATCCTCCACTTATCCATTCAAACTCATCCTTCATCCATAATAAAGCTTCGTCATCCTTCCATGGCTTGAGAACCACAAACATTTAGTATCTCGATCATTTTTCACATTCATCGCTACCCCTTGCACTCATTAAATTGGTCCTATACCTGACTGGGGGTAATTTATTGACTTACATCTTTATGGGAAATAACATATGGTATCATCCTTTCAAAACCTTCAAAATCCATAAAAATCATTAAACCTTCAAAATCCAAAAAATTATAAAACATCAAAATCCAAAAAAATCATCAAACCTTCAAAATCCAAAAAAATCATAAAACATCAAAATCCAAAAAAATCATTAAACATCAAAATCCAAAAAAATCATAAAACATCAAGATCCAAAAAAATATAATCATAAAACCTTCAAAATCCAAAAAAATTATAAAACATCAAAATCCAAAAATCATAAAACCTTCAAAATCCAAAAAAATCAGAAATCATCAAAATCCAAAAACATAATTTTTTTTTAAAAACTTCCAAAAACAAAGTCAGAATTTGAGTCAGAGTCAGTTTGTGTTAGAGTAGTTGAACTATGCTATCTATATTCATTTTCTACGTAGGTAAGGCTCATCTTAAATGGGCCCCCGAGACATTAGATCAGTCCTTTTAGGTTGTCCAAATAAAATCATAATTCAGTATTTTGTCAAATAAGGAAAAGTCAAGTTGTGTCGAACTATGAGGTCTCTACATGTATAATGTAGGCAAGGCCATAAATTGATGAGCCCTTGAGGCCACTTAGGTCAGTCCTTTAGGGTTTGTTGAGTCTGGTCGTATTCTTGGTCTGCAAGCAATCATCATTTGAACCAAATTATGAATAAACAAACAAACATAACCATCAAATCTTTCAATCTCCAATCAATCAATCAATCAATCAATCAATCATCTTTTCATCATGTCATTGGTCTTACATTGTAGTGGGGAATTATTTAATTTGTCTCATTCGATCTTATCTCTTGTATTTTATTAGGATGTGTCCTTTATGAGATTAGACTTTGTTAATTTGATCATTCACCTTAAGTGAGATGTGTTCTTCTTGCAGTTAGGTGCCTTGTCAACATTTTTCACTTGGTTAACTTTATTAGATGTGTCCCTTGCCTTAAACAAGATATGTTTTTCTTGGAATTGGGTATCATCACATCACTTGGTCATATCAATCAATCTTTGTCAAAACAATCAAAACAATCTTGTCTACTTTGTCAATCAATCTTTCCTTAATCTGGACGTGTCTTTCCTGAAGTCAAGCACTATCAATCAACTTTGTCAACCAATCTTTATCAAATCAATCAATCTTATCATTTTGGTCAAAAATTCTTGCCTTCATCAAGATGTGTCCTTCCCAAAACTATGTGTGGTCAATCAAACCAATTTTTCAACATTTTCCCAACTTATCAATTAATCCTTGTCAAACTTATCAATCAAATCTTGGTCATCTCAGTCAACCTAATCTATCATATCACACAATCTTATCAATATTATTGGAAAACACTCTCTTTGGATAACACTTTGTTGGTTTGGATTTGTCTTATCTTTTTGATTGGTTTTGGGTCATGTTACTAGTCTCCTTGAGGATGTCCTATTAATGGATTTAGAGGGACGATGACAGATCATGGACTCTTTTCTTTGTTTATTGTATGTGGTTTGTCTTGGCAAAAAGACTGGGATAATTGGATCCTTAGTATGAGCTAGGGCATTCCTTGTCTTTTGGCTTTATCTTTTGATTACTTGTCTCTCACAAATGGTCACCTTGCACACCTTTTCCTATGTCATACCATGGTGTTTGTATTCCATTTGCGATAATTTTTGTGCCCAATGATGAGAAATATAAAAATGTAAGTACGAAGGTTGGTCCCTTATCATCTCCCATCTAACTTTCCATCTCCATCTTCCTTTCCTTTTTCACACTAACATCCATCCTCTTACATGCTCACATTTCTTCCGTCTGCATCTTGACCAAGTATTGTGATACACAAAAACATATTACACACATAATCATGTTAGATTGCATCATAGAGAGCACCATCATCATAGACATCATTTTCTATATGGATGAATTTTGTGTTTTTGAATTTGCACAAGAAAATACAAAAACACAAAATTCATTCATATAGAATTCACATCTTCTTATCATACTAGCATCATCACATTAGCACTTTATCACTTTAGTATTGCATTTTATATCACAATAAATTATATCATATGGCATTGCATTCCCCATAACGTTGCATCCCATACAAACAATATCACATCAATAACAAGATGGCATATCATATCTGATATCACATCTTACATTCATAGTAGACATTATCCATCATGACATTTAGCATTATCACACAAGAATTTTCTCATAACATTGCATTTCATTTTCCACATATTGCATCACATTAATAATAATATTTTACCATGTAACATTAAGCATCATATTTTGCATTCACATTACATATTTCCATTGAACATTTTGCATTATTATATAACCATTTCATAACATTGACATTACATTATATCAATACATTTCCATATCATGTCGTATTAGTTCATTTCCATTACATTAATTATCCACACATAGCATAATAAAAGTATCTATAAAACGTCAATGCATTACATCATCTACATTTAATAAACATTAGGTCATCCATATTGCATATCATAAATGCATAAAAAAAGCATAAACACAATCATAAAACATGGTCATAAAGCATAGTAGATCATCACATCATCTTATAAAATTCATCAACGATCACCATAATCATAGCATGTGCATCCATCATATAGTATGTCATCATAAATGCATAAACATATCACAATGCATATCATCAACCGCCACTAAAATCATACATATATATCACTCAAAAAATAATGTCACAGGTATAATGTCAAGATGTGTCCCATAAAAGTGGAGCTTGCAGGCTCGATAATAAAATATCAGTGTCTAACACATGTAAAGCATAAATAACAAGATGATCTATCCAAAACTACCCTTCTCTCTTATCTTGAGAACATCCCTATCCTCCCTCTAAGGTGAATCTTTGGTCTGGTGCTCTGTGGTATAGGGATTGTCATATGGAGTGGCTCATCTAGCATCTGAAGTATCACCCTCAGACTTGCTTTGTGTCCATCTGCTATGAGTCCTACTTCGTGATCTACCTTGTGAACCAATATCAATCTCAGAAAATGAAGGCTCTCTCCTCTCAGGTGGTACCACTCTCTCATATAAATCCCTGTAATACTGGTTGCAACTACTCACCTTGGAATACTCTTGTGCTACCTCAACCACTGACCCACTACATTTAGAAATGAAATCAATCATTCATTGGTCGGTCTACTTTGACTAATGGCTGCCATATCCCTCTCCACCTAAAAGGAATCCCTATTTCCCTTAAGACTGTCTCTTTAAGTAGTGAATATCCCTTGCTCTTCCTCTAGTGCCTATACATGCGCCTGTAGCACAACTATCCTCTGCTTGGCAGTGCCATCATTTTCTCAACCCTCCTCCTCTACATCTCCCATGATGATCCTCTCATAGAGGACCCACTTTGCATCATCCATCTTAGTCTCCTCCTCTCCTCCTACCGACATCTCCTATCCACTGTCTCCCCCAGCATTAACCTCCACCACCTCTGGCTATACCACCTCTGTATGCTACTCTAATACCTAAGCTATCACCTCTGCATGCTACTCTCCTACCTGTGCTAACACCTCTTCTACTGCCCTAACCTCAGGCTGATCCTCCTCCATCTCCTCCTCCTCTCAAATAGGTGGAACCTATCTAGCCTCCTTCCATCCTTCGTCCCTCCTCCGCCTATGACTATTTCCTCCTCCTCATCCTCCTCGTCCATCACCACCATCATCCCCCATCCTCTATCTCCTCCATCCCTCCCACCTTTGCCTCCCCATCGGCCTCTCAAGTCCCTAAATCTATGCTCTATTGGTGTTGGTTGGTGTGGATCTGTGAGCAGAATAGGTCTATGTACTAACCACCAAACACCATACTCTGTGGTCCCTATGTCTGCCTCTCCACCTCGCCACTCCCAATCTAATGCCTGCATGGAATCTATCTCCTGCTTAGCTATATTAATCACAATCTATGGACCCTAGGGATGCAACCTTCATGAAGATCACCTATACTCTTTTGTGCCAACTAGGACCCCCTAGCTCTCATCAAACTATTGTTTGAATCTCTTTGGTAAGTACATCTCAATGATGTGTTACAATTGCATTGTCCACTCGATTAGATACCAAGGTGAGTGGTCATCCTCATCTATCCACAATTAAAAGGTCCTCTACAGTCTCCAAATGAAGCTCACCAATGTGTCTAGACCATGCCTCCAATAACCCACATCTCCAACATGTGTCTGATTCAATGCTCCCTGATAAAGATAAGCATATGGTGCACTACCCACTGCCTGCCAAACCACTGGTGGCTGAAACACTACTATGTGCTCCCATGCCAAAATTGTCAACAATGTCACATCACAACTCAAACTCTGTCCTCCTCTATAGGTGATATCATGTAGCTGAAAATAAATCATGGCCAACAAACATGGCTCCCACACATATACTATCCTTGAGGCAACCATCAATCTGAGCACCTCTCCCCATCCCACTAGGAAATTGTGCCCCCCATGATCAAGAATCAAACTCCTGCTATCAATGCACATAAAATGCAGTCGAATCAGTCATAAGTCTCCACCAGGGTCTCCCATCAGATCTCATATCCCTAGATCCCAAGTTCAACATCATCATCCATCTCATAATAATCATATAATGCCTGTAGCCCCTATGCCAGATCATATCGCACCTGCTCGCCATGAATGGGTAGCCTCAATATCAGAGGTAGCCACTACTAAAATCACCATGCGACCAATAATTTCAATCCTATACTTTTAGTTGACCAACGAGACCTACTTTGACCAATTCAAAATTTCCTATTATGGGGCAAGTTTTTAACCAGCCAATTGCGCCACAATTTTAACAAATGTGTCACACATATTCATAACCGGCTCACACCTATAATTTCATCGCTCACTTAACACATGTGTCACTTCGTACAACACATGCATCACACCCAGTCATTTATGTCCTTATCAACTGCATATGTGGCTAAAAAAGTCAATTGCATCACACAAATTTATGTGTCACACCGCAAATGCTTGTGCCCCTATCCTAATGCAATTGCGTTGCATCGAGATTATTGCGGCGAACCGCTTATCGAATTTGTTGATCACGAAATCAATTATGTCACAAAATTTTGTGATGCAATTGCCTGCTAAATTATTTCCTAAGCTAAATGCACGTTAAATGAAAAAATTAAAAGTTGGGCTAGTAGTACGTACCGGGGGGTGCTCCCTTAGGTTGGTGGTAGTTGCGGATCGAATACGCGTGGTGGGTGGCCTCTGGAACATGTGACATTCTCACTAACTGATCACTGTAAGCTCTCAAAATTTCTAAATTTGGAATGTGAAAATGACCCTTTTTCAAACTTAAATTACCATTTATAGGTTCAAATCAGGGTTTTTGACCTGCCTTGCCTACTAGTCGCACCTTTTGAAGGCCTTCACCTTGAATTTGATCCCTTTATAGATCTTGAAACTCGATTCCGTCTTCACCATCAAATTTTTGTCCATCTCTTTGTCTTATCGAGATAATTTTCCAAATTTTTTGACAATTTTGTAAATTTATCATATTTTCCCAAGGGGGCATACCTGTACCCTGATTTCACTGGGACATCCTAGGGAATCTCTTGATTGAATTTCTTTGACACAATGCGATGAACTACATTGTGTCAAAGAGGGGAAAAATGTAGACACTAAAAAATGTCCTGAGTCTACAAGTGCCATTTTTCTCGATCGTCATCCTCCGATAATTGAATAATTTTAATTATTTAATTAATTCACTTTCTAATCTTTATTCTATCTTGATCAATTAAATTAATTAATTGCATCGCTAATATCCCCCTTTCTTCAATAATTAAATAAATTAATATTTATTTAATTATTTACTTGTCACATTTCGTCTAAGGTTAAATAATTATTATTAATTATTTAACTATTCACTCCTTTTAATTCTTCTATCATTAAATAATTGTCAAAATGATTTAATTTTCCATGTGTCTCTTGTATTAAATAATTAAATCAATTTAATTATTTAATGCCTCTTTTCACATTTCCTCTCATTTAATTAAAATAATTATGAAAATTATTTTAATTGAATCTCCACTTGTCCATTTCCTCTTTTTCTCAAATAAATAATTCAAATGAATTATTTATTTTCCACTTGGTCAAATATTCCTTTCTCATGAATTAAATAATTTTCAATTTTCAATTTATTTCATTTCCTCCACTTGCTCGTTAATCTTTGTTGTAGCCTTCATTTCTGTCATAGCCGTCGAGCGTCATAGCCATTGGTGTCATAACTCTTCCATGAATGGAATATTCCAATTGCATCAGTTCTCAATCATTGATCTTGGCATCTTTCCAGAAGTTTGATCTTGTCCTTTCATTTCGTAACCTCCCTCTCACCCATTCTCATTTGTCGATCTTGGAATCTTTCTAGAGAATTGATCTCAGTTGTTCGTTTGAATGGTTATCTATAAAAGAAACCTTCCTCTCCCATTTTCAAGTTAACAACTAATTATCTCCAACCTTCTACTTATAATTTATAGGTATTTGTATAGCTTCAACAACAAATTTGAGGGCAATATTGGCATAAGGAGAAATAGGAGAGACAAGAGAAGTGAAACAAATTCAAAGGGGAGTGTTTTGATTTGAACGAATTTAGTATTTACTCTCATTTGGTTGTATTATCTTGTTTGATGTGGTTTGTAGCTTAGATGTGTTGGTTGTCACTTATTCTAGGCTAGGAATTATGTGTGTTGGAAAACACTGGAGTATGAGCTAAAAAGAACTAAATCTTAAAGCAACTAGAACCCGAGGATTTAACTGAAAGGTCACAATCTCAATTTATTTTCTTTTCAAACAAAATCAGGAGCTTATGAAATATATCAAAACTACTCAAACAACAATAGCAAAAAACAACAAAAATTAATGACATGATAGATTCCTCTTCATTGCAGTCTTCCAAATCTTCTCCTTTTACATTGTAATCTTCAATTTCTTTGCCTTCTTTGTGGTATAAAAACTCAATAGATCCATCTAATGCATCCATCTATTTATCTTGATCCCATTCATCTATCTTTTGTCTTTGAAACTCTTGGAAAACCAAATTTAATGGTTCTTTATCTACTAATATGTATTTATCCTCACCATTCTTTTTCATCTTCTCACAACTCTTCAATGCTTTTGTTGTAGAGATTTTTTTTTCTATGCATTTTTATTATTTCATGTCTCATAATCATCCAATTGACATGTTAACTCTTCTAAATAAATCTCTAATTTTTTCAACTCTTCTCGTTGATCCTTTGTTAGCTTCTACCCCTACCTTTATCTTATCTTTTCTTCCACCCTAGTTTCCCTCTTTCTTACATTATTATATAACTCCATATCTAGATCCACAACATATCTATGTAGTCCTAAAATAGAGCTACAAATATCTCCTCCTCTTCCATTCTATATGGGTGATATATTAACCATGTATCAACATTCTTTCGCTATTCTTTATCCCTTCAAAAAAATTAACACAGATTTGGAGAGAATATTTACAAAGTTAATACTTCAAAAGTTAGTACAAAATAACTTCAAGTCTCAACAATCTTCAACTTAGAAAACTATACTTGACAACACTAATACCAATAAGATTTAATAAAAAAAGACTCTCTGATTTTTGGCATATCCTTACAAATTCATTATCTCACTTATAATATGTCTATTATTACTCTACTATAACAATCCCCTCATCAACATGGTATGGTTGACAAGGAGAGATATTGGGAGTGGAAAATTAGGCCCATAGAGAACTCAACTTCCAACTAGTTTTCATTAAATAAATACTGCTTCTCACCATTAACACCTTTTCCAACTCATTATCTAGGAGCCTATGATATGTATTCTTCATTAAAAATTGCATTCAGTGCCTAAAATTCCATGCTACTACCAACACAAGTCTAGCTGAACTCAATACAAATCTTCTACCTCGTGCTCATCCCTATTATTTTCCTACATTGAAAACTCTCCTCAACTAAACACATGCAATACTCACTACTGCTCACATTCCCTTTAGAGTGAAGAAGTAATAAAAGGGTGGCTTAATAAGAAATGGAGAGAGAAAAAAAGAGGACCATAATGGCTCACTGGCATAGGAAAATTTTTCTCTGATACCAAACTAATGTAAACTTAGACCTAAAACTATATATGAAACTCTAAAAATAGCTTCTTAGTTCATTTTAATACTCAAAATGAACAATTCAAAACAACACTGATTTAATCATAGTCAATCAAATAAGCTAGCTTAAACACAAACTATTTATCTTTAACATAGTTAAATAATACATTAAAAAATATCCCTTATTCCATTAGCCCCCATTTGGAATTCCTTTGCTGTTCCTCCCACCGTCTATTTGAATAAAATATACCTAAATAATCTAGGTTTACTTCTATATCCACCTCTCCTATCATGACCGACCTTCATTTATTTGGAAAATCCCAAAATAGAAATAACTGATTGGTGTCCCTAGACTCCTTCACAAATAAAACAAAGCAGTTGAAGAAAATGATAATATTAGTAAAAACTAATTCCTAAAATGACTGAGCAACAAAAAAATGTTGAGGCATTCAAGCTAGATGATTTGCATCAACAATTCCTCTCACTGTAAATTATAAGGGTGCCCTCTTCAGAAACATAATAGCATGCATACATCATTTAGTGGCCTATTGAAGTTCCATAAATATGTGTTTTTTTATTAACGATGTTTATAAAGAGGCAACAAATGGGCTTAGAGCCAAGGAATTGGAGCTACTTATTCATTTTTCCTAATAAAGTCTCATTGTATGTTGGGTGCTTTATATTTAATTTAAGACTACCAATGCATCAGGTTTATTAAATTTAACCCCCAATCTAGTTTACATACCCTTTTTCAAGTGCACATAGATCTCTTTTAAGTAAGTTCACTTTTGATTGTATTTGTGGTTTTGTGAAACACTAGATTGTTTGAGTAGATAAACAATAACATTCATAGAATTTTATCATGGGTGCCTTAAAGCTGGTATGAATGCAAAATATTTGAAAAGGATATGTAAAATAGATCTTGGCAAAATATCTATGTTGTTTGACAAAGCATGTTTTTCAAATAAGTAGACATTACTTGGCTAATTTTTTTTAGGCAAGATCTATTGCATCACAATGTTCATTTTTTATGCTAAGATTCTATGAATCACCTACCCTACTTATCTTGAACCTCCACACTTGATTTTATACTAAAGACCTATGATTCTTTAAATGCTGCAAATTTCTCACATAGCCAAATGAAAAAATACTATATTGAAGCTTGGTCTTACACAAATTTCTTGTGGGATCACAAATATATTATGGTGTTTGAATCAAATCATTCATTGTAATTTATTTTTCATTGATATATTCTAAGTTTCAAAAGATAGGCCATGTCTAATAAAGGTAAATGAGGTTATTGACCAAAGATACTACACATGGCCCATTTTAAAACTTGATTGGCCAAATTTTTAATCCTTCCCTGCTTTCTTATGAATTTTTTATTATCAAATAGATAATGGAATTTTTAGGACATGGAATTTTAAGATACATGCATCATGCCATCTCTTTTCAAAAGTAACACCTCTGAATTTTTGTAGTTTATAAATCTATAACTTACATTTTTCTATTGAAAATATAGAAACTATTGCACCATGACTTGTGCTTCAAGAGTTGGACATAGTCTAAGCCTAAAAGGGTAAAACCAATTAAAATTCTAGTCTCCAACCCTTACAAACTTTAACTACATGTGGATATTTTTAACAAAGGAATATGCAACCTACATTTGGGAATGCATTCCAATACTTTTCTTTAGTTTAGTAGACATACTTTGACTATCCACAGGTTTTTTGTATGTAATTATGTAATGGTGAGTCTCTCTAATTACTAAATTGCAAGACCTTTCAGGGCTGGTAGACTATCGATTCACTTTATCATATTTAAGAGCCTGAGTGTGGAAATGAATTATAATTTTAGATGGTGAAAATGACAAGAAAGTGATGCAATGACAAGTGGATATGAATGAGAGATAGCCTCTTCTTCTTCATCTGCAAGTTTCTCTTTTTCTATTCCTCTCTCTTCTATTATGGCTTATTCATCACTACTATATTCTTCACCATTTTCAGGTTTTCTTCTACAATAGTGACTAAAGATATTATCACATTTGAGTGTTACTGTTCATTTTATAGTTGCTCAAACATCTCCACTCTATTCATTATAAGTAATCTCCTTCCCATGGGTATGATACCACAAAAAAAATACACACAACTCAAATCTATAGAGAAATTTACAAAAATAATGAACTTTGTTGCTAATCTTACAAGGAATGCACCAAACAATTGAGTCAAATAACAAAAAATAAATGGGAATTTGAAGATAGTAATTCAGAAAGGGAAGGAAAGGATCAAAGATTGGATGGTTTAGAAAGGGAAGGAAAAGAGCCAAGGCTAGAAATTGGATGTAGTTTTGTTAATCTCATTAACCCAGGGAATGCTCATGAAACCTTAAGTTTTACTCTTAAGTGTTTGTAGAATGTTGATAAATGAAATTTTGGGTGATTTGATTTTTTTAATTGGAAATGGCTTTTAAACTAGTAGTATAGGTAGACCAATGAAGAAAAAAAGCAATATCATCAATTCTTCATGAACAAGTGAATATCATAGATTTTGAGATGGATCCTCTACTAACATCCATGGAATACCACTCTGTGGAAAAAGATGGTGTAGAAGATGAAGTATAGGATCAATCTCCTATGGTATCTGCCAAAGCTGAACAAAGACGATGCCAAAGATGAAGACCAACCTAAATAAGTTGACCTTACTAGAGAAGTAAAATTAGGTTTAATCTTATTGTTAGTCAGTTTAATTTCTATGATGGTATCTCTATTTCTCTTCTATCTACTCTCACATGCTCTCCTAGGATTGAGTCATTCATCCTTTCATTGGAATGGGTCCTTTATCTGGATAGGATTATCTACTTTATCCATTCATTCCAATGAGTCTAGATCAAATAGGATAGAGAGAAAAGGACAAGAAATTCCCTCATCCTATCCATTGGAAGAAGAGCAATTGTAGAAGAGAGTTAAAGAAATTGATATTTAAGATTCCTAGATGATTTGATGTCTAGAATCTAATGATATAATGCTAATACAAACCTTATGACACATTGATATGGTATGAATCATATCTATTTTATTCTTAAATGTGTTACTAATATCTTAAAATTATCCTTTAAATATAAGATCTTATATACTCAATTCAAAATATTTTTAACAAAGAATAATTATTTTCTACATTATCATCTTTAAAAGTTGTAAAAGAAAAATTTGAAAAGGAAAGGACAAAACTGTTTACAAATATTTCTTATTCATATCTGTAGTCTAGTTTTAAAGGGAAAAAAATGAAAAGGCTTGGATCAATCCAATTCTTTAGGCTGCATAATAATATAAAAACTGGTAAGTGCACAATTATGATTATCATTAGGTTGTGCCTAAAGAAACATAAATTAAATACTAAGAATTAGATTTATGGATATACCCAAAATAAATGTAAAAGAAAAGAATTAAAAAATAAAATATACACACTCTTGTCCTCTACAAAATATTAACCTTTAAGCTATATAATCTAAGCATACACATATGAGACCACCAGATTGAATATGATAGATGGAATTTCAACAAAGAGATTAGAGAAACAAAAATAAATAAAAATTAACAGTTATATAAAATTAGAAACAAAACTAAACAAGAATATATGCAACATAATTTTGTTGGCATAAGGCTAAGGATTTTGGCTTGTAAGTTTTTTCATTGATGGCAACCCAAGTCTTGCATCTGAATGAGCAACACTATTTTGGCTCCTACCGGCAGAACATAGGATCCGGTTAAAGGCATAAAAGGTGATCTAGTCATCCCACCATATAGATATTTTGGGCTATGGATCTTTGAGGAAGGTTTGTAGAGGCTTGTAGTATCTTGGTTTTGATGCACACACATTGGTAAGTGATCTAGGAGGTATGGTGCACTAATTTGTTAATTATCTATGCTAGAAGGCCAACTCGACAAAGGTAGAATTCGCGGATATATAAGATAGAATTAATTATAAGTCTCAATGTTGGATTAAGTGTTATTTGGGTCCTCTCTTTTTCTTAAGTGACTTTGGAGGATGCGCATAAATATTTTGTGGTGGATCTAGCTGACAAGTTAAAACATCTTAATACCTTACGAAGTTGACTTTTGGATGAGTAAGTCTTTGATTGTGGATATATATAAGAGATTATTTTTATCATTTAGTGATGTGTGAAAGGTGTACAAATATTAAGAAGTGAGAATTGTGAGATCTAGCAGAGAAGTAATGCGAATTTTATCATAAGTGATGTGAAGAGTAGTAAAGAGTAGAATAGGGAAGAGCGAAGTGTAAAGTCAGAGAGAAGATCCTGAATAAGATCCATGAGCTTCACTGGAAATGTTACCTGGCATGGTCAGATGCTATTATCTTAGTTCACCCTTCAGATGGTTTTAATCTGAATTTTGTAGGCAGTAAGCCTTTCTCTTTTGAGCAGTGAGCTCTAGGTAGTGTGCTTGAATGCAAGTGCATTCCTTTTGTAAACACTATATTTTGAGTACTCAAATTGTGGATTAATCTCCACTGTGGATTTTCCCCTAACAGGGTTTCTACGCAAAAATATGTGTGCCATGATGTTATGGATGTTTAATTTCAATGCATACATCTTCTCTTAATGCAATGATTTCATGTTTTGAATGAATGAAGTTTAAAATTGTTGAACACTGATTCACCCCCCCTCTCAGTGCTCTTTTGAGTCCAACAATTGGTATCAGAGCGAGTTCCTATGAAGAAGTTTTACAGCTTGAGGTGGATCTTGGAATGTGATGGACTCTGGAAGTATTCATCAACAACTTATGGTAGCTCTTGATGATCTTGATCAGTCTAAAGCAGAAGTTCAAGAATTGAAAGCAAATCTTAGAGATGCTGAGAAATTCATTTAGTCATTGAAGGATTAGATAGTTAAATCTAGGGTGAAGAGGAAAGATCTCTATGATTAGATATAACCGAAGGAGAACGAAGACATGGATGATGCTCACCTGAATCAAACCTTGAAGGAGATAACTGAAGAATGTGAAAAGCTTGCTAGAGACAATACAAACCTAAAACATGAGATGAAATCTATGATGATGAATATGACTAAAGAGATTGAAGAAAGGAAGAAAAGTGAGGAAAATTTTGCTCAGATCTTGAAAGAGAAATCTGATGAATGCACAAAATGAGTGGAGAATTCACTCAATTGGAAAGTGAATTGCAAAGAACCAAAAACAATGAAGAAGAACTTGGTAAGCAGATTAATACTCTTAGGAATGATCTTGTCATTGCAAATGAATTCAAAGAAAAGTTTAAGATTAGTTCGATAAGGCTAACTCAAGGAAAAAAGAGTGGAAATGATAAGAGAGGTGTTGGATATGAAAAGGGAGAAAGTTCTAGATCAAGACAAAATAATTTCAGACTAAACATAAATGGAAGATATCCGATAAGACAACCTAATGCACAAAAAATTAATGGATATTGTTTTTCCTATAATAAGTTTGGTCATATGGTTGCTCAGTGTATAAGTAATTTAAAGTCAAAAGATTCATCATTCTCTGGTCAGTGTTTCAATTGCAAAAAGCATGGTCATAAATCAATTGAATGCTTAAATATGTCAAGTCACTCTATTGATAGAAGAAATGTTGAATTTTATGCATGTGGGAAGTTTGGGCATATTGCTAATCAATGCAGACTGAGAAGAAGCCAATGGAATGGACAAAGGAACATTGTGTTCTACAACTGCAACAAGTATGGTCATATTGCTAGATTATGTGCAAAGAACACATACATAAGTGGTACGATATACATAGAAAAATGATAAAGGAAAAGAAAAGATAACTATGGATGATATCAGAGATCAAATGAAGAAGACATGGGTAAAGAAAAATGATTTTGATGTTGGAAATGGTTCCATACCGAAACCTGCTTCCGACAATTCTTTTGGTAATTGATTTGAGGCCATTGGCCTGGGGGGAGTTTTATAAGAAAATATTTCCTCCCTTATCTATAAATGGTACCCGAATGCAAAGAATAGTCAAGAAGATGTACTCACAGTGTACAAAAGTTTTGGATGAATTTAGCAAAGGAAATTCAGCAAATTTGTTGGTCTGCAAAAGATTTTTCTATAGTCCTCTAAGAAAATAGTCTCTGAAAAACTTAGGGAAAATGCATTTATTACGCATGCGTGAGCTATAAAAGTCAAGTCTGAGCCATCATTTGTCACTTTACATTATCAAAGAGAAGAAGGAGAGCACTTGACAAGTGGATTTCGAAGCAACAAAATTGAATTCATTGACAAATCTTGAAATTTATCAGGCACTTCAAATCATTCTCGAATTATTCATATAATTTGGTGTGTAGTTGTAAACCCTAAAAGTCGAAAAATAAAATGGAGAAAATTAAAGGTTCAATCACATTGGACAAATACAATAGTGGAAAGATCAAATCTATGAAAAATTTATTACTTCTTGATGAATTAAAAAAATAAAGTGAAGCCAAGCATGAAAATTTGGATATGTGGAATGAGATTCCATACCTTGAGAATGTGGAATTCATAAAATTCTTATTGAGAAGATTGCAAGGTGATGTTTTAACTTTGGAAAAACCCTACTCAATCTCAAAGGAGGTAATTGAGAAATTAACTAGATTTTTCAAAGTCGGTGATGTTCCTAGGAATAAATCTATCCGAAACAATGAGGTTGAAACCCTAACTGAGATAATCAGAGATCAAAGAGCTTTGCTAATAGCAACAATCAAGAATCCCATTACAAAGTCCATTGCACACAACATAACCTATAAAATATTCTACCGAAATTGGGAAGGGGCTATATTGGCCGGCGCAGTATACATTGCTCATAAAATGATAATTGAAAGTCATGACCTATGCAGATTGTTAAAAGATCAGATGATGGAGAATGTTCAACTAAAAAAGCAGTCAGGGTATCCATTTAGGTTTGGCACTCTAATTATATGTCTAGTTATGTATTTTCTGAATTTGTTACCAAAAATTGACAATGTAGTATGGAAATCAGATAAACTGGTATGCACCCAAATTTACTCTTATTCTAAGAGTCTGTCTAACTGGGATTTGGAATTTGAAAGTTTCGGTAAAAATGTGCTTGAAAAATATGGATCAGTCATTATTTCCCCTTCGGTAAGGATAATGGATGCTAGTTCCTCTTCCGGTAGCACTGATAGAGGACATAAAAGAGGACAGGAGATTATTGAATACAACCCTTCAGAAAGAAAAGTTCCCAAGATTGAAGGAAAAGGGAAAGAAAAGGAAATTGTGGACATTCCGGATGAAGAACTTGAGAATCCACTGGAAAATGACTCTGGTATTGAAAAAGGTAGTGAGGAAGAAGAAGACCTGTTAAAAGAAAAAGTACAAGAACTTATCCAAAGTACAGGTGGTATGCAGAAAATTGCAAGGTTATGGTCAGTCAGACCATCATACGATCAAGACTTAATTTTGGAAGTTTTGAATGCTCATATTGAGCATTGTAAGATAAGATTGGAAAGTTTGAAGGATATTCTACCCGAAGAGATGATTGAGTGTAGCAAAGAATCATTGGGCTCTGAAGACAAAGGCAAAGAAGAAGGTGAAATTATCTCTCACCTGAAGGAACAATTCAGACTATCCCTTGCCAAGCTTAAGAAGAAAATGAATGAGTTGAAACAATGCATTAACTTAGCCACATGAATGTACAACTATTGTGTCTGTTGGCGAAGCTGGATCAGATTGAAACATAACTGAATGACATTGGAAAAAACTTTGACATGTCTCAAGATCTAGATGTCATTATTAGAATAAGAATCTGGGAGTTACAAACAACTCAAATAAAAATTCAACTGTCCAAGAATGTTCTTGTGGACACCTTTTGGAAGGTAAAAGACTTAATTGAGTGCAGGCTGGAGCAGTTGGCGAAATTTTGGAAGAAGCAATCACAATTCCTGAATCTCTCATCGAGATTATCAACAAGACTTCGAAGAATAATAGCTTGATTATTAGCATTGGAATTGCAATTGATGGTTGGAAGAAGTTTCTTTTGGAAGTGAAAAAAAAAGATAAGATAATTTTCTAAAGATAACAACAAATTGTTTTCAAGTTTTTGGCATATGGCATCCCAACTTTGTCATTGATGTCAAAGGGGGAGAGAATGCAGTGAAAAATGCCTTATAAGGGGAGAAAATGCCTTATGAATCTCAAGAGGAGAAAGTGCAGCAAGCAGTTTGGCAATATACCTATAATGATTCTGACACTTAGTCATTTTTCACTAAGTGTTGCCATCAATGCCAAAGGGGGAGATTTTTGGCATATAGCTAAGGAGTTTGGCTTGTAGGTGTTGTAATTGATGGCAACCCAAGTCTTGCATCTGAATGAGCAACACTATTTTGGCTCCTACCGGCAGAACAAAGTAAAGAACAAAGGATCCTGTTAAAGGCATAAAAGGTGATCTAGTCATCCCACTAGACATATATTTTGGGTTATGGATCTCTGAGGAAGGTCTGTAGAGGCTTGTAGTATCTTGGTTTTGATGCGCATGCATTGGTAAGTGATCTAGGAGGTACGATGCACTAATTTGTTAATTATCTATGCTAGAAGGCCAACCCTACAAAGGTGGAATTCATAGATGTATAAGATAGAATTAATTATAAGTCTCAATGTTGGATTAAGTGTTATTTGGGTCCTCTCTTTGTCTTAACTGACTTTGGAGGATGCGCATAAAAATTTTGTGGTGGATTTGGCCGACAAGTTAAAATATCTTAATACCTTATGAAGCCAACTTTTGGATGAGTAAGTCTTTAATTGCGGATATATATAAGAGATTATTTTTATCATTTAGTGATGTGTGAAAGGTGTATGAATATTAAGAAGTGAAAATTGCGAGATCTAGCAGAGAAGTAATGCGAATTTGATCATAAGTGATGTGAAGAGCAGAATAGGGCAGAGCGAAGTGTAAAGTCAGAGAACATATCCTAAATAAGATCCATGAGCCTCACCGGAATTGTTACTTGGCATGGTCAGATGCTATTATCTCAGTTCACCCTGCAGATGGTTTTAATCTAAATTTTGTAGGAAGCAAGCCTTTCTCTTTTGAGCAGTGAGCTCTAGGCAGTGTGCCTAAATGCAAGTGCATTCCTTTTTTAAACACTATATTTTGAGTACTCAAATTGTGGATTAATCTCCACCATATTTTTTCCCCTAACAGGGTTTCCACACAAAAATCTGTGTGTCATGATGTTATGGATGTTTACTTTCAATATATACATCTTCTCTTAATGCAATGATCTCATGTTTTGAATGAATGAAGTTTAAAATTGTTGAACTCTGATTCAACCCCCCCTCTCAGTGTTCTCTTGAGTCCAACAAATTTATTCAAAATCAACTCTAATTCGATTTAGAATTCATTTTATGGTAGCTTTGGATATCAAAATCGCAATCCAATTCAATACCAAAATACTGCATAAGAAAGAGAAAATTAATGTGGCCCCATTTAAACAAAAAATTGTAATTTTAAACAAAAATACTACAATAAAATGTAAATAAAAATATTTACTGAAAAATTGTATGATAATTTTTTTTTCAAAGTATATAGATGTATAAAAACAAATTTGTGCATAATATATCTAAAGCAAGAATTTTTTTAGCTTATATAAATAAAATCTATACAGAATAATGTCCTCTCAAGGGGAGTACCATCAGCTACCAAACAAATACTTATTCTGCAATTTTCAAAATAAATACTTTTGTTAATGGGTTCACCTCAAAGAAAAGCTTTCTCCTTAATCTACAACCTCTGCCAACTCGCCATACAAATTGACCCCTTTTTTTCATTTTCTTTCTCCTTCATTTTCCTCACAGATGCCCCAACATCCTTTTTGGACACGTTGGAGCCTTTCGCTTTGGAAATAATGGCATTTTCTTCCTTTGAAACTTTTGGTGATGTGTGAATGAATTTTAGACTATAGCTATAGGTTTCCTTCACTAGTGTTTGGAATTGGTTTTGTGTGGTGTTGGTCTCTACTCCTTGGAGTGGCGAGGAGAAACCCTTCCCTATGAAGGATAAAGGCAAGAAATGTTTTAGCGTTATTCTTTTAATTGTAATGAAACTTTTAAATGGTGGGGAAGAGGGAAATTACTAATTCACATGACTAATTATTTAGTCATTTTTATTTGTGTGACTAATTATTTAGTTGTTTTTTTTACCTGATGATCAAATTAGTCATTTATAATTGTGTTTCAAAAAATTAGTAGAATTTAGTCAATTTTAACTATTGTGACTAAAAGTTTTAGTCACCTGGTCATTTATTTGCCAAATTCTACTAGTGAGTGGAATACGTAGCTAGATGTTCGGATTGTCAGCGAGTTAAGGCTGAGCACATGCATCCAATAAGGCTCCTTTACCCTCATGATATAATTGAGTATAAATGGCATGTGATCAACATGGACTTTGTATAGGAGTTACCTCTAAGTAAGAACAAACATGATGTCATTCTAGTAGTAGTCGATAAGTTGAATAAGGTGGCACATTTTATCCCAGGGAATCTTAAGGATGGATTGTTGACCTTGGAAAATAAATTTGACCAAGAGATCTTTCACTTACATGGAGTGCTAGAGACCATTATATCTGATAGAGATACACATATGCCATCAAGGTTCTGGACAACCTTGAATGTAACATTTGGGACTACGCTAAATTTTAGTTCATCCTATCATCCTCAGACCAATGGTCATACTGAACGAGTAATCAAGTACTAGAATATCTCCTTTAGATGTACTGTATGGATCAATAGTATAAATAGGAAGAGTATCTACCACAACTCCCATCATGCATCCTTAGGTATGACACCTTTTGAGGCCTTATGTGGGAAAATTTTTTATACTCCCATCAATTGGGATAGGTTGGAAGATAGGATCATAGTAGTGGGTCCTAAAATGTTAAAAGAGGTGGAAGAGAATATGAGACTCATCAAGGGAAAACTGAAGGAGACAACTGATAGACAAAAGAGTTATATGGACAAAAATAAAACTTTAGATAGTTTTCAATTGGAGATAAGGTCTTTTTAAGATTCAAGCCACATAAACACTCTTTTACCTTTGGGAAATCCTCCAAGTTGGTTGTGAGATACATGGGTCCATTCTATGTGTTGGAATTAATCAACCCAGTTGCATACAAACTTTCTCTACCACCTGCTCTAGCTCGACTCCATAATGTGTTTCATGTTTCTCTGCTTAAACTATACGATCCAAATGCATATCATATACTTTATTTTCATTCTTTATAGGTGGAGGATCTAAGAGTAGTGCTGGTGGAGCCCATTAGAATTATGGATAGACACAATGTCAAGTTGCAAAATAGAGACATTGTTTAATATAAGTTCCCATGGGATCAGTATTCTGAGGACAGTGCAACATGGGAGGATGTAGAGGAAATAGAACACTCCTTTCTTTATTTGCTTTCTTTGATAGACTATTGATGGTTTACTATATGTTGTTGCTTAATATTTTGAACTTGTATGTTATGATGTTTTGGCTTGAAAAAAACTTATGATTTGATGTTGAAATGAACATATGTGAATCAATTTTGTTTGATTAGACATTGGGATGATGTCTCGTCCTACTGGGGAAGGATGTCACATCTCAATTTTATTGCTTGCATTTAATAATGTTAAGTTAATTGAAATACTTGAAAAGAATGAAATTTATCATTTAGTATTTATGGATTTGATAAATGCAATAGTATTTAGAAAATGATTATCTTGCAATTTTATGATTTAAAAGAGTATTTTTTAATGATTATCGGTTAAAGGTTACTAATGAAGTTGGAAAGTACAAGAACGTGTGTGTGTAGGAATAGGTTGAAGAATGAGAACTAGGTTGAAGAATGAGAACTTGGTTGAGGTAGGGATGCTTAGCTGGAAGATGAATGGTAAGAAGATTGGAATCTAGAATCTCACACACCACAATAGACCATGACATCTGCATTTGTCTTATAAATGGAAAATATCTTTTTTGCTTGTGTGAATCATGAATGAATAAATAGGTAACTTAAATTAAAGAAACAAATTCATGGAACTATTTATCTTACCTTGTCTTTTCTAAAGCTAATCTCATAATGGAAATGGAAATGCATTTGATTGCACTTAACTATCTTGAGAAAAATGATTATGTTGTTTGGTTTTTTAAAAGAATTTTAAAAAAATCCTTGATAAGAGAAATAATTACAAAGACACACACATATATATTATGCATTACAAATGCACATACACACACACACACACACACACACACACACACACACACACACACACACACACACATATATATATTATGCATTAAAAATGCACATATACAGACATATATACATGCATATATATATATGAAACTATATTATACTCAATATAGATAATAAGTTTTCCTTTTTATTTCATTTTGAACTCCTTAAGAAAATTGTATGGTAGGAGTGATAATAGTGATTAATCTCATAAACCCCTTCAAAATGCTGACCCCTTCCTATGTTGGAATGGATGGATAATGCTAATGTCAGGGAGTGGGTAGCTATATAGTGGAAGAATGGAGATTAAATACCATTCCAAGAATAGAGTGCAGGAATTGAGGGACAAAGATAGTGAAAATTTGAATGAGGGTAATCAATAAAGGAAAAGCAAAAGAGGATTTAGGGAAAAAAGGTAGCAAAAGGAAAACAAGAATGAAAAGTAGGGTTGTTTCCATTTTATTTGTTGTGAAAATTTTAGAATCCATGCTGGGGAAATGAAAACCCAATTTTTTTCCTCCATTATTGTTAGCGAATGAGATGGCTCTTGGACAAATAAACTTAAAATGAATGACTTCCAACCCAGCTAGTGCTAGTATAAATCTGCTAACAACTTTGAAAAGACCACAATTGCTTTTGTGGCTTTCCTCTGAATTTTGTCAAGGTACAACTCCCTTACAAGATTTTCAAAGAATTTACCTAAGCTAATGAACACATGTCTGCTTTTGACCAGAAAGAAGGAAAGGAAACCAATGCTAGTTCATAAAAATGAAACTAAAATGTGAGCGTAAATCAGAACCATAAATAATTAACATAAAGATTGAAAATTTATGACTATCCCATCAAATAAATAAGATCAAACTACAATAAATGAACACCAAACAACCTATCTCATAAATAATACATAACCATATGCATGTGTAACACCAAGATCAATGTACTAAGCATATCATTAAATTCATAACACCTAGATTATGAATTATTACAACTTGAAATAAATGTCTAAATATCTCTTGATAACACCACAAGGTGTATATCTAGAGAACCCCCATCTTCTTCTTCATTTTCAAATATATAGTGAACCAACCCCATTGAATGGTCGCAAAAGACATTACTAAAGTTGGAGGTATTCTTGTTTCTTCCCATCATCTTAGAAACAGCTAAAGCTCAATCAAAATAGTTGACATGGAAATGAAATGGCATTGGGAAAAAAAACTGATCTTTATCTCACCAACGATTGCCGAATGACCCTTCACATAATCAAATAATTAATGCAACATCAAGGTGACACCATACAATAGAACATGTCTACTTTCTGATTGGAAATGTAATTTAAGTTGTTTCAAATCAACCATTTATTCGAACTGAATTTATATCTCATTAAATTTCCTCAGGAGAAAGCAAAAATGTCCAATCAATCTTCTATAAATTTAGCTAGTGTCACCAATTTTTACCATTCAGAATAATCTAACATGGAGAGAACCTAGAGTGATGATGATTCTACAAATGACTTTATTGTCTTGGAGGAGATTGAATGCAACTCATTGTTTAGGCATCTATCGGATTAGTTGAAAGAGGTCTTCACAATACAAAGCGAGGTACAAGAAGAAGTGATTTGCAACATTTTGGGCAAAGTATTCCTGAGCCAAGCACATCTACACAAAACCACCATGCTGGAGAATTTCATATACACAATCCTCAGGATTTATGGCCACCACAACTGGGGAGTAAAAACACTAGAACACCTGGTGAAGCCTGAATTCCATCATCGTGTCAAGGTGGCTATCAATGGGCTCATTCACTATTCTCAGAATGGAATGATAGTTGACACTATTTTCATAGCATTAACCCTTCAAGATGAGACATTGGAGGTAGCTCTTGCTCTTTTTTTCTCAGGAATCATAAGGAATGATATGAGACTCTTCACGCATTTGTTGTAATCACAAGAGAACCTATTGTTACCTACTCAAGTTGAATGCCTCCAAACTATGAGCAAGGGAATCCAAGTCCTGATGTTTTCCCTATGTGCTTGAATGAAACTACCTCCTTTCTGTCTTTTATCACCGATATGAACTTTTTGTAATCGAAAAAAATAATTTTGTAGTGCCAATACCATGTACACATGATCTTATATATAAATAAAATATCATTTTGGTATCTTTGTATTCTCTTATGCATGGATTTGTTTGCTTATGTTCATATCATTTTTGAAAATGATGGTTTCTTTTTCTGCATAATACACTAGTTATGTGAATTAATCTTACTGTTATTCCATTAATCACTGAAAATTTTCTAGGTGGCGAAATGGGTAGTTCACATAACCTAACAAAACATCACTTAGGTTTCAAAGAATTTGAAGAATGTCGTCAAAAGGTATACCTTCTGGGGTAAGTCACTAACTTCTAACACATGAAAACTCATCATATGGGTTATCCATACACACACACCTTCTTTCAAGGAAATGATAAGTTTAAATAAATTCATAAAACATCACCCAATGAAAGTTGTGACAATGCAAATGATAAAATTGGAAGTTAGAATAACTAATGAAAACCTCACCTACGTTTGAAAAGAACCAAAGAAAACTGCCCAAACATAAATTTAAGTAAAATGACTATGGAAAATGAAGTTGGATAATTTAAAGGGGGAGGGGGCTGTGCTTATTATTAATAGTGGCTCTAATTGGGTAGAAGGAATGAAAAGGACGCAAAGAACCCAACATGTATGACCAATCATTTCCATTGGGCAATGAAGTTGAGGGTAGAAGGGAGACACAAACCAAGCCAAAACCAAAACCAAAATAAAAGACTAGAAAAGTGAAACAACCTAAGACACCTACATGCACCTGAACTAGGTGCAACACACCCAATTTTCCCAAGGAACTATGCAAATCCATTAACTAGCTGTGAGAAGTATATGCCAATGTGAAAAAGTGAGATGTATCCATGAAGCGCCTGTGAACTCAACAACTTTTGAAGGACCACAAATGCAAAACTAAGATTTATGAAGGATGAAATCTCACCAAAAAGTGTGCCAAATAACCACCTTTCATAAAAGAATTTTGTATCTTCTTTTGAAATTCCTTGAGTATCGATTGTATCTTTAACTAAAATCTAATTCAAAACAACTCCTTCGGGGAAAGATGTCATGCCCAAAATTTTTGCAAAGAAAACCCAACAATTTTTTTTTATACACTAAATAAGCTAATTATAATCTAAATGATTGGGGTGAGGGATACCACTAAAATACGTATTGCACTCCATTTCAAGGTCGCCTCACTACTCAAGGGTAAAAGTTAGTTTAAGGATTTGGTTGAATGACCATTAGGCTCAATTGGGCTTGTAGACACTGAAAATTGGTATAGGCCTGTGAATACCACTTTTGACATAATTTTCTAATGTCCATGGTCACAATTAAATAATGTTAATTATTTAATTATTTCCTATACACATTTTTCTTCTATTAATTAAATAACCCTTTAATTATTTGATTAATTTTTTGTGACCCTTATTCAACTCCGATTAATTAAATAAATCATATTTATTTAATTACGTCGCTAATTAATTAATTCTCTTTCTAAATTAAATAATTTATTATTTAATTTACCTCTTATCATATTTTGACTATAATTAAATATTCATTTCGAATTATTTAATTATTCAATTAACCTTTTCGACAGTCTATTAAATAAATTATTATTTATTTAATTAAATCATTTCAATTTCGAATGTTGAATTAAATTAACATTTAATTCAAAATTAATTGTTTCTGTCACATTCTTCTATCATACAGTTATCTAATTATTCACTCACCATCTGACTCGAGATCTATTTGAATCTGACAATTATCTCTAGATTCAATATCTGATCATCTTTGTGAAAGGACTTTCTGTCACAACCAGTTAGTTAATTAGTTCTAACTCATATGCATGAACATATTTATTGATTAAATATCTTTATTTAATTAATTAATTCATGTGTGCATTTGAAAAAATCATTCTCCAAGTTCTAACTTTATCCTTTTCATTCAAAGTCTAATTCTTCTATTTTCAAAGACTTTCAACTGAAGATTAAATCATTTATTTAATCTTGAACTCCTATTCATTCTATTTTCGAACAGTCTTAACACCAGATTAAATTATTATTCTAATTTAATCTTTATCCTACAAAATTTCCCAACTCACGTTCTAATTGACACATAACTCACATCACGTGGCATTCAAAAATCTCGATCGTTGATCTCTCTTTTGAATATGAGTCAATCATTTGAAAACCAACTTTCTATAAATTGGCTGATCTTTGGCATTATTCCTCCTCCCGAAATCAATACAATTTTTGGAAGAACTTAATCTTTGATATTTTTCTTAGACATACATCAAGGCTAGGCTTGCATATATATTGAAATCTAAGGGCAAGAATACCAACATGGAAAAATGGAGGAGGACAATCAAGATAATTCGAGGAAATGGATTGATATTCAGTGAGATTGTTTTGATTATTGTTTTATTTAATTTTTAGTTCATTTTATCTCATTCTTTGTTGTTTGATTTAGATTTATGCATGTTTAGATTAGATTTAACCATCTTATTATGCAAAATTCATTTTATCTATGTTACATTTGGTGAACCCGACATGAAGCACACTTCAAACTTCGTGACTCCATTCCACTTTTTCATTTTTTGTTTTGTAGGCATTGTACGACAAACCACATCTGACTGACGAAACGATGCATTTGAGTTCGCGAACCACATTTGACAAATATCCATACGCATCTGAGTTCACGAACCACATCTAAAAAATATCGATACACATCTGATGACACAAGCTGCATCCGATACCTCCCACAACGCATCTAACTGTCAACATCGTGACACATCTATGAATTGAAAGGACGCATCTAGCCAGTAATAATGTCAAATTTTAACTTCCGTATTTTCGTGTTTTGATAGTTTTCATTTTTTTTTTTTTGCTAATCTTTTGTTTACAGCTGTGTTTTAGGAGGATAACATTGTTTTTGTAGGACGAAGCGTAGAAGATATTGAAAAAAAAACCCATTTTCTTGTAGGACGAATGACGAAGACCAATGAAACTACTAAAAAATTACACGCAAGACTTGTTGTCAAAGACTTTAAATATTTAAAATGAAATTTTGTGTTTGGTAGTTAGATAATTGTCATTTGGCTTAAAATTAACCAGTGTTTACTTTGTTTGGTGTGAAATCACACTTTGTAATTACCCTTATGATTCGGTATATTGAAGTATCCTCTCCCCTTGCATATTCATGCAATCTTGGGTGTAAGAAAAATTGTTACTGACTCTAGAACTTGGGCCCATCTTGGTGGGAAAAAGTACTCACCCCAAGAAGACTCAGACCGGTAACACACTTGTCACCAACGACTTCCAATCGGTATATAAAAGTGGATTTTTGGGGGAAACCCCAAAAATCACGCCCACTATTCCAATGAGAAGGGAAAAAATGGTCTCTCGCCGTACTGGATGGTGCCCACAAATGGAATGCCCTTACTAAAAACCTTGTTGTAGTTTTGGAAAAATCCTAATCTGTTTACTGGTGCAGTAGGTTAGACCTATGAAGCCATCTCAAATTCTTACAGTTCATGTGTAGAGATGAAATGTTTGCCATGGGAGTTTCATGGGTACAGTAGCTTGGCTTCCCTGTATAAGTGAGTGTTGTGGAGGGGATCTAGTGGGGTCAAGCTATAATTCATCCACCTTGAATATGCATAACTGGAGAAATCCAATTGAGAACTCAATAAATATTGTCCAACACAGCCTACATTGTCCTTGTCTTCTAATTTTAATAGATTCATACATGTCAAACTGAAAATACTTTGTATTTTGTACCTATTTTTCCTTTATTTGTCAAAACTTGATCATTAAATTGAGTCAGTCATAACATTGTCATTAGAAAATTGCAACTATAAACTGAGTAGCAACTATCATATCTCGAACCGCATGTGTCTTTACGAGTCACAACTATCATATTTCAAACCGCATGTGTTTTTACGAGCCACAACTGTTAAACAAAAAACCACATGTGTCTGTCAACATATTTAGTTTCACAGAGTTTAATTATGAGTTGCATCTACTTACTGAGTCACATCTATTTTGTAAGTCGTATCTTATTTATGAGTCGCATCTATCATATATTAAGCCGCATCTATCAGAAAAGGTCATATTTGTCTGTCAACATTCGAGACCTGGTTTGGTCAATTAACAACATTTGAAAATTGAAACACATCTGTGAAATTCATCAACGCATCTGAAATGCAAACCACAATTGACTGCAACATAAAATTTTGAAAAACTACAAACTCAGTCAGAAAATAAAACTCTTTTTTTCCTTTGTTTCTAACAATCAACCTTGGACAAAAACTAGAAAAAATTGCTCAAAATCCTTTCATTATTAGGTGTCATTTACGTTTTAGCCGTAGTCATCCTAAGTTGCAAACATTTAGACACCCCATAGGAAGTTGCATATCGTAGAATAGAATAACTTTCCACGTCATTGGATACATTCATGCTCCGATTTTTCATTATCATTGAACCTAGTCACTATTATCCTATTAGTGAATCTTTCCATCTCAACAGTCTAGTTTGGGAAATTCACCTTGTCAGTTGTCTTTGTCCTACAATCAGGTTCCTTGATAAAGTTAGATCATTGCTTGGATTTATTCCATAGGTGGTAGGTTATATCCATCTTAGAATCATTTACCATCATAATCTACTTGAAATTTTGCATACTATTCATCCTAGCATATGTCATCCTAGTATACGTCATTTTAGAAATCCTTAATTTTTAGTGACATCCTTTATATTCAGAAAATCCCAAAAACATAGAAATAGGACAATTAGTTTTTAGACATAGTTTGCATTACCTCATTCCGAGCAAAATTTTCATGGTTGAAACAAGGTCGAAGAAGAAACATAGAGCAATGTCAGACCCTAATGAATTTGTCAATCCTTTCAGAAACCAACCATCAAGGGAAGAGAGACCACCCAAAACTTTGCTTGAAAAACATGTCACTAGAGACACACATGGAATTTTTTTGCTGAAGACATAGATGTTGTCGTACAAGATCCTGAGTTTTCATCCTTTATGGACGAGTGTTTGGAAAATGATCCCCAATGATATCTAGCAAAGTTTCTGGTAGAAGGTGCCACACTACCACCAGGATTTGATGTTTACACATTGAAAACAACATCTAATCAACCAACACAAACCATGACGTCAAGTGTCTTTGTTCCTCAAATTACCACAACAATACCAACTGGCATACCTACTCAAACATCATCAATTGTAAACACAACCCCATTCAACATAACACAAGGTTTATAATTCATTGCGGGAGCATCTTCATCAAACCCCTTTGGCACAAACACTACTGGTAAAAGATCCAAAGTTGGCACAAACACAACTATACCACATACTGCCATTCCACAAATAGGGGTCACAAAAAACATTCCAATAGGAAATATTCCTATACCAAATCAAAACATTCTGATAGGAAATACTTCTATACCATATCAAAACATTTCGACAGGATATATCCCTACATCGAATCAGAACATTCAAACAGGATATATACCCTCGCCAAATCATAATCTATCACAGAACATAGCATTTCAGAATACCTACATTGATCCTAACAACGCAAACAACATGTCCTTGACACAAGTAGATATTCTCCAAAATAAAAATCAAATCCTTCAACAATAGATGGACAACATGTCTATGTCAGGCAAATGAACTATCTCAACGCAAGATTTATGTCCATGTCCTTTTGACAAACTGCTATACATGACACCCTTCCCACACAGATACATTATACCAAATTTTCCAAAGTATAATGGGAGGAGGAATCCTTTAGAACACATTAGATAATCCTCTACAACATGCATGGACATATCATATGACCCCACATACTTGATGAGACTATTTCCATGAACCCTTGTCGAGATAGCACTAGAATGGTTCTCTAAACTACCATATGGCATACGATCATGGGGTGAATTAGCTGAGAAGTTTGTCGAACACTTTGCCTTCAACATAGACAATGAAATAAAAATAGCTACCTTTTGTCACACCATGTAAGAAGGTGAAACTTTCACCTCTTTCTTCCAGAGATGGAGAAGTTTAGCTAGATGTCTAGTTGAGATACCAGAAAAACAAAAAGTCACGATATTCCTCGAAAATATTAATTCGAAACTAAGAAGTGACTTAAGGGTACATTGTTGTACTTCATTCCTAGACTTGGTATAGAAGGGCATCATACTCAAAAAAGGCCTTATTGAAAAAGGATAAATTAAAGTACCAAGTAGAAATCCAGTTGTTCAACATCAAAACACTCCCAACAATAGAAACAAGTTCTGGTCTAGAAATAAAAATGTTACAATTGACAGTATTGATGATGCTAAGACCCTACATGTGAGACCGGTCATCACACTTAGAGGTTACAACCCCAATCAAGACGTGACAAGTAATCTAGATCAGACAACAAATTTTGTCCAAATTCACAACAACAATGACCACAGAGGAGATTTCCTAAACCTGAGTTTACACCCTTAAGAGAACCAATTGAGACAGTTTTCAAAGAATTGATCAAACATAATCTCCTAAAACCTCTAGAACCAGAAAAATATGATTCTAGACAGTTAAAACCCTCATGGTGGGATTATAACGCCTATTGTGAATACCATCAAACAAAGGGACATAACTTACAACAATGCCGACAACTGAAAAACATCATACAAGATTTTGTTGAAGATGGAACAATAGAGGTCAATGGGTATAAACATATTAAGAACAATGATCACAAGGTATTCACAAATCCATTACATGACCATGGGAAAGGAAAGGCCTCTAGTTCAGGAACTAAGAATAATACCTTAGCCAATTATAATAGTGCTAAGTACAATTATAAACTAGGTAAGATCATCAATCATATTCGAGAAGTTGATGAAAACATCTATACCATTACCATAAAGAAGAGACCTGAATGTGCTATAAATACATGTAGAACTAAGATAACCCTTCCAAGTCCTTCTTTTGAGCCACCTACATAGTCTTCCAAGTCTAAGTATAATTTGTTTGATCAACTAGGCAAGACCCCGACACAAATATCTATGTTGGAACTGTTGACTATCTCACTAGATCATCGAGCCATTCTCGACAAAGCCTTGCAGAACACTACCGTCCCTACTAACTTAGATGTCAATCGTTTCAAAGAAATGGTGGGATATTTAACCAATTCCAATCATGCCACATTATCTCAACAAGATTATTCAACTGAAAAGACCCATCATAACGATCCGTTACACCTAGAAGTTCTTGTCCATCAAACCAAAGTCAGACGAGTCTTGGTAGATGAAGGATCAGGGTTGAACCTTTGTACCTTGAAATTGGTTAAGGCATTAGGATTCTCAGAAGCATGTGTGGACACCATTAAGAGTATAGTCATTAAGGCTTATGACAATGAGGAAAGATAATCCAAAGGAGTTGTCACACTCCCTATTAGGATTGGCCCTACAGTTATGGACACTAGCTTCCAAGTCTTGGATCTCACTCTTCCATATAACCTTTTGTTAGGTAGACCTTGGATACATGCAATGAAAGCTGTACCTTCCACATATCACTAGTGTCTTAAATTCTTGTATAGTGGCACCGGGATCATGATTGATGGTGATCCAGATCCTTTTCAATATTGCACAAGCCTATGAGAAATTGCACAATGACATGTGCCAATTAATCAAGAAGCTTCATCATCTACTTTATCCCTGTACATTGATCCATCAACTCTTACCAAGTCCATTTCATCATAGCCACCATCATCCACTCCTAAGGTTGAGATCCAAGACAAGGGTTGTGGATAATATCACATGAAGGCATCCTATTGTGTTAGTTAGTTGGTTCCACCTAAGACATATGGTTTACCCATAGCAGATAGGAGACAATCCGTAGTCACATTTCATGTTCCTCCTACAATAACATTGAGAAAATGGGGAGAGTTAAGTGAAGAAGTTGTGGACCAAGATGATATTACATCCTAGTTGTAGCAAGAAGACAATGAATACCCCTCACCGTCTATTGAAATAACTAAGGATCAATATGGAAAAGGCATTATGATAATGCAAAGAAAAGGCTATGACAAACATAGTGGGTTAGGGCTGCATCAAAATGGAGGGACTGAACCAATCATTATCTCACCATGAACAAAAGGCCTAGGGCTATGGCTTCAATTGCTTAGAATTGGCTTTCCTAGTACTTCGTCACCATTTCAAGAGGAAGTAAGTACTTATGAAGACATCAAGATATCTCACAAACCACTTGACCCAGTTTATGATGAATCCCTTGACTTGAGCGACTATGAATGGGATTCCCTTTCCTCTACCAGCACCATGAACCTAGATAAGTTATTTAGGGAACTTGACAGAATGATAAAACCTGTACCAAATCCATCTAGCCCTCGTCATAAAAAGCCCTTGTACAAAGAAGAATGGCTTAAGCATTATTATTGGGAAACCCTTGATCTTGCATCTTGGGCACCTAATGAACCATATTTTGATGACCTAGCCCTTATAGTAGTACCACATCATAGTTTACCTACCCATAGAAAAAAGAACAAAAAGGAGTTAGTCCAAAAGTTATGTGACCATGTTAATCACTCTATCCTCACTTTGTCAACCTCTACATTTGATAACTCCGATGATGACATGTCCCTTGTATATCCCCAACTTACCGACTGGGATCAACAAGGTACACTCATCTTAGACATATTCGAGAATGATGAAGCAATAGTTGAGTTCATGGGACTTCGAGAAGGCATACCAAGAGGGGATCATAAAGCTGGATTTACCATAGAATTGGATGAAAAACCATATTTTGGGGAGTCTATTTACACCTCTAGTCGCAAAAATGAAAATAAAAAGAAAAACAATGAAAATGAGGAAAATGACAAGTCCCTAGGTGAAAACTGAAAGGTGCCTTTGGATGAAGAAATAGTAAAAATAAAGGACGTATTCGAGGGTGAAAACCTCTCTGAGGCAAATAAGGATGGAGGTTTGAATATTCTCCCAGTTGCTTAGGAAAAGTGATCAATGTTAGTAGAAGAGTCTGTTGAGGTCAACATAAACACATAAGAAAACCATTAAGTAATATACTTTGCAGCCTCTTTGACAGAGACAGAACAACCTAAGTTTCGAGACTTTTCACAAAGAGAGATAAACTCTGCATGGTCATATGCTGACATGCCTAGGCTAGATCCAAATCTAATAGTGCACCATCTACCATTACAGCTAGATATTAAGCCCGCCAAATAGAAGCTAAGGAAGATGCATCCACAAATTTCTCTACTGGTCAAAGTAGAACTTAAGAAACTATTGGATGTCAGATTCATAAGATCCATAGACTATGCAAACTAGATTTCAAATCTTGTGCCAGTGACTAAACCAACTGGGGGCATTCGCATTTGTACAGACTTTAGAGATATCAACAAGGCGTGTCCTAAGGATGAATTCCCTTTGTCAAACATTGACATGATCGTGGACCTTATAGCAGGATACAAGATGCTATCCCTCATGGATGGTTTCTTCGGGTATAACCAAATCAAAATCATAGCTAAAGACCAACACAAGACAAATTTCACATGTCCATGGGGAACATACTGCTGGAATGTTATGCCTTTTGGGCTCAAAAACGTAGGAGCTACGTATCAACACGCAATGATGACTATTTTCCATGACCTTGTACATACTCTCATGGAAGATTATGTCAATGATCTTATAGCTAAATCAGTAACAAGGGCATATCATTTGAAAGTTCTAGACAAGATATTCCAAAGGCTAGAAAATTACCAAGTCAAACTAAATCCAAAGAAATGTGTCTTTGGAGTGAAATAAGGGAAACTTCTAGGATATATCATTTCTAGAAGAGGCATTGAAGTAGACCCAATGAAGGTAAAAGCTATCATAGAAATTCCTCCTCCAGCTAGCATTGGTCAACTAAGAACACTACAGGGAAGATTACAGTCCATCAGATGCTTCATAGTACAACTAGCAGACAAAATACATCCATTCCAACATTTGCTCAAGAAATGAGTATCATTTTTATGGAAACCTAAATGTTAGGAAGCTTTCCAATAGATCAAGGATTATCTGCTTGCTCCACCTATGTTAATGCCACCTATAGATGACAGACCTTTGATACTTTATATTTCAGCTACTCAGTCAACATTATGAGCCCTTCTCGCACAAAATGATGATCAAGGTCATGAAAGGGCAATGTACTACATCATTCAGACCTTGGTGGGATATGAACTAAACTATAGTAATATAGAACATGCCTATCTTGTGGTAGACTTTTCTAATCAAAAACTTCAGCACTATATGCTAAACTGTCAAACCATGTTGGTCACAAATATTTATCCTCTCAAATATCTCCTAAGTAAAGTAGCATTAACATGTCGATTGGCTAAATGGGTGATGATACTTAGTGAATATGGCATCCAATATATGGAGAGGAAAGCTATAAAAGGGAAAGTAATTGTAGATCAGTTAGCAGATGCACCCATGAAGGCAGACCATCCTTTAGTGGCATATTTTCCTGATGAGTTTATCTTCAAAGTTGACACTAGCACCAAATGGAAAGTATAATTTGACAGGTCACATACTAATCATGGTTCAAGAGCAGGCATACTATTCCTAAATCATTCAAGATTGCTTTTGCTTGCACCAACAACATAGCGGAGTATGAAGCCTTAGTGACAAGACTAAGAATGACAGCCCAATGGAAGATTAAGAGTCTACATGTTTATGGGGATTCTCAGCTAGTATTCTGGCAAGTAAATGATGATTATGAAACTAAAGATGAGAAAATTTCCCCCTACAAGCACATGGTCGATAGTTTCAAGCAATACTTTGATAACATCACCTTTCAACAAATACCACACATTTAGAACAGGGCAAGAAATGCTATGGAAACCATGGGTTCCTTATTGGATATTCCTAGCAACGTGCCTAAGGTCGAGTTTTTGGTCGAACGGTTGTTGGTCCCTACCTATGATGTCCCCAATTCCGTGATGGTGTGTACGATTTTTGGTCCTACTTCCCCTTGGTACAAGGATGTATACGACTATCTAAATGTCAAAATCTTACCTTTAGACTTGTCAAACAACCAACATAGAACCTTTATCTGTAAGTCTACCAAATACACCATCATCGGATATACACTATATAGACGTACCTTTGATAACACCTTAATGAGATGTCTCGATGTGAAAGAAGCACAAGCAACCTTGCGAGTAGTACACGAGGGTATATGTGGATCCTATTCTAGCAGTCCTACTTTAGCCCACAAGATTATGAGATTAGGTTATTATTGGCCTACAATGGAAAATGACTCATATATCTTTGTCAAGAAATGTCGACAGTGTCAGATGCATAGAGATTTGATACGTGGGCCAACATAGGAGCTTCGTCCAGTTACTTCACCATGGCCCTTTTCCCAATGGCAACTTGACCTCATAGGTAAGATATACCCTCCATCATCCAATGGCCATAAGTTCATCATAACCGCCACCAAATACTTCACCAAATGGATTGAAGCTATTCCCATGACATACATCATTGGTACACAAATATCCAGGTTTATCGTAAACTACATAATCTATCAGTATGGTGTACCTCAATCCATTATCACAGACAATGGCCGTCCATTCAAAAACCAAGAAGTCCACCATCTATGTGAAGAGTTCCATATCCATTATCATTTTTCCACTCCATATTACCCACAAGGTAATGGCCAAGCTAAGGCATCTAATAAAACCATTATCAAAATCCTCAAAAAGACTATCAATGACACTGACCATGACTGGAATTTATAGCTTAATCCTACCTTATGGGCTTACCGCACAAGCATCCATACTCCCTAGTATTCAGATTTGAAGCTATCTTACCTATTGAGGTTGAAATTCCTTCCTTGAGGGTATCCTTGAAATGTCATATTGACAATGAAGAATACCGTGTATCCAAATTAAATGAGTTAGAATTCCTAGACGAACGAAGACAAAAGGCACTAGATAATTTGAAAGCATATCAGAATCGTCTTCGTCGCAGCTATAATAAGAAATTTCTAAATCAACACTTTGACATTGGTGACCTAGTCTTAATGGAGAACCCCAAGAATCAAGCTGAATGAGAAAAACCGGGTAAGTTTGAACTTAACTGGTTAGGGCCCTATATTGTCACCGAAGCTTTTGGATCAGGAGCATATCAACTCTCTACCCCTGAAGGAGAACCGCTTTTGTCACGAATCATGAGCCTTCATCTGAAGAGGTTCTATGCATAGCTTCTAATAACTATGTCTTAATCGGAAAAATACAAAAAAAAATTGAAAAAAACAAAAAAATGGTTACCTTGCTGAAAACCTAGCAAACATACATCTTTGTAACACCAATTTATTTGAAAAATCAACAAAATAGTAAAGAGAAATAATCCTTCCAATAGTGAAAACCACTTCGGTGGTGCTATGGATAAGTACCATGGTGAAAACCTGGCAAACAGGTGCCATGTGTAGTTGGCTTCGCTCCTTTGTCTACCATAATTCCAATCAGAATTTTCACCTTCACTCATAATAAATGGTTGTCTTATCCATTACTTGGAAGGATTGACATCAAGTCCACTCCGTCTCCCCACTCCATCATGTATTTCTTCTTCCCAACTAAGGGAAAATCCTTGCTCTGTGTCATGTGGAACTTGTACATAGCAACCCAATGTCAGAAAATGTCTTGAAAAAAATCCAAAAACATTAGAAAACTCCAAAAAGAAAAATAAAATAAAATTAAAAACATGTCAAAAATCCCAAAAAAAGAGTCGGAGTCAGTTGTGTCAAGTCATTCATAGACATAGTCGAACTACGTTGCCTCTACGACTAGATGTAGGTAAGGCCATCAGTTGATGTTCCCCCAAGGCATTAGGTCTATCTGTATAGGTGTCTCACGTCTCACACACATAAAATCATGACTTATTCTTTGTATATATCAAAGTCATTGGTTGTGTCGAATGACGAGGTATCTGCATGTACAATATAGGCAAGGCTATCAATCGATGAGCCCCTGAGGCCACACTAGGTCAATCCAATAGGGTTTATCACATCCACTATCACACATGTTGCATATCATCAACTTAAGTACATATTTTCAGTCAGTTATGTTAGTTAAAGTCTGGTCAAACTATGAGGTCTTTGCATGCACAACGTAGGCAAGGTTATCAATCGATGAGCCCCCAAGGACGCACTAGGTCAGTCCTTTAGGGTACACCATCTCAAGCCATACAGTTTCAACACACACACACACACACTTATAACAGTCAAGGAATCAAAACAAGTCATGCATCAATAAGGAAAACATCTCAAAACTGTCATCAAGTCAAAATCAAACACATTGTCAAAGTGATAAACTTATGTCTTAAGAAAGATATGTCTTTCTTATCAATGAATATCGTCAATTGTCATAGCCTCATGCAGCTTTTCACATCAATGACATCAGGCTCAACATCTTATATGACACATGTCTTTTTTAAACTAGGCTTCATCATGCCTTACACAGATAGTCACAAAGTCGAAACCAGACTCAACGTCTTATACAGTATGTGTCATCCCTCACATCAGGCTATGTCAGACATCAAACAATTACACAAGATCAAGTTTTGGAAAATACTTTTATTTCCTTTATGACTTTATATCTTATTTTGTCTTATCTTTTTATAGATTTGTATTTAAGTCCGGTTACTATATTTCTTGAGGATGTCCCTTGAAGGATTTAGAGAAGCAAGGATGTCTCAAGACTCTTTTTCTTTGATTGTTGTCTATCAACTGGCTTTTTAAAATTTGGATTTTGAGTCATGTTACTAGTTTCCTCGAGGATGTCCCATGAAGGATTTAGAGGAGCAATGACGTCTCATGACCCATCTTTTCTTTGGTTGTTGTCTATGGTTTGTCTAGACAAAAAGACTGGGGCAACTGTGCTCTTAGTATGAGTTACGACACTCCTTGTCTGCGACTGTCTGTTTTTCACAAGTGAATGACTTTGTACACTATGGTCTATCTCATATCATGGTGTGTACTATCCATTTGTGTCATGTTCTGCCCAATGATGATTTAATGCAAGGCTTAGTATGTATTTGGAAAATATTGAAGATTTAATAATTTTTGTAATATCCATTTATGATACTAACATCCATGTCTACTATTCATCTTTTTTTTCTGCTCTAATATTTCTTCTTTTCAACATCTTCATTATCCTTATCTATTTTCCCCTAGTCTCTTGTCCTTCATATTCCAGTCCTCTCATTGATTTTGAGAGAACACTCATGTTATTTGAACCTACCTGTCCTCTCGAGGGGGCATACCAATACCTCCTCGTCGTCCTTCCTCACCCTACTTTCACTAGGGCATATCTTTTTTTCAATTTCTTTGACACAATGCGATAAACAACATTGTATCAAAGAGGGGCCAACTGTAGACACTGAAAATTGGTATAGGCTTGCGAATACCACTTTCGACATAATTTTCTAATGTCCATGGTTACAATTAAATAATGTTAATTATTTCCTATACACATCTTTCTTCTATTAATTAAATAACCCTTTAATTATTTGATTAATTCTTTGTGACCCTTATTCAACTCCGATTAATTAAATAAATCATATTTGTTTAATTACGTCGCTAATTAATTAATTCTCTTTTTGAATTAAATAATTTATTATTTAATGTACCTCTTATCATATTTTGACTATAATTAAATATTCATTTTGAACTATTTAATTATTCAATTAACCTTTTCGATAGTCTATTAGATAAATTATTATTAAATCATTTCAATTTCGATAGTCTATTAGATAAATTTTAATTAAATCATTTCAATTTCGAATGTTGAATTAGATTAACATTTAATTCATAATTAATTTTTTCTCATTCTTCTATCATCCAGTTATCTAATTATTCACTCACTGTCTCACTCAAGATCTATTTGAATCCACCAGTTATCTCTAGATTCAATATCTAATCGTCTCTACGAAAGGACTTTTTGTCACAACTAGTTAGTTAACTACTTCTAACTCATATGCATGAACATATTTCTTAATTAAATATATTTATTTAATTAATTAATTCATGTGTGCATTCAAACAGATTATTCTCCAAGTTCTAACTTTATCCTTTTCATTCAAAGTCTAATTCTTCTATTTTCGAAGACTTTCAACTGAAGATTAAATCATTTATTTAATCTTGAACTCCTATTCATTCTATTTTTGAATAGTCTTAACACTTGATTAAATTATTACTATAATTTAATCTTTATCCTACACAATTTCCCAACTCACATTGTAACTGACAAAGAACTCACATCGCATGGAATTCAACAATCTCAATCATTGATCTCTCTTTCGAATCTGAGCGGATCGTTTGAAAACCAACTTTCTATAAATTGGCTGATCTTTGGCATTATTCCTCCTCCCGAAATCAATACACTTTTTGAAAGAACTTAATCTTCGATATTTTTCTTAGACATACATCAAGGCTAGGCTTGCATACATACTAAAATCTAAGGGCAAGAATACCGACACGACAAAATGAAGAAGGACAATCAAGATAATTCGAGGAAATGGATTGATATTCGGTGAGACTGTTCTGATTATTGTTTTATTTAATTTTTAGTTCATTTTATCTCGTTCTTTGTTGTTTGATTTAGATTTATGCATGTTTAGATTAGATTTAACCATCTTACTGTGCGGCATTCATTTTATCTATGTTATAGGGCTTATAGAAGGTTGGACATTCATAGAAATCCAAGGAGACCAAGTTCCTTAAGGTTGATCTAATCTAGTGGTTTGATTTCATGAAACCCGATAGCCCTTATACTTTAAGTATAATCTCTTTTATAACTTATCGTGACCCTTCATTCGATCCACACAAATTGCCACCATTAAGAGTTATCGTTTCACTAGTTAATTAGGCATAGTTATTTAAAGTAGCCTATTATTATTCATTATTCAAATTAGTATCATTTTGTAATTATAACAGTATCAATACCACTTATTAATAAATTGGTATTTGAAGCCCTTGCATAAGGCCCATGTAATCTGTTGTCATGCCCATAAGTTTAGCTAGAAAAAACATAACAAAATGATAATTATTATTTTTTCCTTGTTATCTAAACTTCTAATGTTAACAAGTTCACTACTTGTAGCTTCTTAATTTCTAATGGTTGCTACCTTTAGATTACTAATAATCGATTAAAATTGACCATTTTAGAATTTATCTCTTATGTCTTATAACCTGACTCAAAAGAAATTTAATTAAATTTTCCTTTCCAATATAAATGTGCATATATATTCACCATTATACTTAAATATGTATATTTATTTACTCATATTTAATTACTATTTATTTTATTATATTATTTATCTTATTACTTCCTTGTCAATCTTGATGATAACTTCACCTTCACTTCCTTGACCTAATTCATGTGTTCTCGAAAATAGCTCCATGTTTACAGATTTGTTATTCAAATATTTTCCTTCCAAGACCTGCAAATGAGATCAAACAACTTCTCTTCTATATGAAAAATCATCCTTGGGCATTTTTTAACCTCCACTTAAAATGTGAGCAGTATGAGGCTAAACATTATTATCAACATCACTCTTTCTATCCTTATTTATGTAGCCAGTTTTAATTATGCCCATTTCTAAACCAGATTCAAAAAAAGGAGTCTCAAGAATAGTATCATTTCTAACCTCTCCTTTTAGTTCTTCTTCATAATTTGATATAGAATCCTTCAACTGTGTTCCATTTGGAAAAATATTTGATGCTTTAGGTTTCTTACAAGCTGCAATAGAATTTTTTAGGCTACCACTATTTGAATAAGAAGAAACACTATCCTCTTCATCGCTTGAACCACTCGCAGACTCATCTTCATCCCAAATGTTCATATCATTAGAAGAATCTAACTGTGCACCAATCTCACCTCCGTCCCATAAAGGACCAAAATTTTCCCTATTTTTTCCTTAATTATGGCCATCTTCGACTATTGATAAACAATGTTCATCCTCAGCTATAAATTGATCAACAATTAAATTCATGAAGATAGGATTATCATATATTTCAAATTTATCAAAATTTAAGAGAGGGTTAGGATGAATTGACCATTTTTATTCTAGATGAAAACATGTATCCACATCCACCACTTCTTTGAAGGAGAAAATGTATTTTGGAATAGGGAGGAGATTCAACATATGGTCTTTTAGGTTGGTTTCAGAAGAGAAAGACTTATCCTTACAAGGGGAAAGAGAGGCAATTGATGTCTTCTTTTGTGGCTCATCTTCTTCATCATCACTAGATGAGCTGAGATCAGTTTCAGCCTCAATTGAGGTATATAAACTAAAGACATGATCATTACAATATTGATCTCATTCCTCATTGGGCTGCTGCATGCTATCAAAAAATTTCAGATTGATGTTTTTAGTAGTCGAGTAAGGTAATTCTGCTTCTTTATGAATCTTAACTCGACATCTAGATAATTTCTTGTGACTATCTTTAGGCTTCACACTTGCACCTGGTTTCCATTTTCCCATGGCTATAAAATCATCCTCAACTTTTACCACTTCTGATTGATCTCTCTCAATCCCTTGATCTTTATCTCGTTTGAGGATTAATTGAATGTCAAGTTCCAGAGTAGAAATAAATATGTGAAATTGCATCTCCTCATTGGGTCTTTCTAGAATAAGGATTCATTGAAGAGACCGATTGAAATGGTAAACAAAATCCTTCATTGTTTTCTCTTTATTCTTCAGGATATGAAAGAATAGTCGTAGGGTGGCCGTAATGTTGATCGGGGTTTTATAGCAATGGAGAAATTTTATTTTAAGAACATTCCATTTGGTAATGCTTCCCTTCTCAAGTCCAATGTACCATTCCATCACTTTCTCAATCAAACTATCAATGAAAATTCTTACAAAAACATCCTCTTCTTGAATTCCTAAAATTCCACTTACTATAGTCATAGTCGGGATGTGTTCCTCAGGGTCTTGTTCATTTTGGCCAAAAAATTTAGGGAACCGCTTTCGAGAACCATGGGGTAAATTATAGTATTTTGGAAGGAAAAGAGGTCCAACTTGATTACACCAAAGATTCAAGGCCATAGATGATCAGAGTCGCCAACTCACACGGGAGTAAATATGGGAAAGAAAAATTATTGGGTTAATTTCTGGGTGGTGGATGAGCCAACAGTGGATACTGAAGTTGAGGAAGGGGTGAGTCCCTTGAATTATGAAATAGTCAATTAGGATGACAAGAAGGGTCGTTGTAGTACACGAATATCAACCTTGGAGGTCATTCCACTATCGGTACAGGTGGATGGTGGGCCAACTCTTCCTCTTCTTCCAAAGCAAGATTCACTCACATATAATTTGCTACGTTCCTCCTATATCTATAGGTGAGAGTGTTTAATTGTGAAATTATGTATTATTTCTCTTCTCCCACCCAATCTAAATCTAGCTACAAAATTGGAAATATGTTATCATGAGGAATTACCATCTTGCCGCATGATGCAACAAAGATTTTTAGAATTTCCAATCAATTTGATTTATGTCCCCAATAGAGTTGCCAAAAATATGTTAGTGAATGAGATGGCTCTTGGACAAACAAACTTAAAATGAATGAATCCTAGCCTAGCTAGCACTAGTATAAATTCACTAACGGCTCTGAAAAGAGCAAGGTAGGAAAGGTAACTAACACCAGTTCATAAAAATGAAACTAATGTGAGAGTGTAAATCACAAGGTCATACATAATTAAAAAAAAGATTGAAAATTTATGACCGTCTCATCAAATAAATAAGATCAAACTACAATAAATGAATGCCAAACATCCTATCTCATAAAGAAGACATAATCATATGCACACATAACACCAAGATCAACATACTAAGCATATCATTAAATTCATAACACCCAGATCATGAATTATTACAGTCTGAAATAAGTGTCTAAATCCCTCTCGATAACACCACAATGTGTATATCCAAAGAACCCCCATCTTCTTCTTTAGTTTCAAATATATAGTGAACCAACCCCATTGAATGGTCACCATAGCTGTTACTAAAGTTGAAGGTATACTTGTTTCTTCCCATCATCTTGGAAACTGTTAAAGCTCAATCAAAATAATTGAACTAGGAAATGAAATGGAATCAGGCAAGAAAACTGATCTTTATCTCACCAACGGTCGCCGAATGACCCTTCACATATTCAAATAATTAATGTAGCATCAAGGTGACACCGTATGATAGCATGTGTCTATCGTCTGATTGGAAATGTAATTTAAATTATTTCAAATCAATCATTTATTCGAACTGAAATTCTATCTCATTAAATTTCCTTAGGAGAAAGCACCAATGTCCAATCAATCTTCTATAAATTCAACTAGTGTCACCACTCTTCACCATTTAGAAGAATCTAACATGGAAAGAACCTACAGCAATGGTGATTCTACAAATGATTTCATTATCTTGGAGGAGATTGAATGTAGCCCACTATTCAGACATCTATCGGATCAACTGAAAGAGGTCTTCACAATACAAAGAGAGGTAGAAGAAGAAGTGATTTGCAGAATTCTGGGTGAATTATTCCTAAGCCAAGTACATGTACACAACACCACCATGTTGGAACATTTCATATACATAGTCGTCAAGACTTATGGCATCACAAGTGGGGAGTAAAAGCACTGGAATGCCTAGTGAAGCCTAAATTCCATCATCGTGTCAAGGTGGCTATCACTTGGCTCAACCACTATCCACGGAATGGACTGATAGTTGACACTATTTTCATAATTTCAGCCCTCCAAGATGAGACATTGGAGGAAGTTTTTGCTCTTTCACGCTCAAGAATCGTAAGGAATGATATGAGACTCTTCGTGCAGTTCTTGTAGTCTCATGAAAACCTGTTGTCACCTGTTCAATTTGAACACCTCTAGACTCTAAGTGAGGGAATTTGAGTCCTAATGTTTACCCTATGTTCTTGAATGAAATTTCCTCTTTTTTGTCCTTTCTCATCGATATGAACTTTTTGTAATCGAAACAAACAATTTTTTAGTGTTGATACCATGTACACACGATCTTATATATAAATAAAATATTTTTTTGGTATATCTGTATTCTCTTATGCATGGATTTTTTTGCTTCTATTCACATCGTTTCTGAAAATGATAGTTTCTTTTTCTGCATAATACATTGGTTATATGAATTAAGCTTACTATTATTCCATTAATCACTGAAATTTTTTTGGGTGATGAAATGGGTAGTTCGTATAACCTAAAAAAACACCACTTAGGATTCAAACAATTTGAAGAATGCCACCCAAAGGTATAAGTTGCAGGGGAATTCACTAAGTTTTAACACATGACAACTCATCATACGAGTTATCCATACACACACACCTTCTTTCAATAAAATGATAAGTTTGAATAAAGTCATAAAACACCACCTAGTGAAAGTTGTGACAATGCAAGAAAGTAAAATTAGAAGTTAGAATAAATAACGAAAAACCCCGCCTGAGTTTGAAAAGAACCAAAGAATGCCACTCGAACATAAATTTAAGTAAAATGACTAAGGAAAATGAAGTAGGACAATTTAAAGGGGGAGGGGGTCATGCTTATGAGTAACAAATATGTAACGACATGCTAAGCATGATCGGTTGGAAGGACTCAATTCAGGATTGAGCCCGCATGTTAGTATTGAAATTTGAGAACATCCATATGTTCTTTGTGGTAGAAAAAATCCTTTTTGTGTCGACCACCTATGATATCCATTCAAATGATATCCATGTTCGCAGCAAAATGTATGTATACTATTTTATGGGGCCAAATGGTACGGACCACTCGAGAGTAAATCTATATAGAACAAGATTAGTCTTTAAACATGTAAATGTGTATTAGGGAATGTATCCCTATGTCATACTATTATTTTCATTTGAGCCGAACAAACAAGCTTCACTCAGAATTTAGATGGGAATGATGTTATTGTTCTATTATGACTTTGGTTATATTGATTTTTGAAAATAATACTGCATGTATTATATCATTTTATGGCAGACAATATATCGGCCATTAAAGGTCGAGGGTGTATGAAAACCCTCATAGCTTATGAATTTCTTCTCTTTACTTCTTGATGGCACATATGTATGTGTATATATATATGGTTGTATGCTCATTGACCATGTGTAAGAATCATATAGATTCGAGTAGTAGCATATAATATGTAACTCTTAAAGTGATAAATTGTGCCTTGGGTATGAGGCTAACAATACCATTAAAACATTATATGAATAATTTTAATTCGATAGCATAGATAATGCAAATTGAGCCCTAATATTTTCTTTTATAAGCATATGTGAATAGAATGTAGACACTACAATGTTCTAAATAAACATAGAGAAATAATTGTTTGTTTCTTGTCTAAAACAAAATGGTTGGAGAGTAATGTTGTGTTTTTCTAAGCAATTAAAAATATTAATTAGCAAAGATTAATACTGAATCTTAGATGTATTTCTGAAGATGATTTTTTCTTTTCATTGTGGTGTAAGTGGAACATAGTTGATAAGACCAATATTTATGTTTCTGAAAGAAAACCAATATAATTTGGTCTGTAAATATGCTTGTTGAACGGATTTTACTTTTAATATTCTTATAAAATATATACACATATACAAACTATGAATAATATGCATATATGTGATCGTGTATAAACTCATCGTTTATGCATGTGCACATACATGTGGTATACCTTCTTGTTCAACCCAATTTACTCATTTGAATATGACTATTTAATTTCATTTGCAATGGAAAGAACTGTAGAAATGGAACAATGTTGAATTGCAATACGAATCTTAAGGAAAGATAGCTATATGATGAATAGATGAAGGGCTATACCATATTTTAGATGGTTACTTGTTTGTTGAAATTGAAATGGAATGATATAAAAGTACTAGATGATAGAATGAAGCACATTGGAATATGATTCTAGTAAATGATCTAAAAGGGAGGGATACCCCTTGTTTATGATAGGTAATTCTTCCAAGAATGGGTGCCAGAGAGTGTAGATTTTCTCTTCCAAATCTAACCTAAGTTGCATTTTATGTAGCATGAGCTAGGCTAGGCTTTGCAGTTAATTTTTTTACAGAACAAACTATTTACGATTTATCCTCTCTTTGTTATTTATTTTATTTACCGAATATGGAACTTGCATTTTTTAATGGTTGATAGAAATGCATGTAGTTAGGCATGCACATATTCCACCTTGCAAACTGTTTCTCTTGTTGGAATGTGATGTTGTTGATTGTTGTCATTAATGGTTTTCATTGATGCCAACATATCTTGGTTAATTGATTAAGGTCCAAATTTTTTACTTTGGTGATCCATCTTGGCGTACACTGAATGTTGTGTTGTGATGATCCATCTTCGTTCCTCCTTGTCCTAGTCCCGTACATTTTGCAGCATAATGAGATACACTCTTTTGGGTCTGGACCTATCTGCAAAGTGATTAGTTTGTCCTAAAACATTGCTTGCATTTTAATGTGTATATCCTACTTGTTTCTAGATATCATGGTTAATATGTAGCATGTTGATTTGAGTGAGGAGGTTATGTGTGGTCCACATTTCATTCCCTTCCACCGTGAGAATGTTTTTGTGGTGACCTAATTCAAATTGTGTTCGAATGACTTAGGAGTTTATGGAAGCATGAAATGAAATTGTGTTTGGCCAACTTGAGAAGATTATGAAGGCATGGAATGGTATAAGTAGAAGTTGATTATGTTCGATGAAAGAAAGTGTGGTGAATGCGAATCTAAAAATCTAGACATTATGTGAAAGCATACCGGAGACAAAAAATAGTGAGTTTTTTCTGATGTCACTATTGGCGGTAGTTATTTCTATGATGGATTCCCTTTTTATCATTCTTCTAGAAATGAGCCATTTTCTGAAGGTAGTGATCCTTCCTCTTTTGGCATTGAGCCTTTGTTTATCTTTGGTTGTAATAGCCGGGCAGTGAGCCCTTGTAAAAATCACCTTAACCGATGTCACCTTAACAAGTGTTTTATAATTAAGAATTAGCATTCTCCATGGTTTTCCCATCTTAGTTTTTCATGTAAATTTTGGTGTTCTTTTGTGCATTATGAATAGTTAAGTGATTTCATGTTCATATCAGTTTAATTTCTATCTGATTGATTTGAGTTTTCTCCAAATTAATTAAGGATACAAAAATTATTTTATAATAATTGATTCACCCCCTCTCAGTTATAAAGGCTATTCTACAATTGGTATCAGAGATTTCATTCCTCGAAGGAGACCTTAACTGCTTGGGGTAGATCCGATGGCACACTAACTGATAATTTCCGTGTTTGATGGATCTAACTACAATTTTTAGTAAGTGCAGATGAGAGGTTGCCTGATTTATCTAGGGTACAAAACTTGGAAATTTGTTGATACAAAGCATGTTGAACCAGAAAATGGTCCTTCTAGTATTGATGAGATTTATGCCTATGAAGAGAATGAGAAGGAAAGGTATGCAATATTTAGTGCTTTTTCTAAGACTGAGTTAACAAAAGTTATTTCATTGGAAACTGCTTATGATGTTTGGGAAAATTTGAAAGAAATCTATGAAGGAAATGATAGATTCAAATTATCAAAGAAGTTGACAGCCAAGCGCAAATATGAAAAATTGAGGATGGAAGAAGGTGAGGATATAGCAAGATATTTTTAGAGAGTTGACAGTGCAGTAAATGAAGTCAAAAATCAAGGAGTCACTCTGATAGATGAAGATATTATGGAGAAGATTCTGATGACCCTACCAGAGAGCTATAGTGACAAGATCTCAGCTATTAAGTAAGTTTATGATCTAAATAAATTCAGTAGAGAGCAACTATTTGGCACCTTGACCGTGTTTGAGATGAGAAAATTTGGAAAATAAAAGGATAAATTTGAAGCAACCTTCAAAGCCACAAAAACAAAAGATGATCTGGATAGTGAAAGTTCTGACGAGTTAGAAGCAAACTTCACAAGAAAAATAGAGAAATGTACTGACAAGTACAAAGGTATGCTACCTCTTAAATTCTTTAGATGTGGAAAGATTTCTCATTTAACAAATAAGTGTTCGGGGAAAAGAACAAGGCGAAAATTTAAAAAGATCAATAAGAAGGCCTATTATGTTAATAAGAATGCCAATATTTTAGATGATAAATCAAATTATGAGGATTGTTTGTTTTTGGTAGAAAAGGATGAACCTAGATTTGATATCTCTAATATCTTCTAGAATCTAATGATAGCACTGAAGTTGCATTATTTTTCAAAAGAAATAGAGATGAATGGTTGATTGATAGTGGATGTTCGAATCATGTGACTAGTGATAAAAGTAAGTTTGTAAAACTTGAGAAATATGATGGAGGTTCTATTAGATTTGGAGATGATAAAACATCACAGATTGTTGGAATTGGTTCTATTACCTTTGGTGGAAAACATAACACTAACAATGTTTACTATGTGAAGGGTCTATATTATAATATTTTGAGTGTTGGACAGATGTGTGAGAATGGCTATAATGTTGTATTTCAAGATGATGGTTGTGAGATCCAGAAGAGTTTTGGAACTATTATTGCGTCAAGAAAAATAACAAGTGGGAACATGTATCAACTGGAAGGAGCTATAAAGAGATGCCTATTTTCTCAGAGCAATAAAATTTGGATCTAGAACTAGAGGATGTGTCATATCAACTTCGACAACTTGGTAAGGATAAAATCAACAAGGCAAATCAAAGATTTTCCAAGACTGAACAAACCAGAAAGCATTATTTGCAAAGGATGTCAAGAAGGAAAATAGGCCAAAGGAACATTCTGAGGAAAAGAAGCATCATCTACCAGATTGTTGGACCTTGTCCACACTGACCTATGTGGTCCAACTAGAAAAAGAATCTTGCAAGGTGAGAAATATTTCATGCTATTAGTATATGATTATTCAGACTAACTTGGGTCACATTTTTAAGAGAAAAATTAGAGGCTCTAGAAAGATTCAAAATTTTCAAGGCAAGATTTGAGAATGAAGTTGATAGGAGAATCAAGTGTTTAAGATCTGACAGAGGAGGAGAGTTCACTTCTGATGAATTCAACAAGTTTTGTCAGAAACATGACATTAAAAGACAACTATCTGTCCCTAGAACACCACAACAGAATGGTGTAGTGGAAATAATGAACAAGACAGTTCAAGAAGCAACTAGATGACCATGGAAGTAGGTCTACCACAGGTTTAATGGAGAGAAGTGATATATATAGCAGTATAAACTCTTAACAAAGTACTGTTCTAGAGGAAATATGGAAAGACATCATATGAGATATGGCATGGAAGAGCTCCCACAATGAAGTACTTCAAAAAAATTGGAAGTAAATGCTACATCTAGAGAGATGAGGACAATCTTGGAAAGTTTGACAATAGAGATGATGAAGGTATTTTTTGGGTTACTCTACAAGAAGGAAAGTGTGCCGATGTTATAACAAGAGACTGAACAAGATATTTGAAAGTGTGAATGTGAAAGTCGATGAAGATGTTCAAATAAATCCTGACAGGCATATTGAATATGAATAAGATAACTCAGATGAAAAAGAAGAAAAGGATAAGAAAGAAGAAGAAGAGACAAAGGAGGCTCTGACAACCTCAATAAAAAATCCAAGGTATGTATAGAGAAACCATTCAGAAAATCAGATTATTGGAGATCAAAATAAAAGAATCATCACAAGAAGCAAAATAGTCCAAGAGAAAGTGTTACTATGTCTACTCTTAGAAACTGAGCCAAATAATGTGGAAGAAACATGCAATGATCAAAATTGGGTGAAGGCAATGAAAGAAGAAGAGCTTGATCAAATAGAGAAAAAACCGACTTGGGAACTTGTGCCCAGATCGATAGACAAAAATGTAATTGGAACAAAGTGGGTATTCTAGAACAAGTTGGACAAAAATGGAAAGGTAATGAGAAAAAAGGAAAGATTGGTTTGCAAAGGTTATAATCAGATCAAAGGTATTGACTTTGAAGATACATATTCCCTTGTTGCCCGAATGGAAGTGATCTGGATATTCTTGGCCTTTGCAACTTATAAGGATTTGAAAGTCTATCAAATGGATGTAAAATTTGCATTCTTGAATGGAGAACTGAAGGAAGAAGACTACATTGAGCAACCAAAGGGATTGAAGTCTAGAAGTGACCCGGATGTTGTTTGCAGGTTGAAGAAAGATTTATATGGATTGAAGAAGGCTCCTAGAGCCTGGTATGATAGATTAGACAAGTACTTGATTGGAAAAGGATTTCAAAAGGGATTTGTCGACAGTAACTTATACTATAGAATTCACTTAGATCAAATATTGATTGTTGTGGTTTATGTTGATGACATAATCTTTGGAGGAAATGATGCTATGTGCAAAAAATTTGCACATAAAATGCAGAAAGAATTTGAGATGTCTATGATAGGTGAGTTGAATTCTTGGATTGCAAGTAAACTAGAACAGAAAAGGAATTTTCATTTCCCAATCCAAGTATACCAAAGAATTATTGAAGAAGTTTGGGTTGGAGAACTCCAAACCAATTTTAACACCTATTATTCATAGCAATTTTTACACCTATTATTATTGAATGTAATTTGACAAAAGAAGATGATTCATGTCAAGCTAATGCAAGTATGTATAGGTCAATGATTGGAGGATTGTTGTATTTGACTGCTACTAGACCAAACATCATGTATGTTGTTTGGTTAGCATCTATATTTCAGCAAGAACCAAAGGAATCACATGTTGTTGCAGTAAAAGGGATCTTCAGATATTTGAAGGGCACAAAAGATATCGGGCTATGGTATCCAAATGATTCAAATTTCACTTTGACAACCTATACTAATGCTGATTGGGTTGGGCGTGTTGATAACAGGTGGAGCACAAGTGGTGCAACTTATTTCCTTGGCTCCCAGTTGGTTTCTTGGTCAATCAAGAAACATGATTCTATATCTTTATCTACTATTGAAGCTTAATAGATTGTATTATCCTCATGTTGCACTTAGGTATTTTGGATAAAACAAACATTGAAGGACATTGGCATATCATTTGATGAATTGATCTCAATAATGTGTGATAATACCAGTGCAATAAACATTTCCAAGAATCTGGTACAGTACTCTAGAACAAAGCATATATCCATCAGATATCACTTCTTGAGAGAGAAGGTATTGGAGAATGAGGTAAGACTTGAATATGTACCCACAAAAGAGCATATTATAGATGTTTTCACAAAAAATTTGAGTAAAGATACTTTTGAGTATCTCCAATAGAAGATAGGGGTTCTTCCCCCTCTCGGTCTACAATAATTTACACCGGGGTTTGCATTGGTCCAAGGTATTATATGCTCACTCTTATCTGGATCAATGCTTGGTGGATTCCTAATAGGGGGAGAAAAGTAAGTTTCTTAGAGGGAGTATTTTCCTTTTTTCCTTGATGTCAAAGGGAGAGAAGAAAAAGAGGCTCCTTGATGATGTTTATTTATTTGGTTTGTTGTTGATGAATGCTACCATCAATTAAAAAGGGGGAGATTGTTGGAATGTGATTTTGTTGATTGTTTTCATTGATGTCAACATATCTTGGTTGGTTGATTAAGGTTCAACATTGTTACTTTGGTGATCCAACTTGGCATATTCCGAATGTTGTGCTATGATGATCCATATTTTATCATGCTTGTCCTAGTCCCATTCATTTTACAACATAATGGGATACACTCTTTTGGGTCGGGACCTATTTGCAAAGTGGTTAGCGTGTACCAGAACATTGCTTGCATTATAATGTGTATATCCTACTCCTTGGTGTTAGATATCATGGTTAATATGTAGCATGTTGATTTGAGTGAGGAGGTTATGTGTGGTCCATATTTTATTCCCTTCCATCGCGGGAATATTTTTGTGGTGACTTAATTCAAATTGTGTCCAGTCAACTTAGGAGTTTATGAAAGCATGAAATGGAATTGTGTTTGACTGACTTGAGAAGATTATGAAGGCATGGAATGGTATAAGTAGAAATTGATTATGTTCGATGAAGTCAATTGTGGTGAATGTGAATCTAAAAATGTAGACATTGTGTGAAAGCATACTGGAGATAAAAAATAGTGAGTTTCTTCTGATGTGACTATTGGAGACAATTATTTTTGTGGTTGATTCCCTTTTCATCATTATTCTAGCAGTGAGCCATTTTCTGAAGGTAATGAGCCTTCCTCTTTTGGTAGTGATACTTTGTTTATCTTTGGCTATAATAGTTAAGCAGTGATCCTATCGGGAAATGAGCCCACCTATAGTGAGCACTTTGGTAGTGAGCCCTTATAAAAATCACCTTATCTGATGTCACCTTAATCGGTATTTTATAATTGAGAATTAGCATTCTCTGTGGTTTTTCCCATCTTGGTTTTCCACATAAATTTTGATCTTATTTTGTGCATGGTGTTGTTAAGTTCTTTCATGTTCATATCAGTTTAATTTTTATCTAATTGATTTGGGTTTGCTTCAGATTAATTAAGGATAAGAAAATTATTTTATAATAACTAATTCATCCCCCCTCAGTTATTTAGACTATTCTACATCTCTTGCTAAGTGTTTCGTGTAGGGTCACGTATTCTTTGATGGACTGAAGAATTACAGGGAAGCATTGCTTCATGGTTGGGTTGAAAAGCACCTCAACCATGTTCTTTTCCACTAGTGGAGGCAACTTGTCACAAAGGAATTTCAATGGAATTCTATTTTATGTACCTGTATCATTAATGTAATCATTGTATTGACTATGTGGTGATTGAATGTCAAGTCAAAGTTGTATATTGGCTATTGACATTTGGAAATGAATATATTCATATTTTTTATTTATTTTAATTTATGGAAATAAAATTGCTATGTTGGAAAATAGCTATGGGATTTTATGTCTTAAATGTATATTAATAATGTCAAACCAATCCTTCATCTCTTCTCTTTCTTATAGGTTACTGATCTGAATTTTATTGGAGAATATTGAAGACCTCAAATCAATATCAAGAATACAAATACCTTCTTTCTTCAAATTAGGGCAAGATCAACTATTTACTGACAGACAAATTTTTGAAGCTAATTCCAACAAGGAAGTACATAAAAATTGTGATGCTCTTATATAGGTCCTGAAACTCAAAAAACCATTATTTTTTAGACAAGGGCACCCTTGCTCTTGTCTAACTAGTTTGAATCCAAATTTGAATGTCGGGCTCCTTATTTCCTACTCTTTAATTTCTTATTTTTTGTTTTTGTTCATCAATTCTATACTTTTTTGAATTACTACAATTTGTTGTACTTACATAATTGACCTAGTTTTGAAATTCTCACACCCATCACATCACTCAATTCATATAATTTCATCCCAAAACATTCAAAAAGGGACCAAAAACATGATCAACCATTCTGGCTCTTCCTTAAGGATAGTAGCCAAGTGTTCTCTTTCAATCATTTTTGTGTCTCTCGAATGTTAAAGGTGAAAAGTGTGATTTAGGTTAGTATTAGTCCTAAATCCATTTTCACCTCATTTCATATCCTATACATCATCTTAATTTTATTTTATTTACCTTCCACCTATCATGCTATATAAGATTTAGTTAGCTGCCACCTAATATGATAGTTCAACAATAGTTAGGTTCCACCTATCATGCTAAATTAGATTTAGTTGACTCAATCCTTCATGCATTGAATAGATTCACCTCTACTCCATATAAGAATGAGATTATTTTCACTATGTAGCTTATCCAAGAATTTTAATTAATCATTCATTTTATTGTCCTATTTGGAAACCCATAAATTTATATCTAGGTTTTCCTTTTTCATTTTCCTATTTGGGAACCCATAAATTTGATAATTTCAAGAGTTTACGGTTGCCCTAACCCACGTAATAGTCCATTATCATATTGGGATAGTCATAACAATATAGCCCAAAATGATCAAGACAATTGGGGTGGGAAACAAGGCCTCCTCTAGTGCTCATCCATCCACCTCAACATGTTCATGTAGTTGATTTAGCCCCATGAGATGAAGAATGCAAAATATGCCTCCCTACAACTTTTTATTGATTGCAATAGATAGTTTTTGCAACTTCCAAATTTTTTTTGCAATGCTCAAATGGATTGGAGATTTAAAATTTGAGAATTCTTATTGTGGAGGGACGCTACATGTACCTATAGTTTTAGGAAAAAACAGTTGTAGTTGCCACAAATTTTGAGAAACAACCCATCATAGATTGGTAGCTTTTCTCACTTAGGACTCTTAAGAGATTATAATGAAATAGTGTAGCCCAAAATGATTGAGACAATTGAGGTTTGAAACATGAACTTTCCTAGCATTTAATTGTGCACTTAGATGTGTTGGCATTGTCTATTCGGCCCCATAAGACATGAAATTAAAAATATGCCTCCCGACAACATTTTGCTAAATGTAACTAAATTTTTTTAATTTTTTTGAAACATTGTCCTCATGGTCAAAAGGTTTGGAGATTTCAAAAATTGAGAGAGGTTATTGTGAAGGAACCCTACATGCACCTATAAGTTTAGATGAAATGCTTGTAGGTTCCATGAATTCCAAGAAATGGCTCGTCATAGTTCGATAGTTTTTCCCACTTAGGGCTATTAAGAGATTACATAAGAATAGTGTAGCCTAGAACAATTGAGATAGGTGGGGTAAAAAAGAGACCTTTCCTAGCATTCACTTATCCACTTAGATGTGTTGGTGTTTCTTGTTCAGTCCCATGACACATGAAATAAAAAATATGCTTCTTGATAAATTTTTGCTAAATGCAATTGATGCTTCTACAACTTTTGAAACATTGTCACCATGGTCAGTCAAATGGATTAGAAATTTAAAAAATTGAGAGACATTGTTATGGAAGGACCCTACATGAACCTATAGGTTTAGATTGAACATTTGTAAGTGCCATAGATTCTGAGAAACAACCCATCATAGTTTGATAATATTTTTCACTTAGGGCTCTGTTAGTGGACAAATTTGTCCTTTATGAAATTAAATACAAATGACTCTATGATTCCCAAGAAGGACTCATCAAATCATAACAATTGGAGATTACCATCTTGCTTTGAATTTTGATTGAGCTACAACTCCCTCTTCTGATATAATTTTGGATTTTTGAATATATATAGATTTTGGGGTATGCTTTTAACTAGAAAGAAAGAAAACTAACACCTAGTCATAACCATGAGATAGACGTGGAGAGAAATATTCCAATTAAACTAATATGCTAAAATGAAATGGACTAGTGGACAATTAATATCGTCGCTCACAGACCAAATTACCAATGCATGCTAACTCGACTTAGTACAATCTCAATCACTTACTACAAATAAATGAATTAAATGCTATTGAACAACACATCCTCAAAGGGAAGGGATATTCAAATGCTTGTCAAATCTCATAGACTCATTCACAAACATTAGCATCTAATTCATAATTTACTTCACATAGACAATAAACATTCATAGAAAATGAATTAAAACTGTAAAACTTGATCCTTTATTATGATTGATTCTCACTCATGCATCACAGTGCAAGGGGGATCAAAATTTCAGACTCTTGCAACATATTACAACTAAATATTTAAACTTTTACAATTGTAATGGTTAAGGCTTATTGAAACTAATTCTTGGACACCAACCTTTATCTGGCCAAATAATAAGTTGGCCGAAAATTGACTATCCCCTGTCAGATTATGACAACACCTTCATTAATTACTATTTTTAAGAATGGTTATATTGTATCCCATCTTTCAATTGATATGAAAAGAGGATGAATCATTGCTTACTATAAGAAAACCACATGGATCTCTCTTGTGCGAAATGTTCGCCACCTTCAATTTTTGGTGACTATTGATATGCCACCTAAGATCATTCTGTAATACCCCTCTATTTTGTTTCTTGTTCAAGTTGCTTTATGCTATGTTTGGTTGCAGTTACTTTGATACTGGATACATTTTGTTATGATGTTTTGATCACTTTTATTGAGCGACAACTATTATTGTGGGATGTAGTTATCTGATTATTGTTTCACATGCATTATGGATTAATGATGTTGTAGAGTTAACATGAGATGTTATTATGAGATTACTGGATTATGATGGAAGTGTCAGTTTCGATAAGTGTATTGGTGAAGAGGACGGTTTTGCATCACTCGCTTGCGAGCACCCTACGAATCCGTAATTTCTTCTTCACGATGTGTATTATATGCTGGATATATTGTATGATGTTGTTTACTCGTTTTTTTAGGATTGCAGGTACATGACATCGACTCCACCTAGTTTCATAGGTTTGAGCGTGTCGGTCCAATGGTTAAGTTGAATGGGAGATAGTAGCTAGGTAACATGTGTCGTCAGTCGTGTGTGTCGAGTCATTGTCTGTCTTGTTTTAATGTTATTTAATTCTAAAGGATTCTTGATTTGGAAATAGATATTTAAAATAATTGCATTTAAATCATGTTGACAGTTATTTAATTTAAATAATGCAATGTGGATAAAAGTTTATATTTAAATTAATTAATTATATTTAAATTATTTAACTAATTAAATTTAATCCAAAGGGGTTGAATTTAGTTATTAAATAATTAAATTAATTAATTAAACCTGATGCAAGAGAATGAAAAGAAATAAAAGAATTAAAATTAATTTTGGAATTTAATTTCAACGTGTGGGAATTAAATTAGAAATTGTAATTAAATGTTTATTTGGAAAATTAGTTGCAACTTTGAAAATTAATTTATTATTTGAAATTGCATTTTAAATTGAAAGTGGGTTTTCGAAAATTGAAATTGAAATTGAAATTGAAATATCTAATTTTCATGTAATGTGAATTAGGGTTGTATTAGGTATTTTTGTTTTATAATGAATACATGTTTTAATTTTAGGGTAGGGAAAAAGTTTTAGAAAAAAATACATTTTTACAACAAGAAGAAATTTTGGAAAATTGCACAAGAAGGGTTTGAAGAAAGTTTTGATTGTAGAATTGATTGAAGGAAAGATTGTTTGCATTTGTTGGGTTTTGGATTGGATTCATTGGAGGATTGAAGAAAATTCAGGAAATCTTTGGAGGAGGCTTGCATCAGAAATTCATCTCTTCCTGTAGCTTCTTGTACCAGGTTTTCCTCTTTGTGTTTTATTGTTTTTGATTGTTTTTTTTTAAATAGTAGTGATTAAAGATTTGTTTGTTAAATTTGTTTTAGAAAATAAATTTGATATTAGAAGAAAAGAATTAAATAAATTTACAGCCTTTGTTTGTGAAAATTATTGAGTGAGAATTGTGAAAACCTCAGTTGAATTTATTTTTATTTGGGGAAATCGATTATGTTGTTATTGAAATCAAACATAGAGATTGAACAATGCATTTAAAATGTTTTTAGAAAATGAAACCCTCTGTTTATTATTAAAAATCGGATTTTAAAATCCGCAGGGTAGTTATATTTTCCATGGTAAAATGGTCCGGTTGCGTTGCATATAACTCCACTTACACAAACTAGGTTGTCAGAAAATTTAAAGGGTTTCTGCACCTTGGAATTTTCTTATCTCTGCCAAAAAATCGCAAATACCTAGATCGTATTTTTTGAGTTATACTTGAAACACGAGACTACTGTTAAGTTATTTTTCCATGACTGCTCTGATAATAAAATAATAATAAATTGATATTTATAAATATTAATATTTTATGTATTGTTATTATAATATTAAAATATTATTTAATAATATTTTATATTAAAATTTATAATATTAAAGTATTATATTTATTTATATTATTTTAAATAAAATTTGTATATTAGATTAGTGGAATTAAAATTATAAACATATGGGGAAATTATTGTTTATTTTAAAATGGCATGTTAAATTTTAATTGAAGGAGTTGAATGTTTGATTTAAAGAATGCATAATTTAAAATTTAATTGTGAAATTTAAATTCATGTGTAAAAAGTCCAATTATTAATTTGATTTAATTGGAAAAATATATGTATGATATTGGGTTATAGTCCAAATATTGATCTTATTTTAACACAATAAGTTATGGAAGAGACCAAATGTTAATTTAATTAATTTTATAATGATTTAATTTGTAAGGGCAATTGGTTATTTAATTTAAAGTGAAATGTTTTGAGTTATAGTTGAAAATACTTATTTTGTTAAGAACAATTAGAGAATAAAATATTAGTGTAATTTCTCCCCTATCTGAAAAGATGAATTCTTAATTCAGTTTTATCGATATAATGAATTACGTAATGAAATGAGAAATGGATTTAGAGCATCCAAATGTAGTTTCTTCTATTGCCTGCAATGATTATGTCTTCCGTGTTTATGCTTTGAGAATGAGTTGAATACCTGTTAGTTTATAAGTCTTCCAGATGGTCTATTGTTTGTGAGGGTTGTCGTTGTGATGTCAACCTGTTGTGAATTCTCTTGGTAGTGCATGGGATCGTGTTGTTTTAAAACTAAATCAAGAATTGATTATTATGAAGAGACAATTAATTATTTTAATTTAATTATTTCCTATTTGAACAATTTATTTGTTGAGAATGTATATTTTATGGTTTGAATAAATGGATGTATGTAATAAGAGTTTGGAAAGGGAAACTTTTAGATGAGATTAACATAGGGTGTTGTTGGAAAACTAGAAGAAATATAAGGTTTGGGTTAGGAAATTGAAAAGAATTATTGTAGAAGATTTATGTTAATTTTAAAGGAAAAACAATGGATTCGACTTAAATTATTTGAACTAGTCTATCATTTATTATAAAAGGCACTTATTTAGTTTTTTTCAATTAATTTTGAAAGGGCAATAGTTATTATGTTTTATTTCCATAGAGCAAATTAATCGTTGTGATTGGAATATTAAAGAATCTATATATTTGAGTTTATTAATATATATGTTTGGTGTATATATAATATGGAGCATATAAAAATATGTTAAGGGTAAATTCATTATTGTATTTCATTTTAATAAGATGTATGCAATATATTATTGAATAAAGATTTAAAATGGATTGATTAGTGTATATGGGTAAGTGGATAGAGAAATGATATTTTATTATATTAAAGTGATTGCATGTTCTAAATAGAAAATTGAATGAGATGTAAGATTTGGTTAGAAAATGGAAAGAGTTTACTTGCATGGATTTGTGTCGATTTAAAGATAAATTGAAAAATTGTTTTATTGATGATACAATCAATTATTTTATTTATTAATTTCTATTTAGGTTAATTGAATCATTGTTATTGATTATGAAAGAGATATGGATTTAGTATATCCAAAAGTAGTATCTTCCTCATGATTATCTTAAAGGATTTAATTCTCTGTATTCAGTAAAGGGAAGTAAATTTAATTATTTTAGATTTCCAATAATGAAAAGGGAAATAGGGGTTATGATTATTTTAGATGATCTAGTTATCATGTCTTTGAATTTGTCAACACTACCTATTGAATGAGTATGGATTTAGGAAATCCAAATATTAGATTTGATTAATGACTTGAATGCTTTTGCTGCTATGTCGTCAAGTTGCATTGTTAGTTTTGGGATTTAGTGTTAGTCCTAAATCATAAGTCTTCCAGAAGAACTTAGATGATAAGGGTTGTTGAATCTTTATGTCATCCAGTTGTTTTCCCTTGGGTAGTGCATGGCGTCTTTTCAGTTTACTCGGTTTCTTTGAATGGGGATCTTTGTACCTCCTCTGAAAGGAGTGGACTATGTGATTGTTGCCTCCAAGATGTTTGGAGTGAGCTCTATCTTTTGTTTCCTCATTATTTTGGAGTGGATTATGATGCCTAATTGATATGCACTTGTGTTTCCCCTTGGTGGATTGTTTGGGTGTGTGTTGTGGAATAGAAGAGTGACTTTTGTTAGGGGCCAGAGCCCAAAGTGGTAAACTAGGTAACCTTCAGAAGTGAGTTAATCAAGTGATAATTAAATTAATGTACTTAGATAATTAGGATGCAGTTCACACTAATCAAGATAATTTAATCCTCACTCATAGACACAAGGGCTCGTATAGACTTGGGATGAGTGAGAAGGCCTGGAATGGCATAGTCATTTATCTTGTCAGTACGAGAGGTATTTGATGCCGCATGAGTAGGTATGAGTGTCGGGATTCGGTTGAGGCCACCAGGATTACCGGAGCCTATGAAGGATGCCCAGAGGAGATCTCATGACTACTATGCGATGACACTCTATCTAGGACAACTGTTGTTAATTGTTTTGTGTATGGTTATGTGAACATACTTGGTTATTATTATGTCTGGAAGCAATGTGACCTATGTCAATGATGTTGGAGTTGTACTTGATTTGTACTTGTATGGTAATTGAGTTGTACGTGATTTGTACTTGTATGGTAATTGAGTTGTACTTGTTAGTTCATTTGTTTGGTTATATTAGTATGAGTCTGCCTTTGGTTAGAGGTAGTAGAATCTTTGTCCATGTTACTTTGTTACTATCTCCTAGCATGGGGGGTGGGCCTTTGGGTACCACTTGGTTGGGTGGAATATGCACCAAAACCGTTGCGTCCCCATCTATTTGCAGTATTTGGTGGCGAGATATCCAGATGGACAGCTCGCGGTTCTTGTTGTATTATCTTGCATTGTAATATTTCAGTTTGTATAAGTTATTTTATCCCTCTTATGTTTATGAGGTGGAATTTTGTAATTGTAACCTTATGTACTATTGCCTCATTCTGGGAATGAGTGATGTAACTATTGGATTAAGATAATGTTTATGAGATTGTATCTTGGTTGATTATTTTATTAGGTTATGTGGTATTCTTATGATGTATGATGTTTATTTCATAAAGTTCATAATGCTATGGTTATATGTAATATGTATGTGTGGGTTTAAGTAATCCTAACCTTGTAGCCTTAGAGGTTGTTGTTAATTAGTAAGTGAATGTGTATGTTAAATGCACTTTATAAAAAAAAAAAATTGGTTCGCTTAAGACATTAATTACAACTTCCTTTAAGGTTACTCGGCGGGGCATTACACATTCTATGTAGCTTCTTTAAATGTTGAGGATTGCTTGGATCCAATTCAATAGATTTCCATGCCTCATTTAAATTGATTTCAAAGAAAATTGTACATACTTTCAACATTAATTGCTTCCAAATAAGCTTTTCCAATTTTCTTTTGCCACTCTATAAATTAACTTCACTACTATTCATTCTGCACAATGCTAATTCCTTCTTCTAGTATGTCAAGCTCATCAAGTGAAGTGGGTGGAGAGTGATTTCCTAGTTGTAGATGGTGTCGAATATAGTGTTGTTCACAAATTCGTGCTGGACAAACTAAGGGAAGTCTTCCTGATCCGTAGTAATGTGGAAGAGGAATTCATCCAGAAGATCATTGGCAAGCACTTTATGTCTCAAGTGCACACCCAAAACTCCAGTCTACTTGAGCACTTTCTATATAATATTGTGTAACCTCTAGTCATTTTGATTGCGGTTTACGAGCTGTTGAGCATTTGGTTTTCCCACATTATCTTCAATGTGTTGAAGACACCCTAAGAGGTCTCTTTGTTCATTTATGTGTGGGTTTGATTGGTGATGCAATTTTCATCACTTGTGCATTGCATAATGAAAGGGCTGGTCAAGTCATTACCTTGTTGTGTGTTAGCCTAGAGAGGAACAATATGGAGACATTCACCCACTACGTAAAATTCAACAAAAACCTTTTCTCTCTTGTGTTAGAACCTCCAAAATTTGCATGATCTTACCACCCTGACAGACTTTGAATCCAATATGTGAAACTTCAACTTTGTAAAATTCCAAATTCCACAAGCAGGCTCACCTTGCAAATCAATTTTTAGGTTTGCCTGACATTAAAAATTCCATATTGATCTGAAAAACCATCATGTGTATACTTAAGCAAAGCATGATTAGCTCCTTTACATGTATAAATTTTTGAACCAACTATTAAAATATGCATAAATTTAGCCTTAAGGAAAACATAAAAATAATTTTTTTTTATTCCTTAACACATAGGCTCACCATTATAAACAACCCATATGTTTTCCACAATTAAGCTAAGGTCCTATTATAAATTTTATCGAAGAGACTATGCAACATCAATAGGACTTGTTTGAACATCCCTTCGATAATACGAACAAGACATCATTGAGGACACACTACAATGTCAGGAGGAAATAATCTAAAATCCCTTCAATGGGATGATGTGCATTAAAATAATAAAATTCATGACCTTGAATTTGATAGTACTAAATGAAAGGAATTATGATGGGCTCATAAGTATGTCGAAGTGACAACATAACATCAAAGAGACAACCTTTAGAGTCCCTTAGAAAACTTGATAAATAGAAAAAATTATTATTAAAGATATCTAGAGGAAAGACATATATCGAAGAAAGCCAAATATTAATCCCTTTGATATCCCTAGAACAAACAAGCATGAGGATTCCATGAAAGGGAAAAATTCATATCAGCAGGACAAAAATAATGATCCCTTCGATGAAATGATAGCATTGATTGCCTCAGCTTTGATAATATAAAAGGAAAAAAAATCATTGGCCAAAATTAAAATATAATTTAATAAGCTTGTAAATGTATTGAAGTGACAAAATAATATCGAAGAGACTATTTGCAAGGCCTATCCAAGGAAGGGTTCAAAAGGACACTGGGATACCAAAGTGAATTTATTCAAAGTCTCTTCAAAATTATGAAAGAAGGAAAGAGTATACTCTTAAGGAAGACATCGGTGGGAGACAAAGATATCAACAAGAATGAAATATTGTAATTTCGATACAACGAAAACACTTACTTGACCATTGACAAGACAATAGTATTTTAGGGAGAAAATTTACTGGAGATGATAAAAAAATCAACAACCTATATTCAAAACATTTGGTTATACTTTCAATGACATGAAAGTTGCTAGCAAATGACATTGATGAACAAGAGCCGAGTAACTTAAAGACCAAATCTTGGGTTAGTTGGAAATCATTGAGAATTTAGAGGGAAGGGAGATAGAGTGTGGCTATGATCGACGATAAAAGAACCAAAAAAGGAGTTTTTGTTCAAGTAAGTACCTAAGATTGTGTTGAAATTTTAGTATCTAAAACGAGTTAAATTAGCAAGCACAAAAGTAGGCTTTTCAACGAATTGGTATTATGGCAAGTACATCTTAAACTCCCAAAATTAACAGAAAAAAGTTAGAAACTAGAAATTTGAATTAGGACTTGGTAGATCAATGTCCTGGCTCTAGCAGAAGGTCCAAATGAAATGTACAGCTAAATCCTCAAGCCAAGAAATTAGAAGATAAACACAAGGAATTAGGTGACACATGGACCCCGACGAGAGGGTATGATTTGTTCATATACCATTATAAGAAAATGCATAGACACCAACCAATGTCCAACCCTTGGAGACTCAATCTAGGGAGATTGGCCATGCATAATGTATTTGTCAATGTCGAATTGGTTAAGGCACTTGCTGACAAGTATGATCCTCAAATCCGCATTATTTACATTGAAGATGGATCTTCCTTCACTCTAGTTACCAAGAATTACATTTTCATGGTATTTCAATTGGATACCAACACAAATATGAAACTCGGGATTGGGGATATTTTAGCGAAGTACCACAACATGTGTACTAGTTACAAGAGATGGAGGTTGCCACTACACAGGCCCCGTGCTGAAGAAAATTAACTTAGGGTATTTTTAGCAAAAGAATGTCCTCCATTCTCTGTGAGCCTGTTTGAAGAATACTTCCAATATACATACTACTTTGTTTGTCAAGTGCTTGGTTTGAATGGTCTCATATTAATGGCCATAGCTCCAATGGTCCTAGTGACTGATGTACAAAACCAAGATGTCAATCACTTGACTATGTTGAGTACTTAGCAAATTGTATCCATAAAACCCTCACTTCTATCAAGAATAATAATGGAGGTATCCAATTTAGTCATTATTCACTATTTATGCACCTCATTTTGTATGAAGGGTAGAATATGGGAATGTGGAGTGAGCATATAAGAAAAAAATACATAGATGATGATGAGAAAATTAGATCTGTATAGATGTGGACCACAATATGGGATAGTAGATGTGTTAGATCACACTACTTGTATTTTGAAGAATATTTTATGAAACTTTTATACAAACTTCTTGGTCGACCTTGTAACTATAACTTGTCACTAGAAATATAAATATTTCTTTGAACAAAAGATAAAGATCAAAGAGGAAAGGCCAGTCGTAATTGGGGGGATTGGTATACATATGATGACTGTACAAAAATTAGGGTATTTGGTTGTGAGGGAGCCCTGTTGCTGCTACCAAAAACATGTCCTGATAGGGTAGCATATTTGGAAATTGTTAGACAGTTGGCCTATTCATATTTTCTACACCTTAAGAGCTATAAAAAGTAGTCACTCTAGTACTCTTTATTTCAGATTTTTTTTTGTTATTTTTGAGAAGGGGTATGAAGTTATCAACAAAAATCTTGAGCATTATAATTTTCCCAAGGGGAATGAAAGAGGAAAATTTGATCCTAAGCATTTCATAAATGATGTCAAGATAAGCCAATGACTGAAAGGGTATCAAAATTTGCTTCATGTAGAAGATGAATTGATCAAGAACATTGATGGACATCATGTGAGTAGGAGATGACACATGCACAACAAAATCATGGCAGCAGAGGCTTGGAAAATAAATAACAATTCATCATACATAGGTACCTTTTCTAAAGTTATTGACCCTATTGAAAAGATGGATAAATTGGTCTCACATGAAGCTGAATTGACTAGGGATGTACTTCCCTCAATGTTTAAAAGGAAAAGAAATGGGGATATTATGGGGGTATAGGCCAAAAGTGAAATCCCATTGTGTCAACTCTCTCCACAACCTACACCAAAGGTTAGTTTTTTTGTTGGGACATCTATGGCAAGAGAAAAAGAAGAGGTGCATGATGAGGAAGAATGTGTGCAGGTGATTAAACCTGTTATTGAGGACTATGGGCCCCCACCAGAGATGAATGTAGTTATAATAGAGTCCTCAGAATAAATATTAGATGATGTGAGACATCGTGCTAGCCAAAGGCTTATTTTTTATGAATCTTTTGTTAAAACCCCAAAATTTAAGTCATTTGTTTATGAATATAAAGGTAAATTAATTAGAGAGAAGATTGAGGAGATCACTCTTGAAAAGGAAGCAAAGGCTTTAAAAGAATTGTAGGAAGAAGTAGATAAGGAAATGGAAGAAATCACTTTGGAGAAAGGAAGGAAACTACTAGAAGCAGGGGTTATGCTTCTCTCTGGGTGGGATACGAGCTCTACTATTGTATTTGATAGCTTCCGAAGAATTCAAAATAAGACCCTACAATTACGCATAAAAGGAGTGGATAGAATTTACACTGGGTCATGGTACAATCTTGATAATGAAACTTTGAAAATTTGGGCCCTATATCCACCAAACAAAAGACCTGCAATCATTGATGATCCTGACAAGGTATTTGGCCATCTTCTTGTACAAAGGGTTGGAGATAGTGATCCTATTGAAACTACAAATTTGAATGTTAATGTTTCTAAGTTCACCAAAGCTCAGATTGAAAGGTTGGTGAAAGATAACAAAAGGTATATGATTGAAAATGAGAACTTAATGCAAGAAATGGCCAACCATAAGGACAATTTGCCATCCTCCTCAACTACTTACTCCTAATTGTTGGATGATGATAACCAAGTATTAGAAGCTATGTCAGAAAGTGCATATTGGATGGATAAGGCCAAGAAATTCCAAAATAAATGTGATAAATTGGAAGCAAAGATGAGATCCATTAAATTCAACATTGTTTCAAAATTGATAAAGAAAAGGTTTGAAAAAATACTTGAGAAGGTTGATAGAATATGAATAATTCACACTATAATGTATGTTGATTTTTAGGAGCATAAAAGATTACATCTCAGAATGGTGGAGAAAAAGGAAGAATTAACAACTAAAGGAAATGTTTATGACCAAGTATTCAAAACCTATGATGAGCTAATTGATATGCATGATTGACTTCTTGTTGTACTCATAGAAGAACTTGGTGATTTTGATTAGCCATTGGATAAGTCTCTTCCTAAATTATTTAATGATGAAGGTGATCTTAAGGAGCACAACATATGGAGAAATGAATTGGCTCAATTATTACCAATGGCTCTCAACCTAGTGAATGATGAATTGATGGTGATATAGAAAACATAATTCCATTTAGAGAAAATTTTCACTTCAGAGTTTGTCATGAAGGATATAATCACCAATGTTGACACACACTATACTGAGAGATACACTCAGCACCTTTCCCAATTGAACTTGTTCATTGCATGTGAGACATAAAGACAAAAGGCCTCATTGAAGTCACCTATCATTGGATATACTATCGTGGAGAGAGGAGCTTTCCAGATCCAAGTGATCACAGGTACCTTACGAAGATTAATAGATTGGGGTGTATTGAAAAATGCTTCATACTTCATTGTTTATTTCCTATTGTTAATTTGCATATAACAATCATCATTAAGGTTTTAGTTTATGTTAACGAAAATAATTAAAGAGACACATTTTGAGATGTAAAGGTCTGAAGCTTGTTGCTTCCCATATATATGGGAAACCAAGACCAAATTTTGATCATCATATAGAATATTGTAGCTCACACAAATAAAGAATTTTGTTATGCTACAATTTTAAAAGAAATCAATGGAGAAGAAAGTTTAATCTGGTGCTTGAATTTTGGTCTCAATTATTTGTTGATATTATTGTACATGGTTATATGGTTGTATCCATTTTAATACTTCCTTGTTATTCAGATTAAATGTATTAAGTAAAGCATCATGTTGCAGGCAAGAGGTCATAAGGTCTAGTCTCCACCCAAACCTGTGGTACCGAAGGGTGTATCGCATCAGTGCCATCTGTCATGTGAAATTTTTTTACTAGGCGTACTACAGTTTATAGGGGTATGGATACCCGACTGATTCCTGGAGTCTAAAAAATAAAATAAAAATGTATCAAGTATATGTTTGATTTGTCAAGACACATTTTTTGCTCTTGTGTGATTCCTTTTAACTAGTTCTTTCAAGTAAAGATTAAATCCTTTTAAATGGATCACAGTGGCTTGGAATTCTTATTTGTATTGATAAGAAGTACCCTATAATCACTTTATTACATGTTTACACCATTCATAGAAATTTACTGTGCTAAATAATTAGAGCTACACCCAAATTTAAGACACATACATCATCCACATTCTAACTCCATTGCCCAATAGGATAAGACACTGATCAATTTCATTTAAAACTACATTCCATAAAAAATCATTCATACCTTTCTATTTCTCATTATAGGAGTAGAAATTAGAAACAATAGTTAGCTTAGCATTCAAGTTATCTATTTTAAACCTTTATGCCATTTTGAAGTAGATAGGGAGAAAGGGATAAAACTTCCATAAAAACATTCAATCTGCTCAACATCAATCAAAAGAACATAACATTTATAGAGATACACTCACCTAGATCTAGTAGAACCTAAAGAGAAGGGAACTTTAACCACATTGGTTAATTTTGTTCACTGACCAAAACATTGTTAAACCTAACCATATAACCTGGCATACTCTTAGGGTTTGCAATTTTCAATTTTGAGAACCAACAAATTGATGAATCTATTAGGGATAGCCTAGTAAACCCTAGGTCCAGACCATTTCATCATAAATTCATTAAAGTATTACATTGTGTAAAAACACCTTCATATAACTAAGTAGGGGATTCTGTTGGGGATGAACCAAGGATAATCTTATTTAGACCTCAACACTAAAATAATACCAATTTTATCACTTTTTAGAAAAGTGGGTGGTGAATTTTCTAAGCCATGTTGAAATTATTGTATGAGTGGGAAATTAAAATATATATCAGAGAGGTTGAATCCTAGGCATCAAAGTATCACAGTCTCCCACAACATGGATGGTAGACGTTAATTAAATCAGAACAACCAATAAAATAAAGATAAAATATGGACAAGTGGATAAAGGATAGTTCAAGATCTCATCCTATTTCAAAGAAAAATATTAAAGCCCCCCCTCCAAACAGAACTATAAATATGGAGTCATAAAACAATCAGCATAATGAGAAAAACAATATCATGGAACAACAATTCAATATATACAACTCACCTAAAGATAAAATACATAATGGGGAGAGATTTTTTCCAAGAGAACCTCAGAGTCAAACTAAGCATGGTAGTTTATGCAATACTATCCTCTCTTTTGAACTTGGCCCTCAAAGGATGAGTGAGTTTGAGGCATAGCTTGAAAAATAAAGGAAATACAATGAAGCACAAAGAGATTATGAAGAAAGGATGGCTCAAACATATATAAATGATTCACATGGTGTCACACCACAAATGGTTCATTTCACATAAGCCAACAATAGTGATATAACAACAACAAAAAGGACCACTCAAGAAGTGAAGTAGGATTTACAAAAAATGTAGGAAGAACTTGAGATGGTCAAGTTATTAGAACAAGAGAGACAAGTAGCTCAAGAATTACAATAGTGAAAGTCTTAGCTTACGATAAATGGGTCACAATGGGTACCCCCATAGAAAAATTGGGTACATGCAAATAAAGGTGGCCAATCAATACCACACAATAATGCAGGAGGAAATAATGGTACTACTTCAAATACTCATCAACCACATAACACTTCAATACCACCTCCCCCAAATTCAGTAGGAAATGCATATCATATACTCCCTAGTCAAGGGGTAGTAAATAATCAGAATCAAGGGTATAATTAGTATCAACATCAAAATCCACAAAACATACTCAAAGAAGTACCAATCCTCCTATACATGATAAACAAGGTATGCGACAAGGAAAAAATCATCAACAACAAGGTTCCCAGTACCAATAGTATCTACCTTACTAGGGAAAAAATCCACCTATGAGAGGACATATGAACATAGATAGATACAAGACACTCGATTTCAGTGGTATTCAGGGATACCCAAATTCCATTAGTGTAATACCCCTCTGTTTTGCTTCATGTTCAGACTGCTTTTATGCTTTGTTTTGGTTTCACCTACTATGATACTGGGCATACTTTGTTATGTGTGTTTTGATTGCTACTTATAGAGCGATGAACTATTATTTGTGTGATGTGGTTTATTTGATGATTTGTTTTACATGCTTTAATGATGTAATGATGTTAGTAGATATAACATGTGATTTTATATGAGATTATCGAGTAAGATGTAAATGTCAATTTTGATGAGTGTATTGGTGAAGGGGATAGGTTCGCATCACTCGCTTGTGAGCACCCTATGATCCTGTGAGTTCCTCTACACGATGTGTATTTTATGCTGCTTATATATATGATGTTGGTTACTTTGTTTTTAGGTTTGCAGGTACATGACATCGACTCCACCTGGTTTCACAGGTTTGAGCGTGTTGATCCAACGGTTAAGTTGAACGGGAGATAGTAACTATGTAATTTGTGTCAAGTCTACACCCTAGCCATAGTGTGTCATTAGTCCTATTTGTTGAGTTGTTGATTTCCATGTTTTAATGTTATTTTATTCTGAGGGGTTCTTGATTGTGGAAATAAATATTTAGAATTATTGCATTAGATATTGTTGTTATTTTTGTAATTAAAGTTGATATAGTGGATAGAAGTTTATGTTTGAATTAATTAATTAATTTTAATTTATTTATTTAATTAAATTTAATCCAATGGGTTGAATTTATTTATTAAATAATTAAAATTAATTAATTTAATCTTATGTTGAGAAAATTAAAAGAAAGAAAAGAATCTAATTTTATTTTGGAATTTAATTTTATTTGGTGGTAATTAACTTCAATTTGGAATTAAATTATTATTTAGAATTATTTAATTAAATGGAAACTAGATTTGGTTGTTAGAAGATATTTTAATTTTTCCAGCATGTTAGAGTTAAATTAATTAAGAGGCTATTGAAAGATTATTCACGGAAAGAATTTTGGTTTGAATAAAAAAAGTGAGGAAAGTTTCTTCATGGGGTAGAGATATTTTTTTTAGAAAGGATATTTTTGAGGAAAGAAAAAAATTAGAAATATACAAAGGATTGTTTTGGGGAGATTCTTGGCTGTAGAATTGCATGGGAGTTATTCTGGTAAATTTTGCTGTGTTGGTTGGTTGCTTTCTTGGTTGGAATCACTGGATTGTTGGAAAGAAGTCGTGGAAGCTTTGGAGGAGGCTCTGCATCAAATTTCTATTACCTGAAGCTTTTTGACTCAGGTTTTCTTCTATGATTTTGTATTGTTATTTGTTTGCTTTAAAAAAAATTGTAGTGAATAAAGATTTGTTTGTTAAATCTATTTAGGAAAAGAATTTTTTATTAGAAGAAAGAAAATAAATATATAAATGTAGAAGCTTCTCTTATTCCCATGAAATTTCTTCAAGGAAATTATAAAACCTTTGTAGAATTTAATTTCATTTGAGGTAATTGTTGGTTTCGTTATTAAATCAAACTTATGGGTAAAACAACACATTTAGATTGTTTTAGAAAATTTAATTCTCTGTAGAAAATAAATTTATTTCTAAAACCTCTGTAGAAAATTATGGTGGAGAAACCTAGAGAATTAGACAAATTTTGGTTATAAATTAGATCCCTTTTAGTTTTCTCATTCTTAGATTGTTTAGGAATTCGAGAAAATAGATTAAAGGATTAGTTTGAAACTCTGTGAAATTTAGGAATGTTTTGTGGAATTTTTTTTTTTTTTTTCTCTTCATGTAGATGGTTATTTTCTTTATAATTTGCCTAATTTTACCAGTAAATTAAATTATGTCTAAATATATATATACATTATATGTATTGTAAATTAGTATATATACATATAATAAATATATATATTCATTTTTGTATTAAAGATTTAATTAATTAATTTATTTATTGGGATATCGTCGTCCCATTCTTGGGAAACGAATTCTAGAAAAATTCGTTGAAATCGTAAAATTGTAGGTTATGTTTGAAAAAAAAAAAAAAAATTATTTATGTTAGTGGTTGGTGGGGGCAAATGTACCCCCATCATCCACCATACTCCATTGTGGGAGTGTGTTGCTCCCATGGTAGCGCCCTCCACTAATAGTGGAGGGAGCGCTGCCATGGCAGCAGCGTTGCCCCCGAGCTTGGGTAGCCGGTTGTACGTATGTACAGCCTGGTGCCCTTTATAGTGTGGACAGCTGTACATGCGTACAGTTCAGCATCCCTCTTGAATTTTTCGGGTTCTGTGTTAGTTTTAAACAAAAAACAAAACATATGTTCGGTGGGAAAAAATTATAAGTTATATTTCCATTTTTCAGAAATCGATATGCCTTGGCTTTCATGAAATTTAATGATAGATTATTAAAAACATATATACATTATGTATATATGTATATATTTATATATATAATGTATATACGTTAACACATATATTAATTTTATATGTGTTTTGTGTTTAAGCAAACAACAGATTATAGAAATATATTTATATTGTGAGTATATATCATGATATATATATAAATAATTATATATTAAAATATAATTATGTATATATATCTTATGAGTATATTATCAATATTATAGGTTGTTATTTTAAGCAGTTTTGATTTCAAATTAATTATAATTTTATGTGGATTAAAATTTGAAATGGGGAAATTTAGATAATTTTGTAGAAATGGATGTGTTAGTTGTGAAACTAAAAGAAATTTTCTTGCATGAGTATATTGTGATTCAAATGTAATCAATATCTTGTTTTGATAAAATTAGAATTGTTTTTCTTTTCCTTGTAAAAGTAAAGGCAATTATTTTAGTTTATTATTTATCTAGTCGAAGTAATTGATTATTTATTGCAAAAGTATTAGATAGGGAAATGGATTTAATATATCCAAAAATAGCGTATTTCCTTGCCATTTCTTGTTGTTATTATTTTTCCTTATGTTCAAGTTTTGGGAAAAGGGTTATTTGAGTTTGAATTTGTAAGTCTTCCAGAGGATGTAGGTTCTTGCTTTGTTAAGTCAACCGTTGGTATTTCCCTTGGGTAGTGATATATGTGATTTGTTTCCTCCATGTGTTTGGAGTGAGTTTCCTTTCTTGTTGCCTCCTAGAATAGGGGAGATTGCGTAGTGTAGTTAGTAAGCACTTGAGTTACCCTTGGAGGTTAGTTTTGTATAGTGTGTTATCCATTAGAAGAGTGGCTTTTGTTAGGCGCCGGAGCCCAAAGAGGTAAACTGGGTAACCTTCAGAAGTGATTTAATCAAGTGATAATTAAAGTAATGTACTTAGATGATTAGGATGCACTTCACACTAATCAAGATAACTTAGCCTCACTCATAGACACAAGGGCTCGTTTAGACTTGAGATGAGTGGGAAGGCCTGGAATGGCAAGGTCAACTATCTTGTCCTCACGAGAGGTAGTCGATTCCGCATGAGTAAGCATGAGGGATGGGATTTGTTAGAGGTCACCAAGAATTCTGGAGCCTATGAAGAATACCCAAAGGAGATTTCATGACTAACTATGCGATGACACTATGTCTAGGATAACATTGGGTTTTGTTTTGTGTGTATGGATTCTTTATCATACTTGATTAATTTTATGTCTGGAAGCAATGTGACCATGTTAGAGTTAGACTTATATTATGCATATGTTTGGTTGAGTCAGTATGTCTCAGTATGAGTTTGGCTTTGGTTAAAGGTTGTAGATCTTTGCCCATGTTACATTTTTACTATCTCCTAGCATGGGGGGTGGGCCTTCGGGTACCACTTGGTTGGATGTAACATGCACCATACACCATTGGGTCCACCTTTATCTTCAGTACTTGGTGGCAAGATATCCATTTCGACAGCTTGTGGTTCTTGTTTTTAATTCAAGCATTGTTGTACTTCATATTTGTAATAAGTTATTATACCCCTCTTGTGTTTACGAGGTGGAATTATGTAATTGTAATACTGTTGTACTTTTGCCTCATTCTGGGTATGAGTGATGTAACTAGTTGATTAAGTAATGAATTTATATCATGGTTGTTTATCTTCTTATCTTATGTTGTTTAAGTATGTTGTATAAATTCTTATTTCTTAAAGTAATTAAATGCAATGATTATAATGATGTATGTTGTATGGGTTTAAGTAATTTCGGTTATGTAGCCTTAGGGGATGTTGTTGATTGTCGATGAACATGTATGTTTAATTCACTTAAAAAAAAAAAATTAGTACGCTTTTATCGTGAATTGAAACTTCCTCTAGGGTTGCGCGGCAGGGCATTACACATGGTATCAAAGCCTAGGTTTAAACACTGGGTGCTCTGGGATTATGTTGTACCCATTAAGCTTAGTTGCATAGGTTTTCAAGTGTACCTCGTCTAATACCTTTTTGTGTCTGTGTAGGAGTATGCCTCCCAGATGCGGATGAGGCAGAGGACGAGGACGTGGTCAGCTAGGCGGTTGCGATTGGAGTCAACATGAATCTCCACCTCATGTTACGCGTATACCAAATCAGGAGGAACAACAGGCCTCACAGAATGGCCTAGGGGGTGGTGGTGGACAGTTAGATCCTCCAGGGATCGAAGCTGCACGTAGAGTTTTTGAGGAGGCTTTGGCACTCTTAGTTCTGAGACAGGCAGTGCTAGAGGTTAATCCTGGTGTGAGGACAGTTATGACACCGTTAGAGATGTTAGCCTCTTCCTATATGAGAAATTCAATTCGGTCACAACCACCTTAGTTTTATGGAGTAGGCACCGGTTTAGAGGCTGAGACTTGGCCGATAGGTCTTGATCGATGTTTTTCTATGCATCCTTTTGATAGTAATACTAAAGCATGGTGCACTATTATGCACCTGCGAGGGTTTGCGGCCACTTGGAGGAGACTGGAGGAGCAGAAACTCCACATTGATATGAGTGTTGTGTCCTGGGAGATATTCCTTGAGCGGTTTAGAGCCTGCTTTCTTTTTTACCATTAGCGTCAGTGCAGGGGTGATGAGTTCCATGCCCTACGACAGTTAGCTTTGATTGTGGATCAGTATGAAAGACATTTCTATGAACTTAAACAGTTCACAGGAATAGGAGATGATGAGGGGATGGTCAGGAAACATTTCATCAGGGGCTTAAGTGCCCGTATTAGTGGTGGTGTGTGGGTCTTTGAGCCCAAATCTATGGAGACCTATTTGGAGAAGGCACGACTTGTGGAGGAGAACTTAACTATGGCACTAGGAAGCCATACAGGTGTTCTTATTAGCTATGGTTCAGGAGTTGGGACTAGTGCTTGAGGGGGACAAACACAGGGGGTTGTGCCTCCTAAGACACAATAGGGATCAACACAGGGCAGTTAGCAGCAGGCATTTCAAGGGAAACAAAAAGGTTTCCAACAGAGATTAGGTGACAGAAACTGGAGGAGCATGAAGTGTTTCAACTCTAAGCAATCCGCTTAGAGCGTCTTCTCCACTTTTGGAGGCAGTGCACAATAGTCTAGTGCACCAGTAGGAGGCAAAGGTTATGGTAGAGGCACAAGTTGCTTCTCTTGTGGTCAACAAGGCCATATGGCTAGGATTTTTCCTAACAAGGGCACGTCAGGATTCACACATAGACTAGCAGCGTTAGAGCCGACAGTGGGAGATGCTAGCAGAGGCCATTGTGCGTTCACAATAGTTGATAACCATCAGGCAGAGCACCAGGGTACCGTGGTTGATACTTATGGTATGTTATTGGGTAACCCTGTTACCATTCTATTTGATTCAAGAGCATCAAACTCCTTCATCTCTTCATTTGTAGTGTCACATTGTAGACTGGGGGCCATAAGGCAAGCTAATAGGTGGTAGGTCGAGTTAGTGTCTGGTACAAAAGTTTCATCGCATTCTATAGTACCTAACTGTAGGTTGGAGATTGGACCACTCCTTACTACCTTGGATCTTCGAGATATACCAATGGGATCCTATGATGTTGTCATAGATATGGATTGGTTAGAGGCTCATCGAGCAGTTATTGATTGTTGACGTAAGTCAATTCAGTGCATTAATGCATTTGGTGGCGAGGTTGATATTATAGGAGTACAGAGACTGATATCTTTGAGGATTATCTCAGCTATGCAGTTGAGGAGATTTGTTCGGCATGGATGTCAGTTGTTTGTTGTTACAGTTGAGGACTTGGGATTAGGAGATGGAGAGGAGAAGGTATCTCTTGATAGTCATCCTATTCTTCAGGAGTTCTTAGATTTTTTTCTAGATGACATTCCAGGGATGCCATCGCGGAAAGATATAAACTTTAAGATTGACATAGTACCTAGATCAGACCCTATTTCACGAGCTCCCTACCGTATGACCACCCAGGAGCTAAAAGAGCTCTACTTGCACCTAGAGGAGTTGATAGAGAAGGGATTCATTTTTCCTAGTGTTTCTCCATGGGGAGCATCGATTATCTTTGTGAATAAGGATGGTTCACTTCTATTATGCATTGATTACCGACAATTGAACAAAGTGACGATCAAGAATCGTTATCCGCTTCCTAGAATTGATGACTTGTTTGACCAAGTCAAGGGTGCTACCATATTTTCAAAGATTGACCTTAAGTCAAGATACCATCAACTCCGTATTTTTGACTCGGATACCCATAAGATGGCATTTCAGATGCGATATGGTCACTATGAGTTCACAGTAGTACCATTCGGGTTGACAAATGCGCCCTCTATGTTCATGAGTCTAATGAATGGATTATTTCACACTTTCTTAGACAAATTTGTCCTTTTGTTCTTAGATGATATTTTGATATACTCTAGGACAGTGGAGGAACATGAGGAGCATTTGTGACAGGTATTACAATGTTTACGAGATAACCAACTTTATGCTAACTTGTCGAAATGCGAATTCTTCAAGACTACGATCAAGTATCTTGGTCATGTGATCTCAGGAGAATGTATATCTATGGACCCTTCAAAGATCCAAGCTATCCTAGATTGGCCTACACCCACAAATGTGGTAGAGATCCATAGCTTTATGGGGCTTGCAGGATATTACAAGAGGTTTGTTCAGAGCTTTTCTAGGATAGGGCATCCTATCACTTCTCTTCAGAGGAAAGGGAAGAGGTTTGGATGCTCAGAGCAGTGTGAGATGACTTTTTAGGTTCTTAAGGATAAGCTGACCAATGCATCGATACCAGTGAGTATAATGATGTAGTCAATTTTGCATGAGTAAGCATGAGGGCCAAGATTTGTTAGAGGTCACTAGGAATTTTGGAGCCTATGAAGAATGCCCAAAGGAGATCTCATGACTAACTATGCGATGACACTATGTCTAGGATAGCATTGGGTTTTTTTTTGTGTGTATGGATTCTTTATCATACTTGATTAATTTTATGTCTAAAAGCAATGTGACCATGTTAGAGTTAGACTTATATTGTGCATATGTTTGGTTGAGTCAGTATGTCTCAATATGAGTCTGCCTTTGGTTAGAGGTTGTAGATCTTTGCCCATGTTACGTTGTTACTATCTCCTAGCATGGGGGGTGGGCCTTTGGGTACCACTTGGTTGGGTGGAACATGCACCATACACCATTGGGTCCACCTTTATCTTCAGTACTTGGTGGGGAGACATCCAATTGGACAACTCGCGGTTCTTGTTTTTAATTCAAGCATTGTTGTACTTCATAATTGTAATAAGTTATTATACCCCTCTCATGTTTACAAGGTGGAATTATGTAATTGTAATACTATTGTACTTTTGCGTCATTCTGGGAATGAGTGATGTAACTAGTTGATTAAGTAATGAATTTATATCATGGTTGTTTATCTTCTTATCTTATGTTGTTTAATTATGTTGTATAAATTCTTATTTCTTAAAGTAATTAAATGCAATGATTATAATGATGTATGTTGTATGGGTTTAAGTAATCTCGGTTATGTAGCCTTAGGGGATGTCGATTGTAGATGAACATGTGTGTTTAATTCACTTAAAGAAAAAAAATTAGTACACTTTTATAGTGAATTGAAACTTCCTCCAGGGTTGCGTGGCGGGGCATTACACATGGTATCTGAGCCTAGGTTTAAACACTAGGTACTCTTGGATTATGTTGTACCCATTAAGCTTAGTTGCATAGGTTTTCAAGTGTACCTTGTCTAATACCTTTTTGTGTTTGTGTAGGAGTATGCCTCCCAGACGTAGACGAGGCAAAGGACGAGGACACAGCCGAGTAGGCGGTCACGATGGGAGTTAGCATGACTCTTTGCCTCATGTTATGATTATACCATATTAGGAGGAACAACAGGCCTCACATAATGGCCTAGGGGGTTGTGGTGGATAGTTAGATCCTCCAAGGATCGAAGCTGCATGTAGAGTTTTTGAGGAGGCTTTGACACTCTTCGGTCTAAGACAGGTAGTGCCAGAGGTTAATCTTGGTGTGAGAATAGTTACGACACAGTTAGAGATGTTAGCCTTTGTCTATATGAGAGATTTGATTCGGTCACAACCACCTTGGTTTGACAGAGTAGAAAATGGTTTAGAGGTTGAGACTTGGCTGATAGGTCTTGATCGATGTTTTTCTATGCATCCTTTTGATAGTAATACTAAAGCACGGTGCACCGTTATGCACCTGGGAGGGTTTGCGGCCACTTAGTGGAGACTGGAGGAGCAAAAAATCCACATTGATATGAGTGTTGTGTCCTGGGAGATATTCCTTGAGCGGTTTAGAGCTTGCTTTCTTTCTGACCATTGGCATTAGCACAGGGGTGATGAGTTCCATGCCCTACGACAGTTAGCTTTGATTGTGGATCAGTATGAAGGACATTTCTACAAACTTAAATAGTTTGAAGGAATAGGAGATGATGAGGGGATGCTCGTGCAACATTCCATCAAGGGATTAAATGCCCGTATTAGTGGTGGTGTGTGGGTCTTCGAGCCCAAATCTATGAAGACATCTATGGAGAAGGCATGGCTTGTGGAGGAGAACTTAACTATGGCACTAGGAGGCCATCTAGGTGTTCTTATTGCTAGTGGTTTAGGAGTTGGGACTAGTTCTTGAGGGGGGAAAACATAGGGGGGTGTGCCTCCTCAGATACAATAAGGATCAGCACAGGACAGTTAGCAATAGTTATTTCAGGGGAAATCAAAAGCTTTCCAGTAGAGACAGGGTGACAAAAATTGGAGGCACATGAAGTGTTTCAACTCTGAGCAACCCGCTCAGAGAATCTAGTCCACTTTTGGAGGTAGTGCGCAATAGTCTAGTGCACCAATAGGAGGAAGAGGTTATGGTAGAGGCACAGGTTGCTTCTCTTGTGGTCAGCAGGGCCATATTTCTAAGATGTGTCCTAACAAGGGCACATCAAGATTCACACAAAGACCAGCGGTATTAGAACTGATAGTGGGAGATCCTGGCAGAGGCCATCGTGTGTTCACAGTGATTAATAACCATTAGGTAGAGCACTAGGGTACCATGGTTGATACTTATGGTATGTTATTGGGTAACCCTGTTGGTGCAGGAGCACCCATAGGTTACCTTAGGTTGTCTTGAAGGTCATGTCTTGGCAATTTGTTTAGGTCAACTTAGAAATCTCTTCATGTTCATTTATGTTTGTACCTTAGTGGAATTTTTGATTGGGTTTTGATCATCTAATGAAGGTCATGTTGACCATCTAATAGGCTTAAGGTTTTAGCTCAAGTGAGGTTTAAGACCTTTTAGACCTTTTAGGAGTTTCTTTTCAAATTTTTGAAAATAAAGCTCAAGGAAGCTACAAGCGGCCAAGGAGACGTTAAGGGAGAGAATAAATATTTTAGAGACCCTATTTAAGGGTGACCTCAACATGGGAGTGAGGTTGGAAGCATTTGAATTATTTTCGAATTTTTGAATTCAAGGAGAAACAGTGGTGATTGTGTGTGAAATTCTGGTTTTTGCACTCTAGTGTTGTTTTAATGGATTGAATGTGACACTGTAGCTTGTGTAGGATGTAGAGTAGAAGTTCTTTGAGAATTGAGTGGCATTAGATTGTTATTTTGTTCATTTTCAAGCTTTGTTTGAAGATAGTTTGTTTTCTTTACAATTGTTGATCTGAACTAGGCAGCTTGAGAAGAATGGAGGTTTAGTTCACATTCCCACCATACAAACTGTACGACCCTTTGGGAATTGTGACTAGACTCCATGGTTGTATATACAATAGGGTTAGGAGTCCTTGATAGCACTGGAGTCACTGTGGAGGTCTTCTTCTAGGCGAGCCAGGAAGTGTACGGCTAGGGAAGACTAAAGTACAGAGCACTTGATTTGCAGGGGTGTCCATTTCCTGACAAATCACAGTGTGGAGAGGGCAGGTATGAGTCTTGCCAAGACCTAGTATGGAGGAGGAAACTCCATCAATCCACTTGGTGAGAGGAACACCTAACAATTTGTAGGGAAGTTAGGGAAGGGTTTGAAAAGGCCTAATTTTGCCAAATTGTGGATTAGGGCCTTGTACGGATAGTTGAGGGACAAGACCCCTAAAATCCTTGAGAGGATGGAATATGAACTAGTAAAACCAAGGAAAGGTTGGGGTGTTCTTTGGAAAACATTGGAGAACAAACCTGATTTCTCGGAGAAGGAGACCTAATCGGGGCTCATAGGGCTAGTAGCCTTTTAGACCTAAAAGAGGGGTTTAGTTAAAGCAACTTGCAAATGGAATTAGGTGGACCATCAAGAACCATATTAGGATGTATTGAAGTCATTAGAAACACCTCCACACCCCTGCAAAGCTAAGTTCAAGATTTTGGAGGATGGTAGCCTTTAGGGTGGATTAAGGGCTAAGGTGAGAGTTGCAAAATTGCACCAAGGTCGACTTGGTAGGTAGAGCTATGATGGTAGTTGGGTTGGCAAGGAGAACTAGGCGATCCTAAAAAAGCTATAGGTTGAAGTGGTGGAGAGAGACACCTTAGAGGTCTTCCAAACAAGACCTAGAGCATGAATCAGTGATTGATTCATCCAATCCCCCTATCAGATTGGTATCAGAGCAACAAAAGATTTGGGATTGATTGTTGTATGCCAGAGCTTGAGTCTAGTGGTTCTATAGCCATGGTGACAAATATAGAGTTGGTCAAGAAGGTTGAAGATCAAGAGGAAGACAATAGGCTATTGAGGGAAAGAATAGCTCAACTTGAGCAAGCAATGAATAATGTGCAGACCAAGACCGATGCGGTCAATGATAGATTGGAAGGAAGGGTACCCAAGAGTGAAGAGGTTGCAGAGGAAGACAAGATCCCTGAACTTGACCCTGTTTTGCAAGAAGAGCCTTTCTTGAAGGCATTAAAAGCTATGAGTGGGAAAGCACTTGAAGGCATACCATTGTTTAGTGGGAAATTGGAAGCTGATCTAGTAATGGATTGGATAAAGGGAATGGAAAACTATTTTGAGTGTGATGGAGTCACTAAAGCACAAAAGGTGAAGGTGGAAAAGTCAAGATTAAGAGGTTCTGCCTTGACATGGTGGAAGTTCATTCAGACAGAGAGAGAAAAGGAAGGCAAAAATCCTATTTCTACTTGGAAGGGAATAGTTGCCAAAGTGAGAGAATCATACATGCCAGATGATTATGAGATTTAGTTGCATAAGAAAAGACAAAGCTTGAGACAAATAGACCAAGATGTGAATTAATATACTGAGGAGTTTCAAAAAATTTGTATGAGGTCTATTGTTTTAGAGGATGAAAGTCTTAAGGTGGCTAGGTATCTTAATGGTTTGAAGTGGAACATTCAAGAGGAGATGACTCTTCTAAGTCCCAAGATAGTACACCAATGTTATCAATTGGCTATAAGATTGAAGAAAGAAGCAAGAGGAAACAAGACCAGGCTTCCAAGAGTAGAGGGAAAGGCAGAGATCAAAGAGGACATAGAGGTAGATACCAAGGTAGAGGGACTGAACAAAGAAATCAGGGAGAGTCTAAATTCATAGAGAATGGAAGTGAAACAACTTCTAGAGGAGGCTATGGAAGAGGTAGAGGACCTCAAGGAGGATCAAATAGAGGAAGAGGAGCAGGCAGAAGTAACTCATACTTTTCTAGTATGAAGTGTTATAATTGTGGACAAGTAGGACATCCAGCTTATAGGTGCCCGAAGAAAGCATCTTCATCAAATGCAGAAAAGAGAGTAGCATATGCTCAAGAGGACACCATGAGTATCAAGTCACCAGAGGTTAATCACATTGAATCATAAATGGGGGAGAACCTGATGTTTAGAAGATTTCTAATCAGACAACCAATCAAGGAGAAACCAAAGCAAAGGAGAGCCTTATTCAGGGTAAGATGCAAAAAACTTGGAAAGGTGTGCAAGGTTATAGTGGATTCAGGGTGTATTGATAACATTATCTCTGAGGAGGCAGTGAGGAAGTTGAAGTTGGAGAAAGTACCCCACACTAACCCTTACAAGGTGACATGGTTGAATAAAGGGCAGAGTGTTCTTGTCAATGAACAAACAATGGTGGAGTTCTCAATTGGAGGGTACAAAGATAATTTGATTTGTGATGTGTTTCTTATGGATGCATGCCATCATCTATTGGGCAGGCCATGGCAGTATGATAGAGGAGCCATCTATGATGGAAAGGAGAACACTATCTCATTCAAGAAGGATGGAAAGACATTCAAACTGTAGTCACTGTTAGATGAGAAAGAAGGATAGTCAAAGACCCCTAGTGTCTTATTAAGTAGTGGCAAGGAGTTTATCAACACTCTACAATAAGGAGGTGAAGGATATGTGGTCATGGTGCAACCCAAGGAAGAAGACAAGACCAAGAAGACAGTCATACTAGGAGTAGTCCAGAAGTTGCTAGAATAGTTCAAGGACATAGTTAGTGATGGAACACCAGCAACCTTACCTCCAAAGAGAGCCATTAGTCATCAAATTTACTTCATACCAGGGGCTTCATTGCCAAACAAAGCAGCTTACAAGCTCACACCAGATCAGAACCTAGAAGTAGCTAGGCAAGTGTAGGAGTTGTTAGACCAAGGGCTAATCAGGAAGAGCATCAGTCTATGTGCAATACTAGTGGTCTTAGCAACCAAGAAAGGTGGTAAGTGAAGACTATGCATTAATTCTAGGGCTATAAACATAATTACAATTAGATATAGGTTCCCTATTCCTAGGATTGAGCATTTGATGGATTGTCTTGGAGGAGCTCAGTACTTCACCACGTTAGATCTCAAGAGTGGGTACCATCAAATCAGAATCAAAGATGGGGATGAGTGGAAGACAACCTTTAAGACAATTGATGGGTTTTATGAGTGGAGAGTTGTGCCATTTGGCCTCTCAAATGCCCCTAGCACATTCATGAGGCTCATGAATGAAGTGCTTAAGGACTTCATAAGGATATTTACGGTGGTATATCTAGATGATATACTCATCTTTAGCAAGATAGTAGAATAACATTTAAAGCATGTGGAGTTGGTTCTTAAAAGATTGTAGGAAGAGAGGTTAGCCATCAACCTAGAGAAGTGTGAGTTCTTCAAACAAGAGCTTGTGTATTTGGGGTTTGTAGTATCCCAAGGATCATTGAAGATGGACCCAAGCAAGGTGGAAGCTATCCTAAATTGGCCTACATCAACCACTGGGATAGAGGTAAGGAGTTTTCATGGGTTAGCTCAGTTTTATAGGAAGTTTATAAGGAACTTTAGTGGCATATGTGCACTAGTACTTGATACAATCAAAGGTGGCCTAAAGACTAAGTTCAAATGGACTCTTGAAGTTGAGAAGGGTTTTGAGAAATTGAAACAAGAAGTGGCAACTCAACCCATCCTTTTGTTACCTAGCTTTGATAATTTATTCACTGTGGAATGTGATGCCAATGGAATTGCAATAGGAGGAGTATTAAGCCAAGAAGGCAGGCCTATAGCTTTCTTTAGTGAAAAGCTCAATGAAGCTAAGAAGAAGTATTCTACCTATGACCTAGAACTATATGCTCTAGTACAATCACTTAGAAAATGGAGGCATTATCTCCTACCTAAAGAGTTTGTTGTGTTTATAGATAACCAGGCACTAAGCTACATCAACACACAAGAAAAGTTGAGCAATAGACACTTAAAATGGATGGAGTACCTCCAAGCTTTCAGTTTTACCATCAAGCACAAGAAGGGACAGCTGAACAAGGTGGTAGATGCATTAAGTAGGAGGTTGCTGGCAGTGCAAGAGATACAAATAAAGAGCATTGGGATAGAGAGTTTCAAGGATCTCTATGGAGAAGATGAAGACTTTTCGGAGGCATACAAGGTATGTTCTGATTTTGAGAATCACTTTCATAGTCAATTCTCAAAGTATACATTGCAGAGAGGACTTTTGTTCAAAGGGAATCAGTTATGTGCTCCAAAAGGTTCAATGAGAGAGAATCTCATCCATGAGAAACACAATGGTAGTCTTAGTGGTCATTTTGGTATCAACAAGACAATGGAACTAGTGCAGAGGTTCTATTATTGGCCCAAGTTGCCAAGGGATGTCAGAAGGTATGTGGAGTAGTGTGTAGTTTCTAAGAAAGCCAAGGGGGGAGCTAGTAATAAAGGTTTGTATCAACCTCTACCTATTCCCAACAGACCATGGGAGTGTATTAGCATGGACTTTGTGGTAGGACTCCCTAAGACCAAGACAAGGTTTGATAGTGGCTATGTGGTGGTAGATAGGTTCAGTAAGATGAGTCACTTTGTTCCTTGCAAGACCACCCATGATGCTAGCTATACTGTTCGTCTTTTTTTCAAAGAGATTGTGAGGATCCATGGATTGCCATTGAGCATTGTCTCAGATAGGGATGTGAAGTTCATGAGTCATTTTTGGAAGACTATATGGAGTAGATTAGGTACTAACTTGTCTTTGGGATCAACCTACCATCCTCAGACCGATGGACAAACTGAGGTGATTAATAGAGTGTTAGGTAACCTTCTAAGATGCCTAACCAAGGAGTATGGACAATCATGGGACATGGTCATATCACAAGCTGAATATGCCTACAATGACAGTGTGAACCGGACCACAAGCAAAAGTTCTTTTGAGATAGTCTATGGAATGCACCCAAGAGGTGTGTGTGAACTTAGAGTTCTAGGAGCTATGGAGCATAGGAGTGGACATGCTGAGGATTTCTCTTAGACCATGAAGAAGATTCAGGAGCAAGTGAAGAAGACAATTATAGAGGCTACCCACAAATTGAAAGCTAAGGTGGATATGTCTAGGAAAGATCCACAATTTGCAGTAGGGGATTATGTCATGGTCCACCTCAAAAAATCTAGGTTGCAGAAAGGAACATCAACCAAGTTGCAGATGAAGAGAGTGGGACCATTTAAGGTGTTAGCAAAATATGGAAAGAATTCCTACAAGGTGGAGCTCCCTGTAGACTTAGGCATTTCACCAGTGTTTAATGTGGCTGATTTGATCAGGTATAAAGGACCAGTCACTAACATGGATCATAATAGTATGGATTTTTTGAAGGATGTGAGTAACATAGCCTTACCTCCTAAAGACAAGCTACAAGCAGAGAGGATCTTGGAATCAAGGGTGAAGAAGTCTACCCGGCATAAGGAATACATGGAACATCTCATCCAATGGAAAGGCCGACCAGACTGGGAGGCTACATGGGTGGATGCAACTCAGTTCAAGAAGTAGGGTATTGATTTATCTCTGATCTCTCCCCACATTCCTTAGTGTTTGTGCAGAGGGGGGAGAATGGTGCAGGAGCACCCATAGGTTACCTTAGGTTGTCTTGAAGGTCATGTCTTGGCAATTTGTTTAGGCCAACTTAGCAATCTCTTCATGTTCATTTATGTTTGTGCCTTAGTGGAATTTTTGATTGGGTTTTGATCATCTGATGAAGGTCATGTTGACCATCGAATAGGCTTAAGGTTTTAGCTCAAGTGAGGTTTAAGACCTTTTAGACCTTTTAGGAGTTTCTTTTCAAAATTTTGAAAATAAAGCTCAAGGAAGCTACAAGCAGCCAAGGAGAGGTTAAGGGAGAGCATAAATATTTAGAGACCCTATTTAAGGGTGACCTTGACATGGGAGTGAGGTTGGAAGCATTTGAATTATTTTGGAATTTTTGAATTCAAGGAGAAACAGTGGTGATTGTGTGTGAAATTCTAGTTTTTGCACTCTGGTGTTGTTTTAATGGATTGAATGTGACACTGTAGCTTGTATAGGATGTAGAGTAGAAGTTCTTTGAGCATTGAGTGGCATTAGATTTTTAGTTTGTTCATTTTCAAGCTTTGTTTGAAGATAGTTTGTTTTCTTTATAGTTGTTGATCTGAACCAAGCAGCTTGAGAAGAATGGAGGTTTAGTTCACATTCCCACCATACAAACTGTACGGCCCTTTGGGAATTGTGACTAGACTCCATGGTTGTATATATAGTAGGGTTAGGAGTCCTTGACAACACTGGAGTCACTGTGATGGTCTTCTTCTAGGAGAGCCAACAAGTGTCTGGCTAGGGAAGACTAAAGTGTAGAGCACTTGATTTGCAGGGGTGTCCATTTCCTGACAAATCATAGTGTGGAGAGGGCAGGTATGAGTCTTTCCAAGACCTAGTATGGAGGAGGAAACTCCATCAATCCACCTAGTGAGAGGAACACCTAACAGTTCATAGGGAATTTAGGGAAGGGTTTGAAAAGGCCTAATTTTTCCAAATTATGGATTAGGGCCTTGTGCGGACAGTTGAGGGCCAAGACCCCTAAAATCCTTGAGAGGAGGGCATATGAACCAGGAAAACCAAGGAAAGGTTGGGGTGTTCTTTGGAAAACCTTGGAGAACAAACCTGATTTCTCAGAGAAGGAGACCTAATTGGGGCTCATAGGGCTATTAGCCTTTTAGACCTAAAAGAGGGGTTTAGTGAAGGCGACTTGCAAATAGAATTAGTTGGACCATCAAGATCCATAGTAGGACAGATTGAAGTCATTAGAAATACCTCCACACCCCTGCAAAGCTAAGTTCAAGATTTTGGAGGATGGTAGCCTTTAGGGTGGATTAAGGGCTAAGGTGAGAGTTGAAAAATTACACCAAGGTTGACTTGGTAGGTAGATCTATGATGGTAGCTGGGTTGGCAAGGAGAACCAGGGGATCCTAAACAAGAGAAGGTCCTATAGGTTGAAGTGGTGGAGAGAGATGCCTTAGAGGTCTTCCAAACAAGACCTAGAGCATGAATCAGTGATTGATTCATCCAACCTCCCTATCACCTATTGCCATTCTATTTCATTAAGGAGCATCAGACTCCTTCATCTCTTCATCCGTAGTGTCACATTGCAGATTGGGGGCCATAAGGCAAGCTGATAGGTGGTAGGTTGAGTTAGCATCTAGTGTGAAATTTGGATCACATTCTATAGTACCTGACTGTAGGTTGGAGATTGGACCACTCCTTACTACCTTGGATCTTCGGGTTATACCATTGGGATCCTATGATGTTGTCATAGGTATGGATTGGTTAGAGGCTCATCGAGAAATTATTAATTGTCGACGTAAGTCAATTCAGTGCATTAACGCATCTGGTGGTGAGGTGGATACTATAGGAGTACATAGATCAATATCTTTGAGGATTATCTCAGCTATGCAGTTGAGGAGATTTGTTCGGCATGGATGTCAGTTGTTTGTTGTTACAGTTGAGGACTTTGGATTAGGAAATGGAGAGGAGAAGGTATCTCTTGATAGTCATCCTGTTCTTCAGGAGTTCTCAGATGTTTTTCTAGATGACATTCAAGGGATGCCACTGCAAAGAGATATAGACTTTAAGATTGACTTAGTACTTGGATCAGAGCCTATTTCACGAGCTCCCTACTGTATGACCATCCAAGAGCTGAAAGAGCTTTGCTTCCATTTGGAGGAGTTATTAGAGAAGGGATTCATTCATCCTAGTGTTTCTCCATGGGGAGCACTGGTTATCTTTGTGAAGAAGGATGGTTCACTTTGGTTATGCATTGATTACAAACAGTTGAACAAAGCAACAATCAAGAATCGTTATCCGCTTCCTAGAATTGATGACGTGTTTGACCAAGTCAAGGATGCTACCATCTTTTCAAAGATTGACCTTAAGTCGGGATACCATCAGCTCTGTATTTTTGACTCAAATACCCATAAGACAATGTTTCAGATGTGATATGGTCACTACAAGTTCACAGTAGTACCATTCAGGTTGACGAATGCACCTTCTGTGTTCATGAGTCTAATGAATGGAGTATTTCACACTTTCTTAGATAGATTTTTCCTTGTGTTCTTAGATGATATTTTGATATACTCTAGGACAGTGGAGGAACATGAGGACCATTTGCAACAGGTATTACAATGTTTACGGGATAACCGGCTTTATGCTAACTTGTCGAAATGCAAATTCTTCAAGACTGAGATCAAGTATCTTGGTCATGTGATCTCAGGAGAATGTATATCTATGGATCCTTCAAAGATCCAAGCTATCCTAGATTGGCCTATGCCCATGAATGTCACAAAGATCCGTAGCTTTATGGGGCTTGCAGGATATTACAAGAGGTTTCAGAGCTTTTCTAGGATAGGGCATCCTATCACTTCTCTTCAGAGGAAAGGGAAGAGGTTTGGATGGTCAGAGCAGTGTGAGATGGATTTTCAGGTTCTTAAGGGTAAGCTAACTACTGCACCGATACTAGTGATACCTGTTCCCATGGGGGACTTTGTAGTCTGTACAGACGCATCCTTGGATGGGTTAGGAGCAGTGTTGATGCAGGAAGGTCAAGTTATAGCTTATGAGTAGCGGAAAATTAAGGATCATGAACTTAATTAACCTACACATGATCTTGAGTTTGTGGAAGTGGTCCATGCATTGACCAGACAGAGACACTTTCTTCTTGGGCACAAATTTGAGCTGCATAGTGATCACAGGAGCCTTCAGTACATTTTCACGCAGCCAAACCTTAACGCTAGATAGAGGCGTTGGATGAAGTTTCTCTGTGAATATGACTTCGAAGTGAAGTATATTCAGGGAAAGGAGAACGTCATAGCTCATGCACTCAGTTACATAGGCATGAGATATCCAAGTTGACTCTTATAGTGGATTTTCGGAGTCATATTCTTGTTGCTCTTCTAGTGGACAGTTGGTATCATAATGTGAGAGCAGAGATTCAGGCAGGCAGACCTCTAGAGGGAAGGTTCACAGGTTATGCACTTGAGGCAGATGGTTTACTAAGGCATTCAAAATGTATTTACATTCCTTCAGCAGGTGACCTTCGCACTTTGGTTTTGACTGAGGCACATCATGCACCCTATTCAGCCCATCCAGGGGGTGAAGAAAATGCACGCAGATCTACGCTAGTTGTATTTCTGACCAGGGATGAAGCGGGATATTGCAGATTTTGTAGTGAGATGTTTGGAGTGTTAGTGGGTGAAGGCTAAACACCAACATCCCATAGGGCTTCTACAACCACATCTTGTACCAAAGTGGAAATGGGATATTATCTCATTGGACTTCATTGTTGGTTTACCCAACTCCTCGCAATAACATGATACTATTATGGTGACAGTCGATAGGTTGATGAAGGTAGCACACTTCTCACCTATGCACTCTTCCTATAATGCATCATCCGTTGCTAAAGTGTTCATGGAGGACATTGTGAGGTTGCACGGTATTCCACATCGGATTATTTCTGACAGGGATCCAGTGTTTACCTCAGCTCTATGGATATCATTACAACACGCGATGGGGACACAGTTGAACTTCAGTTCAGCATATCACCCAGAGACAGATGGACAGACTGAGAGGGTCAATTAGATCCTTGAAGACATGTTGCAGATGTATGTAATGGACTAGCAAACACGATGGGAGGACTATCACTATTTAGTAGAGTTTTCTTACAATAATAGTTTCCAGAGTTCCATTGGCATGCCTCTTTTTCATTCTTTGTATGGGTTTCCTTATCGTACCCCCTTGAGCTGGGATCGACTTGAGGATAGAGTATTATTGGGTCTAGAGATGTTGCAGGACATGGAGCAACACGTGGTTCAGATTAGAGAGCACTTGGTAGCAGCACAGGATAGGCAGAAAAAGTATGCAGATACGCATAGAGTGGATCGACAGTTTTCTATTGGTGACAGAGTATTCTTGCGGGTGCATCCGCAAAAGAGTCCAATCCATTATGGAAAGGGTTCTAAGTTGGTGCCTCGCTTTTTTGGACCTTTCAAGATACTCGAGAAGATTGGTCGAGTTGCTTACCGGCTTGCTTTGCCGCCCAGTCTTGCACATATACACGACTTTTTTCATGTTTTTGTTCTTCAACCATAGCATCCAGATGTTTCTCATGTCCTTGATTGGAATTATTTACAGGTAGAGGATGGTCAATTGGCTTTGGAGCCCGTGGCTGTAATGGAGCGTAGAACACTCGCTCTTCGAGGGTGAGATATGGATCAGGTTAGAGTTCAGTGGGATCCCAGGGATGATGCTTCATCCACCTAGGAAGATGCAACTAGGATGAGGGAATTGTATCCCTACTTGTTTGTAGGCTTCCAGAAGTAAGCCTGGTCCTTGGGGGGGAGAATTTAATACCCCTCTATTTTGCTTCATGTTCAGACTACTTTTATGCTTTGTTTTGGTTTCAGCTACTATGATATTGGGCATACTTTGTTATGTGTGTTTTGATCACTACTTATAGAGCGATGAACTATTATTTGTGTGATGTGGTTTATTTGATGATTTGTTTTACATGCTTTAATGATGTAATGAAGTTAGTAGATATAACATGTGATTTTATATGAGATTATCGAGTAAGATATAATGTCAATTTTGATGAGTGTATTGGTGAAGGGGACGAGTTTGCATCACTCGCTTGTGAGCGCCTTATGATCCTGTGAGTTCCTCTTCACGGTGTGTATTTTATGTTGCTTATATATATATGATGTTGGTTACTTTGTTTTTAGGTTTGCAGGTACATGACATCGACTCCACCTGGTTTCATAGGTTTGAGCGTGTCGATCCAACGGTTAATTTGAACGGGAGATAGTAACTATGTAACTTGTGTCAAGTCTACACCCTAGCCATAGTGTGTCGTTAGTTCTATTTGTTGAGTCGTTGATTTCCATGTTTTAATGTTATTTTATTCTGAGGGGTTCTTGATTGTCGAATAAATATTTAGAATTATTGCATTAAATAATGTTGCTATTTTTGTAATTAAAGTTGATATAGTGGATAGAGGTTTATGTTTGAATTAATTAATTAAGTTTAATTTATTTAATTAATTAAATTTAATCCAGTGGGTTGAATTTATTTAATCAATAATTAAAATTAATTAATTAAATCTTATGTTGAGAAAATTAAAAGAAAGAAAAGAATCTAATTTCATTTTGGAATTTAATTTTATTTGGTGGTAATTAACTTCAATTTGGAATTAAATTATTATTTAGAATTATTAAATTAAATGGAAACTAGATTTGGTTGTTAGAAGATATTTTAATTTTGCCAGCATGTTAGAGTTAATTTAATTAAGAGGTTGTTGAAAGATTATTCACAGAAAGAATTTTGGTTTGAATAAAAAAATGAGGAAAGTTTTTTCACGGGGTAGAGATATTTTTTTTAGAAAGGATATTTTTGAGGAAAGGAAAAAAATAGAAATATATAGAGGATTGTTTTGGGGAGATTCTTGGCTATAGAATTGCATGGAAGTTATTATGGTAAATTTTGTTGCGTTGGTTGGTTGCTTTCTTGGTTGGAATCACTAGATTGTTGGATAGAAGCTGTGGAAGCTTTGGAGGAGGCTCTGCATCAAATTTACATTACCTGAAGCTTCTTGACTCAGGTTTTCTTCTGTGATTTTGTATTGTTATTTGTTTGCTTTTTTAAAAAATTGTAGTGAATAAATATTTTTTTATTAAATCTATTTAGGAAAAGAATTTGTTAATAGAAGAATGAAAATAAATATATAAATGTAGAAGCTTTTGTTATTCCTGTGAAATTTCTTCAGGGAAATTATAAAACCTCTGTAGAATTTAATTTCATTTGAGGTAATTGTTGGTTTCGTTATTAAATCAAACTTATGGGTAAAACAACAATTTAGATTGTTTTAGAAAATTTAATTCTCTGTAGAAAATTATGGTGGAGAAACCTAGAGGATTAGAGAAATTTTGGTTATAAATTAGATCCCTTTTAGTTTTCTCTTTCTTACATTGTTTAGGAATTCAAGAAAATAGAATAAAGGATTAGTTTGAACCTCTGTGAAATTTAGGAATGTTCTGTGGAATTTTTTATTTTTTTTTCTCTTTCTGTAGATGGTTATTTTTTTTATAATTTGCCTAATTTTACCAATAAATTAAATTATGTGTAAATATATATATACATTATATGTATTATACATTAGTATATATACATATAATAAATATATATATATATATTCATTTTTGTATTAAATATTTAATTAATTTATTTATTTTTTTGGATATCATCGTCCGTACGACGTTCCTTGGGAAACGAATTCTTGAAACATTCGTTGAAATTGTAAAATTGTAGGTTCTATTTAAAAATAATAATAAATTTTATTTATGTTAGTGGTTGGTGGGGGCGGATGTACCCCGACTGCCCACCGTACTCCATTGTGGGAGTGTGTTGCTCCCATGGCAGCGCCCTCCACTAATAGTGGAGGGAGCGCTGCCATGGCAGCGCTACCCCCGAGCTTGGGTAGCCGGTTGTACGTATGTATAGTCCGACGCCCTTTACAGTGTGGCCGACTGTACATGCGTATAGTCTGGCATCCCTCTTGAATTTTCGGGTTTTGTGTTAGTTTTAAACAAAAATAATAAAACATATGTTCGGTGGGAAAAATATACAAGTTATATTTCCATTTTTTGGAAATTGATATGCCTTGGCTTTCGTGAAAATTAATGATAGAATATTAAAAACATATATACATTATGTATATATGTATATATTTATATATATAATGTATATACATTCACACATATATTAATTTTATATGTGTTATGTGTTTAAGCAAACAACAGATTATAGAAATATATTTATATTGTGAGTATATATCATGATATATATATAAATAATTATATATTAAAATATAATTGTGTATATATATCTTATGAGTATATTATCAATATTACAGGTTGCTATTTTAAGCAATTTTGATTTCAAATTAATTATAATTTTATGTGGATTAAAATTTGAAATGGGGAAATTTAGATAATTTTGTAGAAATGGATGTGTTAGTTGTGAAACTAAAATAAATTTTCTTGCATGAGTATATTATGATTCAAATGTAATCAGTATCTTTTTTTGATAAAATTAGAATTGTATTTCCTTTCCTTGTAAAAGTAAAGGCAATTATTTTAGTTTATTATTTATCTGGTTGAAGTAATTGATTATTTACTGCAAAAGTATTAGATAGGGAAATGGATTTAATATATCCAAAAATAGCGTATTTCCTTGCCATTGCTGCTTGTTATTATTTTTCCTTACGTTCAAGTTTTGGGAAAAGGATTATTTGAGTTTGAATTTGTAAGTCTTCTAGAGGATGTGGGTTGTTGCTTTGTTAATTCAACCGTTCGTATTTCCCTTGGGCAGTGCTATATGTGATTTGTTTCCTCCAAGTGTTTGGAGTGAGTTTCCTTACTTGTTGCCTCCTAGAATTGGAGATATTGTGTAGTGTAGTTAGTAAGCACTTGAGTTACCCTTGGAGGTTAGTTTTTTATAGTGTGTTATCCATTAGAAGAGTGGCTTTTGTTAGGCGCCGGAGCCCAAAGAGGTAAACTGGGTAACCTTCAGAAGTGATTTAATCAAGTGATAATTAAAGTAATGTACTTAGATGATTAGGATGCACTTCACACTAATCAAGATAACTTAGCCTCACTCATAGACACAAGGGCCCGTTTAGACTTGGGATGAGTGGGAAGGTCTAGAATGGAAAGGTCAACTATCTTGTCCTCACGAGAGGTAGTTGATTCCGCATGAGTAAGCATGAGAGTCATGATTTGTTAGAGGTCACCAAGAATTTTGGAGCCTATGAAGAATGCCCAGAGGAGATCTCATGACTAACTATGCGATGACACTTTGTCTAGGATAACAGTAGGTTTTGTTTTGTGTGTATGGATTCTTTATCATACTTGATTAATTTTATGTCTGGAAGCAATGTGACCATGTTAGAGTTAGACTTATATTGTGCATATGTTTGGTTGAGTCAGTATGTGTCAGTATGAGTCTACCTTTGGTTAGAGGTTGTAGATCTTTGCCCATTTTATGTTGTTACTATCTCCTAGCATGGGGGGTGGGCCTTCAGGTACCACTTGGTTGGGTGGAACATGCACCAGACACCGTTGGGTCCCCCTTTATCTTCAGTACTTGGTGGCGATACATCCAGTTGGACAGCTCGTGGTTCTTGTTTTTAATTCAAGCATTGTTGTACTTCATAATTATAATAAGTTATTATACCCCTCTTGTGTTTATGAGGTGGAATTATGTAATTTTAATACTATTGTACTTTTGCCTCATTTTGGGAATGAGTGATGTAGCTAGTTGATTAAGTAATGAATTTATATCATGGTTGTTTATCTTCTTATCTTATGTTTTTAAGTATGTTGTATAAATGCTTATTTCTTAAAGTAATTAAATGAAATAATTATAATGATGTATGTTGTATGGGTTTAAGTAATCTCAGTTACGTAGCCTTAGGGGATGTTGTCGATTGTAGATGAACATGTATGTTTAATTCACTTAAAATAAATAAATTAGTATGCTTTTATCGTGAATTGAAACTTCCTCTAGGGTTGCATGGTGGGGCATTACAATTAGCAATGAAATGAGAAATGTAGTTCCCAAATTCTCTAGGAACAATCTTGTCTTTGGGGAAAATCATATAAATTCATTTGAGAATGTCATGGATTCCTTTAATATCCAAGAAGAAGATATCTTCATGAAAATATTTAGATAGAGGATGCAAGATATTGGCATAAAATTTTACCTAATGCTTGTATTAGTTCTTGGTCAAAATTCAGAAGAAAATTTAGGGAGCAGTATGGGGATCATTTAGATCCAAATTCTTCCCTGCATGAACTAACAAATATTCAAAAAAGATACAACAAAACAGTCAATTGTTTTAACACTAGATTTAATAAGTTATTGATCAAAATTCCACACCATTTGAAACCTACAGACCCCATGTGTGTGATGTTTTACTTGAATGCATTTGATCCTAAGATGAGCTTTGAGATAAGAACGAGAAATCCTCCTACTCTAGATGAGACATTTAAAGCTGCTATAAATATATGAAATAATAGAAAGGTTGCAGGGAAGATAGGAAGAAGGGATGATGGGGCAGGGGACCTAGCTTGATTGGCTAAAAAATCATCTTTTTGCAAGCAAGAGGTCATGATTTCTAGTCTCCCCCCAAACCCATGGTATCAAAGGGTGTGTCGCACTAGTGCCACCGATCATGTGAAAAAATTTTACCAGACACACTATAGTTTATTGGGGGATGGATAACTGACCGATTCCTATAGTCTAAGAAAAAGAAAGAAGGGATGATACTAGGTTATTACAAAACATAGACACCAATCAACATAAGAAACATAATCAATACATGAATGATAGACAAAGGGTACATGATATGCCCTATTAGAAAAATTAGAAGGATGAAAGGCCAATCATCAATGATCAAAGGTAAAACATAGGTAAAGAAATCCCAGATCCATTAAGGAGGCATGGGACCAATGTGGTGGTAAATGCTCAATGGTGTGTTCCCTATAATATATCCCATGCTCCTAAATATTGCATAGTTGCACAATCAATTCAGAGAGATAAGATGCAATATGAGCAAGAAAAGGAGGACCATATGGTAAATATGATGACATATAGACCTTATAAAATCCAAGAAGAATACTCATCTTCAAAAGAAGAGGGATTTATGATGTGAACAATCAGAAATATAATGTTCACACAGGCCAACAAGAAATATTTTTAGATCAAGAAGATGACAATATCGAAGGTTATCAGTTTAGTGCCACCAAACAACAAACAAACCAAACCCTATTAAGGAAACCAACTAGGGAAGAGGTAAGAGCTCTTATAATGGTTGTTATGGCATAGACTAAAAGTAATTATGACCTAAGGAATAGAACCATAAATCCATATTAGCGAACACCAAGGGGCTTATTCATAAAAGATCAACAAAAGCATAAGAAGGAAACTCTAGATAACCAAAAGAGAGGTGAAAAAGAAAGAACTCATAAAAATGTACCAAAGGAAGAAATAAAAATTGATCAAGATAAGATTAAGGACAATGCCAAGAAAAAAACTAAGAAAAGCTACACTAAAGTAGAAGAACATAGCACAAATATTATCTTAGATCAATATGTCAGTTCTACTGCTAGAAATGATGAAAGTGGATGAATATAGAGATAGTGACCTCAAAATGATCTTAAATGTACCCAACAAGCAACAAAACCATAACAAAGATAAAGATAAATTAGAAAATGGTGAAACCAAAGTAAATAATGTTGGACAATAAATCATAAAGACACCTAAGGTTCATCTTGGTGATACTTGATAAAGAATCCTTCTCAAGTAGATCTATTTTATACTACACTATAGATCAATAATAAACTGGTGAAAAATTGCATGATTGACTTGGGAGCAGCAATAAATATCATGCCTATGGCGGTCATAAAGGAATTGGGCTTATGGGTGGACACTACATATGGGAAGTTTTATGAAATGGACAATAGATCTATCCATGTTGTTGGAATCATATGGGATGTAGAATTGAAGTTAACTTCCTACCCTGGAGCCAATTATAGGACCGATATAACTTTAGTAAACACCCCTCCATATTATGGCATATTATTATCCAGATAGTAGACTCCTACAATTGGGGGAAATTTCCAATTAGACTTTTCATATGCAACAATACCTATTAATGGAAGAGAGGTTAATTTGTACAAGGAAACAAGATTTGAACAATTTATAAAACATCTTGACCCAAATTAGATGAACTATTTTTATGGTGTAGATCTTGGAAGCTTCATAATTGAGAATTCACGACCTGAGTTACAAAATATAGATCCAATTAATGAGGAAGTTCAACTCGATGAACAAGGTGTCTGGAAAATGTATTTCAATGGTGCTTGTAGCAAGGGTGGAAATGGAGTAGGAATAGTGTTTATCTCACCAACTGATAAAATATTCAAGTACTCATTCTTGCTAACATTTGAATGCACTAACAACATATCTGAATATGAGGCATTGTTTTTGGGCCTGAATATTACCACAAGGTATTGAATAAAATTACTAGCAGTATATGGATACTCTAAATTAGTTGTCTCACAAGTTAGAGCAAAGTATTCATCAAAAAATAAAAGGATTAAGAAATACAAACATGTTGTTTGGGATTCCATATAACTTTTCAATGCATTCTCAATAGATTAGGTGGAGAGATCTAAAAACATAATGGCAGACTTCTTGGAAAATGTTGCTCTGGAAAGGGATGATATTACATTAGTGGGTATAATATAGGTAGAATTAAAAGCTAGACAAGCAATCGCTGATAATATTTATAATATGCAAGTATTCAATGATGATGAGGACCTAATTAAGTTTCTCCACTACATAGATCAATATGAATCTTAAGAAATAGATTTCAATGCATTTGTTGAGGAGATAGATGGTAAAGAAATTGTCTTTGGGAAATAAGTGGTGCAAATTAGAATGAACAAAATACCGAAGGGTTTGGTGGCTCTACAAGAGTATTTGATGGTAATGACAAATCCCTTCTGAAGAAAACACTAGTGAAACTAGAAGATATTGAGGAGATTAATCTTGGGACTGAAATGGCTCCTAAAATGGTGTATTTTGGAAAAAGGATCAGCCCCAAGGTCAGAGAAATGCTTATAACCTTTCTCAGGAAATATAAACATGTATTTGCTTGGTCATATGATGACCTAGAGGCTTATAGAGAAGATCTATTCCAGCATGAAATCCCACTAAAACCATATGCTAAGACTTTTAGATAGAATTAAAGGCCCATAAATCCTACATTGGAACCCAAGATGCAAGATGAACTAATGAAGCTTAGAGATGGTGGCATTATCAGACCCATTAGGCACTCTTCTTGGGTCTCAAATTTGGTACCGGTAAGAAAGAAGAATGGAGACATAAGATTTTGTGTGGTTTTTTGCACCTAAATATTTCATCACTCAAAGACAATTATCCCCTCCCAAACATGGAAGACATGTTGCAAAGGGTAACAAGTTGTGAGTTGTTGTCTATGATGGATGGATTTTTTGGCTACAACTAAGTAAAATTCTTTATCAAAGCATTAGAATATGGAATATCCTTGAATCCAAATAAGTTTCATTTTGTTGTGACAAAAGGTAAGTTGTTGGGACATATAGTCTCAAAGGATGGAGTTAGGATTGATCCTGAATGAGTAGAATCCATTGATAAAATTCCCATTCCTAAAACAATAAAAGCTATCCAATATTTCTTTGGAAAAATATTTTTTGTTAGGAGGTTCATTTCAAATTTTATTGAAATTATGAAGCCAATTTCAAGGATGACTGGATAGAAGAAGCTATTGATGCATTCATCTCAATCAAAAGAGCCATCAAAGAGGCTCTTGTAGTAAAAATCACCTAATTTCAGAAAACAATTCTAAATATTTTCTTTTGCATCTTTCCACATAATTGCAGTTGTAATGTTGCACAAGAATGAAGAAGGTTACAAACAACCCATATCATTCTTCATCAAATATCTCCAAGGGGTAGAACAAAAGTATGATATCACTGAAAACAAGCCTATGCACTAGTAAAAACAATCAAAGCATTCAAAACTTACCTAGTAGCAGCACAAATAATTTCCTACGTGCCTAACGTTGTAGTTAAGGATATCTTTGTACAATCATAAGTCATTGGGTGAAGGTACATATGGATTAATAGAATTCAATAATTTAATATCTATATTCAAATCACAAAGCTTGTAAGGGGACAAGGGTTAGAAGTTGCACAAGTCTGCAATGTGGGAGAAGAAGATAAAATGGTTTCAAGTATTAAACATACACCATGGTACACTAATATACTTGTAGATACTAAATTTTTTTTCTAAATGGTATCATGCACTCGAAACAAGTTTACTAACATCATTTCCTCTTAAACCCATCATATTTTCACTTAATTAGTTAAATTAGCCTAGCTAATCATTTAATTGCATCATTTTTTGTATATTAACCTAATTTATTAAATCGGGTTAATTCACCCCTTTTCATACTAACATTTCATCTAATTAAATAAATAAATCAATGTATTTAATTTAATTCCCCAAGTCATATTATTTAATTAAATATAATTTCATCTCTCCCCATTCATTAAATCATTTAATTTAATGAAAACCACTTTATTCCTCCAAGTCCCCTAATTATGTGATTAAACCTTGTTTAATTAACAATTAAACTATTTTTCCTCCAAAAGGGGAATATTCCTTATCCCTCTTTTTTGCATAATTAAAAATTTCTTTGAATTTGCAAAATATCTTTATCCTCACCCATGAGAATATTCCAAAGGGAATATTCTCTCTCCAATCAATTAAGAAAAGGATATTCTCAATTAACTTTAATTGCAAGTTATCTTTTAACCTCTTGAGCAAGTCACCTTCTGACCTGTGTGTGCAAGTCAAAAGTGTATTTTTTTGAACCAGATGTGAGCCCTTGATTAATTTTCATCTTGCATTATGATCCATGCCTCTTCTTCCTTTCATCTTAGACCGTTGATTAATCTTTTCGATCTCAACCCTCCAGTTTCCTTTTGCTCTTCTATAAATAGAACCCTATTTGTAGACAAATGGATCCATCTCTTAATTACAAACTTATGTTGTTGAATTAACCTGCATCCACGCTCATATTTTACTCATTTTTAACTTATTTTAGTTCATTTTATTTACATAAATAGTTTAATACATCTATTAATGGCTTCCATGCATCCATCTTAGCTTGTTTATAAATTAGGGTTTCTATATTTTAGCTTAGAGGTAGCTTAGATTAGTTTAGAAATTGCATAACTAGATCATTTTTAGCATAAAATCATGTTAACATAGCTTACATCATGTTCATTTTAGCTTAAATTAAGTTTTAATCCATTTTATCACAATGGTTTCATCAATTCTCTTTCATAGAATCGATTGAAATAGACTCACTAATCACGCGATTGGGAAAGGGTCATTGTTCCACATCAACACAACACCAATTCCAAAATAGGATAAGTTTCAAATGGGTTAGCGAAGGAATTTAACTATTTTCATAGTTTGCAGTTTTCAATTTCAGTAAATGCTTAGTTTAACTTTGAATTTGAATAATCTTGTTTGGTAGATTGAGGTTTAGTGGATTCATTATAATTTGATTCATCATGGATCAAGTGTAATCAATCTCCCTCGATGATCCTTATCTCACATTCTAGTGCTAGAAGGATGGAAAACCATTAACTTAACAATTTTTTAGCTCGAATTTCATTTGTTTATTATTTTGCAGGTTACAATGACACCCAAACTACAAACAATGATTATTTTTGAAGAGTGTTGTCATATAGAGACACCCTCACAATTTGAAACACCGATGTCGAATTAATGCATCAACGTTGATTTAAATCTGGCGACACTGATTTAATTTGGAGGTATCGAAAAGTTCAAATGATGATGCCCAACTTCACCAAAGTGACACCAAAAAATTCCAAATTGTGACGCTACTATTAGCAGTGACGTCGGAAAAAATCCCAATGCTATCATGCTCACTATTTCTACTATAGAGTGATGCCCGTTTTCACCAGAGTAATGCCCAAACTTCAAATTGTGATGATATCGTGTTCAACGATGCCCAACTTTGGTAAGAAATTTTTTGATCTTTTTCAACACGTGCTTTAATTTCCTTGATTTATCTAATCACTAATGCGCATATAACTATGTTCTAGTTGCTAGACTAATAGGTTTTTTGTAGGTTGAAAGACATGGAGCTAAAGTGAAGAAAGCCTTCCCTATCTTGAAATTTTGTAACTATAACAAGCATTTCACGCTTTGGGGAAATTATAGCCAAAAATTCATGCTCTCTTATTTATGCTTTAGGATAACTAATTTTCCATTTGGTTTAAAACTTACAATCTTAGGACCAACTAGATTTCAATTGGGCTTAAAACTCATTTTCAAAGTTGGCTAAAATTGAACCCCCGTCATTGTTTTTTGGGTTTAAAATGAATGCAAAAATTTGAATAAAAATTGAACCCTCACATCATCATTTTACTTTGGGTTTAAAATTGAATAAGGAAAACTTCATATCTCATTTGGTGCTTAAAATGAACTCATCACTACTTTGGAGGGTTAAAATTTACAAGTGATTGTTGTGTCTTGATTTACAATGTTGTTATTGGATATGTATGCAATTCTCTTGCACCATTTGGTGACCTTGAGAAATAGAAACATTCTTTAACACTTTGGAAAATCACTTACATCTTTCAATTTGGACTAAAACTGAAACCCTTTGCGAGTGTGAGAAAAAGACGTGGTGTGTGTTCTCTCTTTGTTCACGTGAGCAAAGATGATCAAACTACAAACTCACTTTATTATTGTTGTTTATCTTTAGAGGGCCTACCTCCCCACTTCAAAAGGAGGGAACAACCCAAGCAATAATGAACTAAATCCAAGTTCTTCCAAACCATGATAAAATGTGTGGTTGCAATGAAAATTATGATCAATGGGATGCGGTACATGATAGCTCTCCCCTAGTATCTTTATGATGCGTAAAGCCCTTGTTCTAAGGGTTGGGAGACCTCTTGAGGGAGTTTATCATTGCACCCCCTAAACTAGACGCCCTTATTATTAACCTATGTTGTAGAATCCAAAAATACTTAATACTTGTTGGTGCAAGAACAGTCATTTTAAAGTCATCCCACATTCTTACTATACGCCATGGAAGGGAGCCAGTGTCGCCAAATCTCTAACTGTTCGAATTGTTTACTGTTTGGAGAAATCCAAGTGGGAATTCAATGAGTATAGCCATTTCAAACCTAGGATTGTAAGTGATTGTGAGTCGGTTTGATACATTGCTTGGTTGCAAAATGTTTCAAAACAAACATTCATTACCTTCAAAATTTCAAACACTTTGGTTTAAATATGGATGCCTCTTGATTTAGCCTTGAATTACTGTTGGTCCTAAAAGTTTCTATCCTTTTTTATATCTAAATATCTTAACTTAATCTTAATCCATATTTCCCAAAGATAAAATAGGAAATTTTGACTCTAATCTCATAATTTTCATGAAATGGACATTATGAATGTTATTATTTTTTTGACATAAACATTTAATTTGAAAACATAATCAAAATGAGTGTTTGTAAAATCAATTCATGTAAGCAAGATAAATTTGACACAATTAAACCCCGCATGACCATTTGGAGACCGATCACTCTCGTTCTACAACCTGACCTTACAGGTTCTATCATTCAACCAAAATTTGAATACATTGAGGGAGAATAAATGAATATTATCAATAGTTTGAGAACCTTCACTTTCAAAACCAAGAAAACATTTAATCAGTGGAGAATTTTTGCAACCATCTTGGATAAAGAAGAACACAGAGCTGATATTTCTGCTAGAAGGCCCATATTACCACCTCTTGCATGGAAATAACTATCTTTTTCTTCTTTAATGATCTCACGAAAAATTAAAAAACCCCAAAACAAGATGTGCAGGTCATCATTTTAAGCTCATACATATTAAACCAAAATCTTTCAAGAAACACCTTCTAAGCACTTCACAAGAATAGAGATAGGTTGGTAACAAAATTTTATAGACACACTTCAAGGTATAGTCCAGAATTATATGCATTCTTTTAGAGTCAAAACCCTGGTCTTTTTCATGATACTGAGCTTCTCCAAATTATTTATCACACAATCAAAGTTCATGAATTAAAACCTACATCACGTCATCACAGACATAGATATCATAATTCAAAGTTTGGTAGGAAGTGGGATGTAATAATTTTCCGCAATCATAACCACTTGTTAAGAAACTATTATGCTCAAGCTAGGAGGAGGAGAATAGGTTTAAACATCCCCATTTATCCTCTCATCTAAGTCAAACATTAGGTCTTTAGGATTTTAACATTTTAGAGGTCTAGCATCATTCTCACTACCTTGGTCTTGGAAAACAAAGGTTCATCCTAATTCAACATCGGGTTAAACATTTCATCCACCCCTTCATCAAAATTTCATCCTTCACCTCACCTATCTTTGAAATAATTTCAACACTCTTTTGACTTAAACATCAATCAAACCAACCTCTAACTTGGCTATTTTGTATGTGAAATATATCATTTTCCATGCACCTAGTTAAGTTAGTTATCATCCTTGAGCTAGTTTATCTTGAAGGTCACTAGTATACCCTAAAGATTCTCGAGTTCATCAACATCTTTTATCCTAACATCAAAACATCAAACTCAAATCAAAAGTGTTGTCCCAAAATGATTGCAAAGATCACCTTCCAAATCATCCTTCTTTTCATCCCCCATTATCATCATTTCTCCAAAAAGACTTAGAGCATCCCTTTTACCTAGATTCGAGTCAACTAGAGAGTTCAAACATTATAAATCTCAACACAACTCTCCTATCAGTGACCCAAAATTTATGGTAAAAATGAAATCACAATACAAGAGAATCATGGAGAAAACCAAAGTCACATTTACCTCAAGTGACTCAAATCCTTTATAATTTGATCCAAGAAGCCAAGTCACGCCATCACAACAACCACCATCTCTGATAGGACCATATGAGATAGAAGACATCATAAAAAATCATTTTGAGCTCACTAAGGAGGAAATCATAGAACATCAAGCCTTTGAAAACATAGCTCCTATTTCCCAGTAATTTATGGCAAAACATTTGGCACAAGGCTTTGCAACTCCACTATCGGGGATAAATTAAACATCTACTCCTAGTCTTACAGTTGGCCTTGCTAAGGACTTTGGTCTAACTCTTCCATTTGAAAGAATTATACTTGTGGGTACCCTTGATACCAATCCTCCACCTCCAACAAACACTTGGACACCTACCTTTGGTGCTCCTCTCGTCCCCAAAAATTTGAAACAACTACATAAACCCCTTGACCTTCATTACTCCACCACCACCTCCACCTATCGAGGACACCCATCTTCATCCACAACCATGAGTCCACAAGTGTTCCTACCATCACACAAAGAAGTATGTAATAAGTATCTCAAGATAATACACAAGGGCATGTCAATATTGTATCGCAGAGTCAACCCTCAAAGAAATGGGGACATCTCTACCCAATCCTCCTATGGGTTCATCTATACCATTTTCATAACAAGAAACATCCAATCCATCTATCATCGGTCCGAATAAAACCCACACCTTCATTATGAACCCTATCAACCAAGGAAGTACCTTGACCACCTCCCAAGCACAAGGAAATCCCCCAAGCATTGGTCAAGGGAATCCTTTCAATCAATGGAATCAAGGTCCTCGTATGTCAATATCATTGCAAAATATAATGACAACATCCACATCTTTCCCTATGGTCCCCTTTGCTATACATAATCAAATGGGATCTCAAACCTACATTCCTCCATCTCAATCCACCATTTTAAAAGGAATGTTGAACCAAGGAAGCTCCCAACCTCTCATCACCAACTCACAACCTATTCAAAACATCAATTCCCACAATCGATCATAAATGTCCCAACAACTAACTGGTCCTATATTTCCAAATGATACCTTAGCCTTACAACAAGAACAACAAGCTTATCAACAATCCATTCTATAAAAACAACAACAACAATAATAACAAGCAACCTTAGCCACACAACAACAACAACAAGTAGCCTTAGTCGCACAACAACAACAAGCTTATCAAACATCCTTAGCAGGACAACAACAACAACAACAACAATAATCCTATCAAGCATCCTTAGTAGCACAACAACATCAGGCCTAATAGCAAGCCATCACGGCACAAAAATAATATCAATCCTAATAGAAATATATCATGGCACAACAAAAATAGTAAGCCCAACAACAATCCCTTGTAGCACAACAACAACAAGCCTTACTAGCTCAGCAATATGCCCAACATCAACAATGACAACAACAACAAAGTTCCTACTATAAACCTCAATAGAACATCATCAATACAAATGTATTAGGAACATAGACATCAAAAAATCAATCACCTTCACATAACCCCAGTCCATACAACATACCATCATATCAAAATCCCATATACAACACATCCCTCATCCCTCATCCCATCATATGTTGCTCCACCAAACCCATAGGACGATCTAGCTTCACAACTCAAGGCACTATCCCAAGAAAAGCAAGATATTTGAATAGGCAAGACAAAGAAGCCTCGTACAAAAAATCTATGTCCTTATCCATTTGACATAAACATCGCAATGGTGCCATTCCCTCCCGAATTTGAAATCCCCAAATTCGATAAATATAAAGGGAGAGGAAGTCCCATGGACCATGTCAAATAATTTAACATCATGTGTATGGAGGTGTCCTATAATGAATCATATCTTGTGGGTCTCTTCCCTTGAAGCTTAGCAGGTCCTTCTATGGATTGGTTTCTCATCTATCTCTCGACATCAAAAATTTCCAAGAAATCACTGATAAATTCATTAATAACTTCTTCTTCAACCTTGACATGGACATTAGTATAGAGTTTTATACTCTCAAAAAAACCAAAGGAGAATATTTCACCAATTTCTTGCAATAATGGAGACAAAAATCTAGTAATAGCAAGTGGACCCTTCCTGATGAACAACAAGTGGGAATCATTATGGAAATTTTGGATCTTAATCTCTCTTTCCACTTGAAAATGCAATGCATCAAATCCTATAATGATCTTTTCCCTGGATCCCTTAACATCGAACAAGCTCTAATCTCATAGGGAAATAATCAAGCTTATAATCACCCATCAACCAATTCAAATGAAAAACCTCGTGTCTAGGCTAAAAAATAAATGTGACAAACGATGGTGTGGTAGATGCTAAGGTGGTCCTAAATGCTCCTAGACCCAACAACAATTAGGTTGCTAAAATTCAATTGTCTATGCAACAAACAACACCCCCTCAGAACAATCAAATTAACACCAAAACGTAGCAAAGGTGAACTACCAACAAAAATAACTATCCCAAGCATGTACACAGTTATTTGAACCTATCAAAACCATCATGAAAAATTTGGTAGAGTCAAATCTGATCATTTCCTAACTTTGAAAACTATCAACAGCCATTCGAGAAACAATCTTGGTACAACGAGAATGATCTTTGTGACTTTCACAAAATCAAAGGACACAAAATGAAAAATTGCATGATACTTAAGAACACCATCCAAGACCTCATAGAGAATGAAACCATCTCTATCAAATTACCATCTAGGAATCAGGATCTTAAGATATACAAGAACCCTATGCTAGATCATAACAAAGGGAACAACAATGGAAAATCTTGGGATTAGAAAAATGTGCAACATAGTTATTCAAATGTGGTTGTATCCTGTGATAGCATCATTACTATCATCACCATTAAAGGACCTAGTGAAGAGTGTGGGGTCACCACATGGTGTGGATGGGTCACCATACAAGGAGTCTCATCTCAATCTAGGACACAACCTACTTTTCCAACATCGAATCCCAACAAGTACAATCTCTTAGACTAGCTTAAGAAGACCTCAACATAGATATCAATATTAGAACTATTGAGGCTATCTCCTGCACATAGAAAAATCTTAGAGAAATCCTTATTAGAGTCATCTATCCCTAAGGATATTGATATGGATCAGTTTCAAGTTATGGTAGGAAATATTACAAATCATCTTCTCACCTTCTTTGAGCAGGACCTACCATCACAACCATCTCATAATCATTCTTTACACCTCAAGGTCTACATTCATAAGAATAAGGTTAAAAGAGTCTTAGTAGATGGAGGTAATGGTTTGAATATTTATACCCTTAATCTGATGAAAGACTTGGGTTACTCAAAAGATACCATTGAGAAAACAAAGAGTACCATCATCAGAGCATATGACAACCAAGAGCGGAGATCCCAAGGCATCATTGCCCTACCCATCCAAGTGGGACCTATCATTGCAAAAACTACTTGCCAAGTGTTAGATATTGATCTTCCATACAACATACGGATTGACTGACCCTAGATCCACACCTTAAAATCTATTGCCTTGACCTACCATCAATGTGTCAAGTTTCCTTTTGAGGGCAGATAAATTACCATCTATGGAGAACCTGAGCCTTTTTACTATTGCAAGAATCTTGAGGCTAAGTTCTGTAAGATCCCCCAAGTTCCTAAAAATTATGAAGGGCCTACATCCACACCTACCTCATTTTTTGATCTATCATCTCTTGCATCTACCTCAACAAAAAATACACCCATTATGTAGAACATCCCTGACATCAAAGTAGTAATCCAGGATGATGGTTGTGGAAATTATAAGCTATTGAAAGATACCTTTGTCTTAGGAGAATTACCTATTTCTCCTCAATCTCATGGAAAACCCACATCTAGCACCAAAGAGACTGAAACCATCAAGATGGCAGCTACTATATTCACTAAGCGGGGGGATCTAAATCAAGAAGATGTCAATGAGGAGGATGTCTCTAAAATCTTCTATCAGGATGAATGACTTGTCCCTTTTCTTCCTATGGAAGATAACAATAAAGGCTTGCATCTCATGAAGGGAATGGGTTATAATAAGAATGAGAAACTAGGACAAAATGATAATGGCTTCCTAGAACCTATTGTTCCTGAGGAATGATTAAAGAATCTTAGTTTAGGTTGTACTACTAGCAAGGTTACCCTTATTAGAAAAGGTACTTCTATTAAATTGGATGAGGCTTCCTCTTGGTTACCTACACCATGTGATACAAATTTAGATGAATTCCCCTTTGATATTGATGACCTATTTGAAAAAAACTCTCTTTTCACGATATCTATTACATCCTTTGCTCCAAGAAATCAGCCAACTAAACTATGCCTATTATACCTGCAACTTATTAACATGGATCAACAAGGACCATCGATTCTAGATTTATTCAAAAATAATGAAGCGATATTAGAATTCATGGGACTCTGTGACAATATACCATGGGCCAAAAACAAAGCAGGTTTCGATATAGAGCTAGACACAGGGGCATAATATGGAGAGACGATTGAATCCTTTAGTTTCAAAATTAATGAAATGCAACTAACATACAAATCCTTGAGTGGAAACCACACCGTGACACTCTCTGATCCTAAAATAGTAAAAATAAAGGACATATCCAAAGTTGAAAACCTCTTTGAGGCACCCAAGGATGAGGGATTCAATCTCCCCCTTAGTGCAATGCATCCTGAAAAGTCAGCAGTACTAGCAGAAAAGGCTACCTCAATCAATCTAGGAATAGAAGAAGCACACAACACTACAACAAAATAGGAAATTAGAGCCTAAAATAGCATTGGATCTTAGTGAATTTAATTTCATGAATTGGGCACTTCTACTGGCACAAACTAGCATGTCACTTTGGTGCCAGATTTAGCACCAGGTTTAGCGCCAGATTTTGTTGCTTCCAGTTTTGCTTCCAATTTTTCTTTTGGTTTTGCTTCTTGTGTTGCTTCCACATTTGCTTCCAATTTTTCTTTCAGTTTTTCTTCCAGGTTTGCTTCTAGTTTTTCTTCCAGTTTTGTTTCGGATTTTGCTTCCAGGTTTGCTTCCGGTTTTGCTTCCAATTTTGCTTCTATTTTTGCATCTAGTTTTGCTTCCAGTTTTGCTTCTAATTTTGCTTCCAATTTTACTTCCAATTTTGCTTCCGATATGTCGCTTCTTGCATCTAGATTTGCTTCCATTTTTACGTCTTTTGTTGCTTCTAATATGGCTTCTATTATTTCATCTTTTGTTGCTTCTAAAATTTCTTCCATTATTACTTATTTGTTTGCTACTTGAATTACTTTTATTTTTGCTTCCTAGATAATGCCAAGTTTTTCTTCCAAGATTGCTTCTAGTTTGGCTTCCATTTTTGCTTCCTTTTTTGCTTCTTGTTTTTCTTCCATTTATTAATTTAATATGTTTTATTTCAATTTAATTAGTTAAATATATCATGCCTCTTAAATAACTCATATGATTAAATAAAAAGATAATTATTATAACATGATCGTTTATAATTAAAAAAAGTGATTCAAATATCTATATAAGTAGATCAAAACAAGTGATTAAAACATGTGAGTCAAATATGCCACTAGATTAATAACATGTCAAAATGATACATGTCCAACAGTTGACATAAGTCAAAATGATACATGTACAAATGATATAAGTAAAAATGATAAATTATATAGCTCAAAATGATACAAGTCAAAATGATAAATGTCCAAATGATATAAGTCAAAATGATACATTTCAAAATGATACAACTCAATAATATGGTACTACAAGCTGTGAAAATGATACATATTATAGTAACCATGAAAAGAGGCATCATAACGATATATCAGCAATGATCCATGATGCAGTCTATATGATCATGAATGTCACTGGCTACTACTAGCAACTGCCTCATCATCATCATCATCACCATCGTGATCATCATCATCATCATCATCATCATCATCATCGTCGTCGTCGTCGTCATCATCGGCCTCGATGTCTTTTGTACCTACGTCATCATCATCCTTTGCCATGTGATCTGCACCAAAACCAACATATTCTAGATCTATATCATGAGGATCATCTTGATCTTTTGGATGACTTGTTTTCTACAAAAAAAGCATTTAAAATGAAAAGTTATTATTTATTTCATGCAATAATTTATTTTTCTACTATATATCTAATATTACAACATGTGAAAAAAAACCATAATCATATTACATCATATCAAAGTGCACATACTATAATAAAATTTCAAAAATGTTGCAGCTAATATGTCATTCCAATGATGTAAAATATGCAACAATTCTAATAAACGTTACTAAAATATGCCAACATTTGGTGGAAGAGGAAGAAAGATGACTGGAACTTTGGAGGCCCACCATAATGGATTTTGATATTCAAGCATGAGAGAAAAAGAGAGAGCTGATATCATGTATCAAAACATTAAGCATGCATTCTTCTAGCCAGTGGAGAAGGAGATGATTACTTTTCTTCATTTTCATTTGCATAACCATATCATGGTGTGAACCAAGAAGACCAAGTATGTACAGTTTTATGTGGAGGTAATGAATGTGGTCCAAACTTTAGGAGGGGCAAGAAGGTCAATGTATAATCCTGATGAAATTGAGGAAGAACAACAAGAGAGGGACAACAAAAATAAAATCAAAGTAGAGTTTCAAGGATTTTTCAAGCGAGTAACAAAGCTATGGGAGCAGCCTCATCTAAAATAAATTGAACTAGAGTTTGATATACCATTTAGAGAGCTTGGTTTTCCTGGAGTTTCTTTCAAAGCGTCTACTTTTATTGTTCCTATGATAAACTGTTTGGTAGAGTTGGTAGAATTACCTTTCTTAGTAATCACTATTAGTGAGATTGAGATTGTTAACCTTGAGAGAGTAGGACTTGGGGAAAAGGAATTTGATATGGCTATTGTTTTCATCCTATACAACCATTGCAAGAAAATTTAAGCTAGCATCAAATAACCAACAATTTTGAAAATAACATGGAAACTTATAGTTGTTGGTATGTCAGGAATAAAATAAAAGGAAACAATGTTCCTTCCAATGGCTTGATGATTGAAAATGAGGATTTATTGAATTTCAATGGAGTAAAATGAAAATTAAAAGTAGTTGATTCATATAATATATGTACATTAAGCAATTTATGGTGCAAAATTATTTTTGATGCCTTCTATAGCTAAATGCTACACTCATTTTAGGCATTAAGAAAATGCATCCCACCTAGAGTTTGTGTGAAATTGTTTTTTCCCTAGAATCCTTTTCAAAATCATCACCCTCAACCTGATTTAGGATAAAACATCAATAATGAGCAAAATAACAAAAAATCAAAAGTGAATAATACATAATCTATGTTGTAAAGTTAAAAATTCTTATAAAAGTACTATAAAACTTAAAACATTTTCCATTTGTTCTCTAAAGTTTAGTCCAATCAACCAAAGAAAGAAACATATATCTTATTACTATTTAAATCAAAAGAAGATATCTGATATACAATTCAAAACATCATCATATGAGCTAATTTGTTAAAGTACATGTTCTCCTTCAAGTATCGATTCCTTGATAAACTCAATTTTGTCCTCAAATACATACTTGTCACAAGTTTCAAAGGAATCTATCATGATAATCTAGCCATGACTATATGTAACAATCTAAAATATTCATAATCAGAGACAAGTGCTTTACAAATTCTACTACACATTGATGCATTCTTCATGCTGAAATGAGTGTTTAGAGATATGATAACCACACTCATTGTAGTGTTCTTTAATCAGCTCAATAACTAGGAACATGAATTCCTATACTCAGGGATTGAACATCACTACTGGCAGTCATAACCTACTAAAGAACCTCATTTAATCATCAACCCAGGGACGTAAACTTGAAATGGGTCAGCACAATATATGCACTAATCACCCTTCCAGACATACATGATTCCTAAAATGCTTTATAATGGAACTTAAATTACTGGAAACAACTTTTATTGAATAACTTGATTGGAAATGAAAACTTGAAAGATAAAACTATTCTGCACCTAGTGGCTATAGGAACAGTTGACAGCTCTGTGTTTCTGCCGGTCCCAGGAACAGTCACATTAACTTCTATGAAGGGAAATGCAACTACTCTAACTTGCAGAATAAAAGTATGGGCAGTTCCCTAAGTGGGCCCCCTTAGGTAATGCCAAAAGTAGACAACATATTAGGCGAAAAACTTCATAAGCTTTATTGATTCAATATAAACAAATACATAGCGCAATCTCTTGATTGTATTTCTGAAACTGAAAAATGTATTACAATAGCAAGTTCTTCTAGCCCATTCTCTGAAGGAGAATAGGCTATTTATTGAAAACTGATTCTAACTACTAACCAACCTTCCCTTATAAAATGAGAGGCATTTATTACATTTAACTAACTTAAGTAAAGAGGTGAATGACAATGCAAGAACTAAGTCAAATCGGTTTAATAGTCTTAAAGCGCCATCATTCTAGATTCATGCACCACCAAGACGTCTGGCCTAGATTTTTGGAACACTCTCCCATCATGGCGGATGAGTTGAAACTGTCTCCCCATCTTTTGCTGTTGAACCAGTCTTTGTGGATTTGATCTTCTACTCTTCAAGTGGAAATTGAATTCCTTCCTCCACTCATGGTACCTGCAAAATATCTCGCCATCTTTTCCTAGAGGAGAAGGTTAGCTCACCACGTTCATCCTTTAAGACAATCCATTACTTTATTCATTCATTCATTAAGTATTAAACTAAGGCAAACATTGTTTCAGATATGGCTGCAGGAAGTTTGGTAGTGGAGGCTGCAGGAAGGTTTTATGATCACAAAAAGCCATAAAGTATTTATCAGACTAATAAAACATTAAAGGTAATAATCATGGGACTTTTTATCATGATATACTCATCATATTTAAGTCATAAAAAGGTCTATGTCCTATCCCATAATCAGACTGAATGTTTGTTTTAGCATAATAAAAACATAAAAGTATTTATAAAAGTATGATCAAAATGTGCCAAAGACTTGGCTCATCACTCCCCTCAACCAACTACTTGCTAGACCCTTCAGCAAGTCTAGCATTCCTTCTTCTGGAAAACTCTCTCAGATCTACACTCAGTTGCTGTCCACATTCGCCATTCTGGAAACTCCAGAAGTGAGCCTGCATTGCTTCTGGCCTCTACCATCTTTTATCCTCTGAACTTGTGTTATAAGTGTTGTTGTTGCCTTGTATAGCCAATAATGGCCATAGGAGAATAGGCGGTTGCATAACCAAGGGCAACCAATTCTCCTTCTTTGTTTTGGCATTCCTCATGTACCTCTCTGCCCTTCTGGTTGTTGCATACAAGGTATTGGGAGTATGTGGTTCTGCTCTTTTTAATTGAAGTGAAAGATTCTCCCATCTATTCTGAATGTGCAGGGTTGCAGCATTAAAATCGCTGTTTACAATTTGGGAATATTGAGAAAATACCTCTTGTCTTAGAGGCTCAATCAGTGGTCTGGCTCTTTCATCTCTCCACAACTTCTTCCAATCAAAGTAAATACCCATTCAATTTCTAGATTCATTTCTCATAGACAATGGCATATTTACTTAATCATGCATATGGCTATCAAACTGTTCCCCTTTGCTTATTTCGTTGGTGATCCAGGAGATAAGAGCGCTGATATGAATATCACCAACATAACATAAGGGATTCCATTCCTTATCTTGGGATACAGCCAAATTGTGCAGATAAAATTCACACAGGAGGTTCTTGATGTGCAAAGGTGAATCCCTATATGCTTCATAAAATTCCTCAGGGGTATCTAAAGAAGGATTCTTACCTTTCCAAACTCTGATCAGTTGGAAGTTCAAATACAGTTCCTTGAGGTACATTGCGTAAACCAGTGAAGGTGCTCAACACTGCATTAGCTATGGAACAAGTTCTACCACTTGATCGGGAGTGTCATTCAAGTTAGCAATTTCCAGATTCTTGTTCTGGATTATCCTCTGTAGTCTCTCAATTTCAAGTATAGAAGCAGTCTTTTATTGCTGAAGCTCTTCAAAATATGTCATTCCTATAGCAAATTTTGTGACATGGAGTGGTGGTCGATGATTACAGCATACCACAGGTGTCTCCTGTACTTCTTCAATTACCTCTACATTATGTGGTTGTTCAGGGTTATCATGTTCCAAATCATCATCTTGTTGCCAACCTTCCTATTCTTCCTGATCAGCAAGAATCTCACTAGTCATGTCAATGTTTTCATGTTCTTCTTCTGATGGAAACACAACTGGTTCTTCCTCCTTCTTATCACATTCCTTTCCTTCCTGTAGCTACTCTGCAATGGCAGCCAACTCATCCAGGCCAGCCCCTTCAAGTGCACTCACAACCTCCCCGATAACATGTTCTTCTTCTCTCAGTTCAAGACTGGAAGGATCTGAAGGTGGTGTGGTAGGAGTAGTATTAAGTGATTGGTGGGTTGCCTGGTTTTGGAGCCTAGAGCTCCTTCTTATGGACATAGGAACTGTCTTATGCTTTTTGGAAGGTTTTTCTATAGGAATAGAGAAGTTTTTTTTTTGCTTTCTTTTTACAAGCTCAAGGGTTGCTACAACAGGTGACTTTCCCTTCCTATCCTTGGAAGACGGCTCAAGAATTTTGACAGGACCTTCTGCCAGCTGCTTAGGAGTTCTTTCAGAAAGAGGAACATCATCCTATGAATCAGATGATTCCTGAGGAGGGGACATGGCAGCAGAGGTCTAGCCTATGGACTGGGAGGTTTGTCGCTTAAAGGTAAGAGGTTCACCCCTAGGTCCTACATTTTGAATTTTAAGGTTGAATTGGATAGTGAATTCCTCCTAGGTCATCCTTGATGTATCATGAATAGATTTTTCAACAAGCAATTTAATGAGGCAATGGTGGGATATGGAGTTAACCCTACCTTTTCTATATTTAGCGGCATTATTGGATAACAAGTTGTAAAGGAAGTCAGAAACATTCATTAACAAGGCGTGACGTAAATGAGACAAAAGCTTAAAGTGGTGAGAATGCAGGACTGAAAAACTATCTTCATAGGTTATATATTTGATGATATATCCCGCCTGTGACACCCAGTCCTATGGCAGACTCATTCTTTGTGCACCTTGCTTATCTACCCGTAGAGGAGGGTTATTTGGCCGAGTGAACTCAGCCCTGGCGCTTCTTGCATCTCTTCCTTTGGGAAATGGTTCTCTGACTTAAGGTAATCCGGTTATCTCAGCAATTTTGTCAATTGACGCATTGACTGTTATGCCTCTAACTTTTGCTTCCCCATCTTGAAATATCCTTGTGAATTCCTTTGCAATGTCTGTATTGAAAGTCTTGAGCTTCAGGAAGTCATTGAGCCACCCACATTGCCTGAATAGTGGCACATGTAGCGCATCCTGCAAAAGGATGCTATGGTCTGTAGGCTCGTGCCGAATCAACTGACCTCCCATTTCCTTGGTTCTCTGTAATTAAATGCATTTAAGCAATGCTCACCTGGCCTTTCTGGTCGAACTTCCTGCAACCCAAGTAATGAATCTGCTGCAATTCTTTAGCACTCTGCCCCTCCCTTCAACTGAAACTTTTGAACTACTCTTCAAAAGTGACAGAAAAACAAGGAAAATAATGTGATCATGCAATCGTTTTGAGGGGGAGAGTAATCATAGATAATCAGAATACATTTAGGTTCATTATTGTAGGAAGGAAAGACTATTTGATTATTAATTACAGTTTTCAAATATTGGGGATTCTTGACAACTAACGGGACAAAGGTTATGGCGGCGATAATAAGGACATGGTGGAAGTTATGTCATAGATAAACGTGCTCAATCGTGCGAATGAGCCGAAGGGAATGGCAACCATATAGGAAATTTGTTTGCACTAATTAATACTAAAGTAAATGCAATAAATAAAGCAACTTAAATAATCTTAAAGTGAATTGGAGCGTACCTAGAGAGAATCGCCGTAGTTATCTTACATGACCTCCTTCATTGCAATATGTGACATAGAGAAATGTGGATGATATGGGAAATGATAAGTGGATGATGTGGAAGAGAGAGAGTGAGTACAGATTGTGGATGAAGTGAATGAATAGATTGGGGATCTTATAGATAACCCCTTTATTATGATGTGGTATGCACTTTTATGCATGGCCTGGGAATTTGAGCCTAGGCTCAATTCCTTTGGCTACAGGATCGTTGCTGTCTTGCCCAATTTCGAACTGTCTCGGAAATGTTTCCTTGTCAATGGGCTTAAAATAGAGCTTTACGCGATGCCCATTGACTAATAGCTTGAATCAGACCTCATCAATGGTCTTTAGTTGAACAACACCATTGGTGAATACCTCTTCTATCTCATATGGACCCAACCATCTGGTTTGCAATATTCCTAGACTGTCCTTATACATGTGAGTCATAAATCAGAGCGCAATCTCCTGCTTTGAATTTATTTTCCTTGATGTATTTATCATGCCACCTTATTCATTGGTTTTGTATCATCTCAGTGTGTTGTAGAGCATTCTTCCAGAGCTCATCTAGAGCATTGAGCTACATGACTCTGACCCTTTGTGCATTTGTTAAATCCATGTCCATCTCTAATGCTATTCTTAGAGTCTTATGTTCAAATTCTATTGGCATCACATCTGTTTTACCATACACCATTTCAAAAGGTGTATATCTTGTAGTAGTCTTCCAGGTAGTATGGTAGGCCCATATAGCTCCTTGTAACCTTCCGGCCCAGTCCTTTCTATGCAAATCTACAGTTTTAGTCAAAATGGCTTCTATGTCCCTGTTGGTGACCTCAACCTGACTATTAGCCTGGGGATGATAAGGAGTGGATTTCCTGTGATGTATATCATATTCATTTACTAAGGTTGTGATAAGTGTAGAAGTGAATTGTGCTCCTTGATCTGTCACTATTTCCCTAGAGACACCAAACTTGGTGAACATTTCCTCATAGAGGAATTTGGCCACTTTATTATCCCTAGCATGTTTCATAGGTTTAGCTTCTACCCATTTTGTCACATAATCTATGCATACAAGGATGTAGGACTTACCATTGGAAGGTGGATCAATTGGTCCTACAAAATCTAGTCCCCATTTGTCGAAGGGTGTAACAACAACTTGTGGAAATAGAGGCATCTCATCAGATCTAGTTGGTCTTCCCATATTTTGGCATCTGTCACACCTCCTAGTATATTTGGTTGCATCTCTATGCAGAGTTGGCCAATAGTAGCTAGTATTTAACATTTTCATTGTTGTTCTTTTGGCAGCAAAATGTCCACCACGCGACTCATCATGACTGGCATGCAGTATATCATGAGTGTCTTCCTCCTATACACATCTCCTCATAACTTGATCTGGCCTAGTATAAAACATGCAATCTGAAATCCAAGAAAAGTTAAAACTTTTCTCTACCAATAATCTCTTTTCCTTAGGGGAGAGTTGAGGAGGAGTTCTTCCTGCAGCCAGATAATTTGCTATATCGGCATACCATGGGTGAATAGCCTTGATTACAAATAGGTGCTCATCAGGAAAGGAATCTCCAATAAGTGTAGAGTCATCTTGCCTTTGAATTCTAGAAAGGAAGTCAGCAACCACATTTGCTTTACCTAGCTTGTCCACAATTGTAATGTCAAATTCCTCTATCAGCAACAACCACTTTGCCAATGGCCCGACTATTGAGCTTTTGTTCATGAGATACCTGATTGCTGCATGATCAGTGTGGACAAATATCTGATAACCTGTGATGCAATGCCCAAATTTATTGAGGGCATAGATGATTGCCAACATCTCTTTTTCTGTAACAGTGTAGTTTAGTTCAGCCCCTTGTAGATTTTTGCTTATGTAGTAGAGTGCATGTTCTATTGAACCACCCTTCTGTCCTAACACAGCTCCAATGGCATAATCTGATGCATCAGTATGAATATGAAATGGAAGTGACCAATCAGGTCCTTTCAAAACAAGTGCTTGTGTAAGGAAAACTTTTAAATCAAGGAATGCTTTTTCACATTCCTCAGTCCAAGAAAAATCTGCATCTTTCTTTAGCAGACTGTATAAGGGGCTTGTTTTTTGGCTGAAGTCCTTGATGAATCTCCTATAGTATCCAGCATGGCCTAGAAAGCTTCTTAATTCCTTCTACTTGGTAGGAAAGGGTAAATTAGAGATGACCTCAATCTTAGAAGGATCAACCTGTATTCATGCAGTAGAAATATAGTGACCAAGCATTATTCCCTCCTGCATCATCATGAAGCACTTTTGACTATTCAGGGATAGGTTATGATCTTCACATCTTTGTAGTACTTTCTTCAAGTTGGCTTGAGCTTCCTCAAATGTTGCACCATAAACAGTAAAGTCATCCATGTATATTTTCATGCAATCATATGAGATGTCTGAGAAGATACTGATGACTGCTCTCTGGAAAGTTGCAGGTGCATTACAAAGACCAAAAGGCAAAATTGAGTAGGCAAACATTCCCCAAGGGCATGTAAAAGTAGTCTTTTCTTGATCCTCAGGAGCAATCTTGATTTGATTGTACCCACTAAAGCCATCTAAGACTTAGAAATACTTTTTCCCAAATAAATTATCTAGAACTTGATCAATAAATGGAAGAGGAAAATAATATTTCTTTGTTGCCAATTTAAGCTCTCTGTAATCTACACATACCCTCCATTTTCCCCCTTTCTTAGGAACAATAACCAGTGGGGAAACCCACTGACTATCCGAAATTGGGTAGATAAAGCCAGCTATTAAAATTTTTGAAGCTCTTCTTTGACAATTTCTCTCAAGGCTGGATTTATTCTTCTTTAAGGCTGCCTGACAGGTCTGAACTTGTTGTTAATGAATATGCCATGTGTGTAGAGTTTTGGGTCTAAACCCTTCATGTCACCATATTCCCAAGCAAAAGTTGACTTATGACTGGTGAGCATTTTGACCATAGATTCTTGTTGCTCACTAGTGAGGTTTTTAATGATACTCAAGGTTTTTCCTACTGCCACCTCGACTTGGGAGGTTAAATCAACCATAGATACTTCAGGTAGGAATGGCATGTCAACTTCATGTGGTAACAAAGTGTGCAAGCAGTCAGTTGCTGCAGAATAATGAGCTAATGTAGACAGAGGAAGAATGGTCTGCAAGGAGCATGGGTTTTTTTCACAATGAAAGTATTCGATACCAAAGTTATTCAGCAGGATATTGGATAGTATATCCTCTTCTTCTTGTTGTGTAATGAAAGGGTCTCTGGAAATCATTATTACATTGGCCATGGAGTTCACTCCCTCTTCTTCTCCCAAATCTGGCCAACCAGCCTCTCCAAACTCAAGTTGGGGCTGGGCTGGATAATAGAGGGTAAGTTTCTTTGTGCTATACCCATCAGATATTGTCATGTTACTTGATCTACAACCAATGTAAGCATCAACAGTAGCCAACTAAGGCCTTCCTAGTATGACAGGGTATCCTCCCAATGATGCCTTTGGAGATAAGACCATAAAGTCAGCAATATACTCCCAGGAATCCAAGGTGACTACCAGGTCTTCAACTACCCCATCAGGTTTGACAGTTGAGCTATCAACAAGCTGCAATATTGTAGGTGTAGCCCTTAGGTCAGAAATACTAATTTTTACAACCAAGTCCTTTGTCTTGACATTGATAGCTGCACCAAGATCCACTAAAGCATTCTTAATTTGCACCCCATTAATATTGCTCTCCACAACAGGGTTGCCTAGGTCTGAATATTTTGGGATGGTAAGCTTCCCTAGCATTAAGTCAAAGAGTTGGCCCATGACATGGATAGTTTGAGGGTCTTTCTTTTTCCTCCCTGGCTTCTTCAAACATGCCTCCTTGATGGCTTTGCTATAGATAGGTACCTCTTTGATTGCTTGGAACAAGGGAATTTTCACACATATTTGCTTTAGTTGGTCAAGGATGTCAAAGGTAGGTTCTTCTTGTTTTTTCACATTTTCACCTTCCAACCTTTGTGGGAAAGGAGGTGGCACTTTATTGGATGCCTCAGGTAATGATGGAATCTAAACTAGCTCATTCAGTTGGGCTAGGTCGTTGGTATCTTCTTCTTGGTCAACCTCCTCAAATGGAAATTTTGATATTATGGGAGGAGATGGTGTGGGCAACATAGTTCCTAAACATAAATTGATATTATTCAGGTTGAGAGCATAAGTAGGTTGATGATTAGGATCGGTAAAATAGACTTGTTGTTGCTACTGGTTATTTGGATTGGGTGCTGCCTGAGCAGGTAGTTAGGTTGGCTTTGGATTTTGACCTTGATTAGTTGTAGGAGGTGGCATAATGGATTGTTGTTGGGATTGTTGCAGGAAACCAGTGGGTGTATTTGACCATTGCTGGCCTCCTCTCCATTGGTTAGACTATTGCCAATTCCCTTGTGGGGATTGCCAATAGTTTTGTTGGGCATTTGGCCAAGGGTTATTCCACTGAGGTTGGGAGTATGGCCCATAGTTTGAAGGGTACTGGTTTTGCCACTGACTATTATATGAACCAAAATTTTGCAAAGGGTCCTGAAGTAGCCCATGGCCTACGTTGAGCAACAAAGAACACTTCCTCCTCTCCTTCAATGGTTTTGAACTCAGTAGGGAGATGTTGCACCTCCAAATTGGCCACTGTTTTGCATCTACAATCTTTCTTTCTTTGTCGACAGTGGGGGCAATATTCAGCTAACATTGCCTCAGCTTCTTCCTTCTTCCTTCTAGCTTGCATAGTATCCAGTTGAGTAGCTACATCATTGATGATATCCTGCTTGAAGTCGGACAAGGGATTAGTAATCTCCCCTTTAGATACTCTAGAGCTACTTCCTTTTATAGAAGAGGGTCTAAACCCCCTTCCCTTCTTCACAACTTCCTTGGAGTAATTGAGATAGATTTTCTTGATATCATCCCAATCGCTTTGGGTGACATCACCTCCTGCCATGAGGTCAAGGGCCTCCATGCAAGTATTATTAAATCCTCTTAAGAAGAGAATTTTTTGAAATTCCTCATTCAGTTCATGATGAGTATTCTTTTGCACATTAAACAAGAACCTTGACACATAATCTTCCAAGGTTTCATCCTCCTTTTGTGACATTTTGAAGATGTTGTCTCCTCTCATATCATTTCCTCTACAATATTCTTTATATTTACCCAAGAACAGAGTCTTCATTTCATCCAAAGTGTTAGCTACATTGGTTCCCAATCCCATGAACCATCTCAAGGCTACCTCTTTTAGAGTGGAGGGAAACAATTTCAGCTTATGTGCTAAGGTTGTATAATCATAGCTTCTGCAAAGGATGTCAAATTCAAACAAGAAGGTATAAGGGTCCTCGATAATAAGTCCATAGAACTTTGGCAGTACTGAGGTAGGGATGTTCTTAAGGTTATTATTGTCATGCAGGTTAGGGATTGGGAATGGAAAAATAGGGTTTTCCATTCTTGGTTGTGTTATTAGATTAGCTCCTGGTTGATGAACTACAAGAACAAGGGAATTATTTGATTTTGTCTCTTCAGAGGAAGAAGAAGATGAGGTAGCTAATTCTTGGCCAGCATCCAGATATGGGTCATCTTGGAATAGGTTTAGTTCAATTTCTTCAATATCGATGCTCCCAGGAAGGAATCTTCCAAATTGGTCTCTTCTTCTATGCATACAACAAAAGTGAACTAACTATGGAGATGCTGGGATGTAGGATTCTAAACTAAAAATACTAAGAATGAAATCTTAAACTCTTTACTAGCATGTCTGTAATAGGCCCTTAGTTTGACACCATCCCCGGCAACGGCACCAAAAATGTAGTGTTCTTTAATCAACTCAATAACTAGGAACATGAATTCCTATACTCAGGGATTGAACATCACTACTGGCAGTCATAACCTACTAAAGAACCTCATTTAATCATCAACCCAGGGATGTAAACTTGAAATGGGTCAGCACAATATATGCACTAATCACCCTTCCAGACATACATGATTCCTAAAATTCTTTATGCTGGAACTTTAATTACTGGAAACAACTTTTACTGAATAACTTGCTTGGAAATGAAAACTTGAAAGATAAAACTATTCTGCACCTAGTGGCTGCAGGAATAGTTGATAGCTCTGTGTTTCTGCCAGCTGCAGGAACAGTCACATTAACTTCTATGAAGGGAAATGTAGCTACTCTAACTTGTAGAATAAAAGTACAGACAGTTCCCTAAGTGGGCCCCCTTAGGTAATGCCAAAAGTAGACAACATATTAGGCAAAAAACTTCATAAGCTTTATTGATTCAATGTAAACAAGTACATAGCACAATCTCTTGACTGTATTTCTGAAACTGAAAAATGTATTACAATAGCAAGTTCTTCCAACCCATTCTCTAAAGGAGAATAGGCTATTTATTGAAAACTGATTCTAACTACTAACCAACCTTCCCTTATAAAATGAGAGGCATTTATTACGTTTAACTAACTTAAGTAAAGAGGTGAATGACAATGCAAGAACTAAGTCAAATCGGTTTAACAGTCTTAAAGCGCCATCATCCTGGATTCATGCACCACCAAGACGTCTAGCCTAAATTTTTGGAACACTCTCCCATCATGGCGGATGAGTTGAAACTATCTCCCCATCTTTTGTTGTTGAACCAGTCTTTGCGGATTTGGTCTTCTACTCTTCAAGTGGAAATTGAATTCCTTCCTCTACTCGTGGTACTTGCAAAATATCTCGTCATCTTTTCCTGGAGGAGAAGGTTAGCTCACCACGTTCATCCTTTAAGACAATCCATTACTTTATTCATTCATTCATTAAGTATTAAACTAAGGCAAACATTGTTTCAGATATGGCTGCAGGAAGTTTGGTAGTGGAGGTTGCAGGAAGGTTTTATGATCACAAAAAGCCATAAAGTATTTATCAGACTAATAAAACATTAAAGGTAATAATCATGGGACTTTTTATCATAATATACTCATCATATTTAAGTCATAAAAAGGTCTATGTCCTATCCCATAATCAGATTGAATGTTTGTTTTAGCATAATAAAAATAGAAAAGTATTTATAAAAGTATGATCAAAATGTGCCAAAGACTTGGCTCATCACTCATGTCTTGAGGGAATCTCACTATCTAAGGAAGAAGTCAAAGTGCCTTGGAGAAGCAATAGCATTCAACATCAACCATATGGTGTCTACATTTAAATAATTCAGAATGGTCAAGTTCACTAAAATGCACCTTGTGATTGGAAAGAAACAGACCATAACTCCCTATAAAATAGGAAATTGGAAAAGAAAGAGAAAACAAGCCCTTGAAAACTAATTACAAATTAGTAGCCTGAGAAGCTTCTTAGAGGCTTACACAAGTGATCTTTCAAAAATCTATGTTTGTGTCTTTGAAGCCCACCATGCTCTGCATCAATCATCTCCATTTTTTCTTGTTAAGAGAAAAATGAACATACAGAAAAATAGTGCAATTATCTTGTGAAGCGGGTTCTAAAAAATGAAAATGTAAAATACTTGCAAGAAAGGAGAAAGATATGCAAAATATTACAAACCCATGGTTTAGGGTTTCTGGCCTGAGCCCCAAATGTGGAAGGATTTATTTTTCTTTCTGAGAAGTGAAAGATCATGCCAAAAGGCTTGCACTCATTTTTCTGAGAGCTTGTATCTGCAATAGGAGTCATAGGTTTTCAAAAAACCCCAGATCAAAGAAAAATCCAGAATGCCATTGAATAGAGCCTGCAACCATAATCATGGAGCTATGAAGGAGGCTCAAAAATATAATAAAGAAAATTTTACACTTTGTTCCTTTTGGAAATAGGAAAAATATTCTAGAGAGGCCATGACCAAGCTATCACCAAGAAAGAGAAAAAATGCAGAAATAAAAAATATTTCATCGTTTGATCAAACCAAATATGTAGAGTATGATTTGTTTCATTCCTTTTTCTAGTGAGCTAAGTCTAGAGAAGTCGAGCCAAGATAGAAAGGTTACAAAATAAGGATGAATGGTAGAAATAAAACACCCATTCATTTGTATCTATTGAGTCCAAATCGAGCTTGTTTTGACAGAAAACAAAGGTAAGATACAAAAAAATGGCACATAGAAACTTACTCAACTTCTTGTTCGAAAAAATGCGAGCTCCAAAAGTGCTTTGATGTCAGCCTCAAGACAAGCAAGGCATCGATAGAGTAAAGAAAGAGAAAAATGCATGAGAATCCGAGAAGGAATGTCTTTGAAAACACATTCAGATAAGTGGAAATAAATGATGAACCATGAAAGCTTTACCTGATTCAACCTCAACAAAATTTTTTGTGAAGAAAACTCTTAAAATTAGTGTGAAAATTGACAAATACTCCTTGAGAAAGCTCGAGGTCTCAAACTCTAATGATGGTGGCATGTGTAGGGCAAGGGAGCTCGAAAAAACCAAGTGAAAATGAGAGTTAAAAATTAGGGCTTGGGTATTTTGTTATAACTCATCATGGCGGAAAAAATATTGATGTGAAAAAACTCAAATATGTTTAATCATTAAATCTTTTAATATTCAAACAAATTTAGAAAAAAAAATACATATGTTTTATAATAAAAAATTACTATATTATCTATTAAATGAATAAGTGTTAAGTTCATGCTTTTACCTCTATACCGCTAGATGATTGTGAGAGAGGTGTGGTAGCATGGTATACCACCATACCGCGGGAGATTTCTTACTGCCTAGCAGTAGTGCAGTGTATACTGCCATACCACGATAGGATTTTGACTATCTCATGGTAGTATGGCATACCTCCACCCCACGGAAGCCTTCTAGTAGCAAGGTTGCAGTGTATACCACTCTACTGCATATGTTGCTCACCTTCCCGACGGTATAGCGATGTATGCTTTTGGTCATTACTTGAAGAGTGTCGATGAGACAATCTTATTTGTCTTACCGATATCTTAATGTCTCATCGACATTAGATCTTATGTTCCTATGATGTTGGTTGTTGGTGTCGATGAGACAAGTTAATATCTCTTACCGATATGCCACTGTCTAAATTCAGAGCTAAATTTGGCACTAAATCTGGTGCTAAATTAGACTGCCTAATATCATCATACTGTGAGATATTTCTTACTACCTAGCGGTAGTGTGGTGTATACCACCATACCACATGAGGATTCTGATTGTCTAGTGGTAGCGTGGTATACCGTCACCCTGCGGAAGCCTTCTAGTAGTGAGGTTATGATGTATACCACTCTACTGTATATGTTGCTCACCTTCTTGGTGACATAGCATTGTATGCTTTTGATCATTACTTGAAGAGTGTCGATGAGACAATATTATTTGTCTTACCGATATCTCAATGTCTCATCGACATTAGATCTTATGTTCCTCTGATGTTGGTTGTCGATGTCGATAAGACAAGTTAATATCTCTTACCGATATGCCACTATCTAAATCTGGCACTAAATCTGGTGCTACTAAATCTAGTGCTAAATCTGTCGCTAAATCTGGTGCTAGATCTGGTGCTAAACTTGACACTAAATTTGGCACTAAATCCAACACTTATTAGTGCCTACTTGTCCTGATTGGCGCAAAAAATGCCAAAAATGGCACGAGCCCGATAAATAGCGTCGAATTTTTCAAAAAATTGGAGAAAAATACATTAAAACAATGGATGGAAGAAAAAATGGAGCAAAAAAGGGAGCTAATCACAAGGATTTGTTGTAGTGCAAGATCACTTTCTATGTCAAATCCCTATTGGATGAAGAACAAAATAACCTAGGAACATTCTTGAAAGAACAAAGAGCTAACTTTGCATGGTCATACATAGATATGCCTAGGCTCGATCCTGTAGTAGTTGCGCATCATTTAGTGGTCTATCCTGAAGTCAAGCCATTCAATCAAAATTTAAGGAAGATGCACCCTCAAATAGCACTCTTGGTGAAACTAGAGTTACAAACACTTCTTGACGTTGGATTCATCCAACCAATAGATTATCCTAAGTGGGTTTCAAACTTGGTACCAATCTCAAAACCCATTGGGGGCATCAGAATTTGCACTGATTTTAGAGACTTAAACAAAACAAGCCCTAAGGATGATTTTCCTCTTCCTAATATCAACCTCATTATGGACTTAACAGTTGGGGATTAAATGCTAGCACTCATGGATGGTTTTTTAAGCTACAATCAGATCATGATCGCTAAGGAGGATCAACATAAAACTACATTCACTTGTCCATGGGGAACATATTTCTAGAACATGATGCCACCCAGGTTAAAGAATGCAAGAGAAACCTATCAAAGAGCAATTACCCTCATCTTCCATGGAATGATCCAAAAAATAGTTGAAGATTATATGGATGATATTTTGAAAAAATCAAAGAAAATAAGTGAGGACATACCAGTCTTAGGACCCATCTTTGATAGGCTTTAACAATACAAGGTATGACTAAATCCAAAACAATGTGTCTTTGGGGTTACATCAGGGAAACTTCTTCACTTTATTGTATCACAAATAGGGATAGAAATTGATCCAAAAAAGGTAAAATCAATCCTCGACATGGAACCACCATAAACACTAAAGCATATGAGACATTTACAATGAAGATTGTAGTCCATCAGAAGGTTCATAATGCAACTATCAGATAAGATCTACCCCTTTTCACATCTTTTCCATAAAGGGATAACCTACAAAAGGGATGACAAGTGCAATAAATCTTTCCAACAGATCAAATATTACCTACTAACACCTCCAGTTCTCATGCCACCAATACCAAACAAGCCATTAATCTTATACATCTCAGCAACATCAACAACACTAGGAACTCTTCTATCACAACATGATGAAAATGGAAAGGAAAGGGCTATCTAATACATTAGCAGAACCTTGGTGGGCTATGAAATGAACTATTCACCTATTGATAAAGAATTCCTAGCAGTATTTTTTGCTTCACAAAATTTTAGGCATTACATGTTGTCACATCAAATCAAGCTCATTGCAAAGATAGACCCATTGAAATACTTGTTACCTAAGGAAACTCTCACAGGACAAATGGCTAAATGGGTGATGATATTAACTAAATTTGAAAGAGTGTGTGGAACACAAGGCAATTAAGGGACAAGTGATTGCAGACCAACAAGAAAAATCACCCATATATGCAGAGAACCCCTTGATATATGAGTTTCCTAATGAATCGATATTCCTTATCAACCTCACAAATCAATGGAAAATGTACTTTGATGGATCATTCTTCCAACATCGATCTAGAGCAAGAATGTTTTCATCGCCCCTCAAGGTGATTTCATTATGAATTCATATAGGCTATAATTTACTTGTACTAACAAAATTATTGAGTACGGATCCCTAATCATAGGTCTAAGGATAGTGGTTTAGTGTTAGATTCAAGAGATGAAAGTCTATGGAGACTCGCAGCTAGTTATCAACCAAGTAAATGATGACTATCAAACTAAAGATGACAAGCTCACCCCTTATAAGAAGATGGTAGATAATCTCAAAGATCTCTTTATAGACATAACCTTTGAGTAGATTCCTCACATAAACAACATAGCAGTAGATGCCATGGCAACAATCAGATCATTATTAGACATGTCGAACAATGTCCTCCAATGTGAATTCTTGGTAGAATAACTTCTCGTACTGACTTTCAAAATCCTTGAATCTAAATTTGCATGTGTCATTGTTGGTATTGGATCCCCATGGTATCATGACATCTTTATCTACCTAAGTAGAGGAACCCTCCCATTTGATATCACCCCAAATTTTAAAAAGACCTTTGTCAAAAAGGCATCCCAATTTGTGATCCTAGGTGATACCCTTTACTTTCAAAGCATCGAAGGAACATTATTGTGATGCCTTAACCAAGAGGAAGCCTTAACTAATTTAATAGAAGTACACAATGGTATATTTGGTTCCCATTCTAGTGGTATGATGTTAGCTAAGAAACTATTGAGGATAGGGTACTATTGGCCAACCATGGAAAGGGAAGATCATCAGTATATGCAGTAGTGTGTCCAATGTCAGCACCATGGAGATCTAATTCATGCACCAACTCAGGAATTTCAACCAATGATCACACCTTGGCCCTTTTCACAGTGGGGACTTGATCTCATAGGAAAAATCACCCTAACCTCATCTAATGGCCACAAGTTTGTCATAACTGCCACTGATTACTTCACTAAGTGGGTAGAAGACATTCCTATGACCTACATAACAAGAAATTAGATTTCCAATTTTCTCTTGAATTACCTTGTATGTCGTTATGGTGTCCCACAAACCCTAATCTTAGACAATGGAACACCCTTTAAGAATCAAGATGTAAAAGAACTATGTCAAATATTCAACATCCAACACTGATTCTCTACCTCTTATTATCCCCAAGGCAATGTCCAAGTAGAGGCTACAAATAAATTTATCCTATTTTTTTTTTTTAATATAGTCAATGAAGTTGGTCACGATTGACATCTATAGTTAAATCTCACTCTTTGGGCCTATCAAACTAGTATGTGCACACCAACAGGTGCAACCCTTTCTCCTTGGTCTATGGATTAGAAGCTATCCTACCTATTGAGATTGAGCTCCCATCACTACCAGTGTCACTACAGAACCTGATCATCGATGAAGAATACAAAGTATCTTAGCTGAATGAGTTAGAGTTCCTAGACAAGCATCATCTTGATGCCCTCAATCACTTGCGGGTATATCAAAACTGATTGAAATAGAGCTACAAAAATAAGATCAAATGTCAATCTTTCCAGGTAGGGGATCTTGTCCTAAAACATAATCAGAAGAATCTACTAGGTCAATATAGTAAAGGAAAATTTGAGCCTAACTAGTTGGGTTCCTTTGATGTCATATCAAGTTATGGATCAGGAGCATATCATCTATCAACACCTAAAGGTGAACCCTTGCAGGAACCAACTATCAACTTGCATCTCAAAAGGTTTTATGCCTAGTCATGAAGGGTATAAACTGAAAAATACAAAAAAAATAAAAAATGATCAAATCCAAAAAAATAAGAAAAAAGATTGAAAAAGTAAAGAAAAAAAATTGTCCTGTAGTTAAAACCAATTTGGTGGCACTTTGGGCAAGTACCTTGGTCAAAACCTAGCAAATAGGCACCTCACATAAATAAAGCACCTCCATCTATTCTTTGGCTCTTTTGGTCCTATCATTCTTTGTACTGCCATTCATCCATCGCCTATTCGTGTCCTTCTCATAGCTTGATGATGTGAAGTATTGTATCCCTTTAGAACTAAATGGAATATTCCAAAGGTTAGTTTGTCCTACCTATATCGAAGTAGTCTAACCTGCCATCCTGGGGGAAATTTTCCATGGATCATATCTGGTTCTTGTATATCTTGAGGTTATTATCTCATCAAAAATCTTGTGCAGCTAAAATCCAAAAACATCCAAAAAATTGTACTAGCAAAATCCAAAACATCAAAATCCCTAAAAATTTCAAAACATCAAAAATCCAAAAGCAGTGCCTCTATCGAGCTATGTTGTCTCTAAGCTTGAATGTAGGCAAGGCCATCATTAATGTGCCCCCGAGACACCCTAGGTCAATCCTTTAGGAGTCTGTCATAATATACTAACTTTCTATCACCTATTCATTTCTCATCCTGTTAATAAGTAGAGTCAATCGAACTATGTGGTCTTTGTGTGTATAACATAGACAAGGATAATCTTTGATCAGCCCTTGAGGCCCCTGGGATAGGTCTTTTAGGTTAGGTTCTTGGTTGAACTCTCAAAAATACCAAAACATCCGAATAATCCAAAAAACCCCTGAAACATTCAAATATCAGAAAATACAAAAACATTTGAAAATTAAAAAATACCAAAAACATTAGAAAACATTCAAAAGACCTAAAAAGCCTCAAATATCTCAGAAAAACCTAAACAACCTCAAATAATCGAAAACCAAAATATTCACATAAACTTTCAAAAAGACCAAAAATAGCCTTAGAACATCTTCAAAATGCCAAAAACATTGAAAAATTCTAAAAATCCAAAACCATCCATCCCATCTCGCTTTCACCTGCAATAAAATTTCACCCATAATAAATCGAGCATCACCTTCACCCTTTGACAAAGCAAACTAAAAGAAGGTATATCGAGTCATAAAGTGAGAACCTAGCTGTCAAAATCTAAATTCTAGATCATAGGTAAATGTGTCAGTGAAGTTTGTATCCATGGCTCATCTTAGCATCATCATCCTAACATCAAATAACCTTTTATCAACATTTCCTAGGATGTATCCTTCCTACAATGGGCATCAGTATCAGTTATCACTTTAGCTAAATTAAACAAGGCAAGAGATATAGATAACACTGACTATTTGTCTTTGATGTTTTCTTATGATTTATCTTGATGACCCATTCTGAGGACCTCTCGATGATGTCTATCAAAATGATTTAGAGAGAAAGGAATGGGGCATTGATCATGATCTTTCGTTTCTTGTGCTCCTGGATATTCTTATAATATGATATTGGCACATACTTGCTTTTTTGTGTGTAGGAAAGTCGTTTAGGGTATGTTGTTGACTATTGTGTATGCTTTGGTCGAATATATTTTAAGCTTCTAACTTACATTCTAACGAGGTTTTTGTATGTCAAGATGTGAACAAGAACTATCCTATTTGTTTGTCAAGTCAAAGTCCACTACACTAGATACAACGTCGTCCTAGTTATTAATGCATTGATGCATCATGTCTATGTGTTATATAAAACAATAAGGAATGATAAAAAATATCAATCCTGATATGTGAGCACCTCATTATCCTGCATCATGCATTGTCTCCTCACCATCTCTAATAAAGTCTTGATGGATCTTTTGAAGCAATCATTGAAATAAATGGTCAAGCCCTTCTTTATTCTTCCATCTTCTCTCCGCACTAACCTGGTATCATGACATTCAACAAAAACATCATCAATGCATCCATCCTACATCCACAAATCATTGGCATACATGCATCTCATAATCATAAAGTATCCATCAGCATAATAATTGCATATCACATCATACATTCTGCATCATCATTTGAGTTGTGACAAATAATATAGATTTGTTATTCTAAGCATCTTAAATCATTGCATATCATAATCATTTGCATCCATACATGAACATCTCATTAATTGCATAGAAAATACACAAAATGAAATGCATCCACATCATTGCATCCATATAGCATAAGCATGAAATAAAGTGAACACATCACATCATTAATCATCCATATATGTATCATATATATCAAAAAATGAATGGCATAGTACAAAATATAGATCATTGTATGTGTGTGATATAAAATATGCATACCATAAAGATAAATCTAACCACACAATCAATGAAATGTATTACATTAATAAAATTGAAATAACAAAACAAGTTGCTACAACTATTCATTCAAAATCATTCCATTGCCCTCTAATCTTAGGGATCTTCTAATTCATGTTCTCAGATTTGTATGTTGCACATGAATTCATTAGATGACAACCTAAGAAATGAGATGATATATGAAATGCAAGATGATATGCCTACATCAAACATGATTGTGGACTGTGATATACTATGCTGAATGGTAGATGATATGATGTTGAATTTCAAAATGATGTTAAGATGATTGCTAGGATTGAGATGCAAATCTAAATCAAATGTTATGAGAAATACTACAAAAATAATGCAACAAATAAGATTCTATAAAGGAAATTTCCCATTATAACACTAGTTCAAAATCAAATGCTAAAATGCAAGACTAAGATGCTATGCTAATGCTCTCAAATGCTATGTTAATTTATGCAGGGTAAGTTTATGCTCAATCTCCTATGAAAAAGCTATAAATGAACCTCCTATTTATAGATTTACAAGGCACCAAGTGATGTGGTAGGATTCAATGGTCAAGATTATGATCCAAAGAGATCTACATTAGAAAGTGAGGAAGTTGGAGAGAATCATGGAGATGGTTCCCTTTAAAAGATAACTTTTCCAAGTGTTGAAGAGCATCAAATGGAGGAAGAAGCCATGTGTCTCTAATCTTGTTAAGAGTTTTTTGATGGAAATTCCTATTTATAAATTATAAATATTTAAATTCATGTGACACTTGGTGAGGTAGTAGATGAGGTGGAAGGACGTTAGAGAGTTATGTAGAAATGTGACAAAATTAAATTTTAATTTGAGAGGGAATTAATCAAATAAAACAAATTAGTTAAATTTTTTTATTTAATTAAATCAAGAAGAAAATGATTTTAGATAGGAATAATTAAGAAATGAACTATATAAATAAATTTTTCAATTTATTTATGTAGAGGAATTAAGAGGATTTATTAATTAAACACCCTGTATTTAATTAATCGATTATCTTGACCGATTTTAGGTGTATACAATATGTATATCAATGATAAGTACAATATCCATGAGGCTATCAAAAAGGATCCCATGAATGTATATCTGTAACAAAGAATGGGGAAACAAAATTGAAAAGTGTCTATACACAATAGCTAGCCCTGATGGTTGTTACCCTCTCTAGCCTACCTCTCAAGCTGATCCTCGACTCTTAGTTGTCCATCACTCTGCTATGAAAAATTAGGGTGTCTAAGTGCCTACGGTACATCTCAATGATAATGCAATATGTAATATGTGGCCTCCGTCATGGCCCCCTAGTATAATCTAGCTGAAACGCTCTTGCCATATGTGGCCATCACAACCTCTATCTGCTGGCATCAGGCAACCTCCAAATCCCTCTCTGCAATCACGGCTTGTAACCATTACAAATCCCGATCTCTCTTGGTTGTGATAGCCACCAAATGTGAGCCCTTGATTAATTTTCATCATGCATTCTCATTTGTTGATGAGAATCCATGATCCATGCCTCTTCTTCCTTTCATCTTGGACCGTTGATTTATCTTTTCGATCTCAACCCTCCATTTTCCATTTTCTCTTTTGTAAATAGAACCTTATTTGGAGACAAATGGATCCATCTCTTAATTGAAAACTTATGTTGTTGAATTAACTTGCACCCACACTCATATTTTACTCATATTTTAAACTTTTTTAGCTCATTTTAGTTACACAAATAGTTTAAGACATCCATTAATGGCTTACATGCATCCATCTTAGCTTGTTTATAAATTAGGGTTTCCATATTTTATCTTTGAAGTAGCTTAGATTAGTTTAGCAATTGCATAACTAGATCATTTTTAGCATAAAATCATGTTAACATAGCTTACATCATGTTCATTTTAGCTTAAATCAAGTTTTAATCCAATTTATCACAATGGTTTCATCGATTCTCTTCCATAGAATCGATCCAAAAAGGCTCACTGATCACGGGATTGGGAAAGGGTCATTTTTCCACATCAACACGACACCAATTCCAAAATAGGATAAGTTTCAAATGGGTTAGAGTAGGAATTTAACTATTTTCATAGTTTGTAGTTTTCAATTTCAGTAAATTCTTAGTTTAACTTTGAATTTGAATGATCTTGTTTGGTAGATTGAGGTTTAGTGGATTCATTATACTTTGACTCATCATGGATCAAGTGTAATTGATCCACCTTGATGATCCTCATCACACAATACCACCCTATCTCAAATATATGAAGTGTCCTAAAAAATTGAGTAACAATCAAAAAAGAACTTTAAAAATCCAAGCATCAAAGCATTGTTTATAAATGGAGATATGTATTGAACAAAGATGATATCCTTTTTCTATGTCTGGATGAAACAAAAGTTGAGTACACATTGAAAGAAATGCATAAAGGAGTATGTGAGGGAAATTTCTCAGCAAAAACCACTATAGACAAGATACTAAGGGCAGATTATTATTGGCCCAAAATCTTTAATGATGCCCATAGATATGTAAGAAAATGTGAAGCATGTCAGAAGGTTTTTGGAAAAATAAATTACCAAGGAGCCTAGCCATTAAGACCTATGCAAGTTGAAGCCCCTTCCAATCAATGATTCAATGGGGAATTGATTTTTTAAGGGAAGTCAAGGATAAATCTAGTGGCAGACATAGATGGATCCCAATGGCTACTGATTACTTTACGAAATGGATAGAAGCACTACCAACAAAACAAGCCACTAGTAAAGTTGTGAATAATTTCATACTGGAAAACATCATCACTAGATTTAGAGTTCTTGTTAGACTGATCACAGACAGTGGTATGTTCTTTAGGTCACATGAATTCAAAAGGTTTTTTGAATCATATGGCATAGTGATTTCATATGCCTCACCATATCATCCTCAAGCAAATAGATAGGAAGAATCTAGCAACAAGAGTATCACAAAGATAATCAAAAGGATGCTAGATAATAACAAGAAAGCATAGGATTCCAAATTAAGACTAGCATTGTGGGAAAATAGAATCATTGTTAAAATTGCCACTAGAAAATATCCATTTGAATTGGTGTATGGAGCCTAGGCTAGGATTCCAATGCACAATATCTTACTAATATATAAATTCATCCTACGAGAAGACATGGATATCCCTGAACCCATGGAAGAAAGAATAGAACATTTGGTAGAGTTGGGTGAAATCAGATATCAAGCGTAGAAGCATAACAAAAAGATGCAATTACAAATGAAGTATCTATTTGATGAAAAAGGAAAAAGATAGAAAATTTAAGATTGATGACATGGTTCTTATGTGGAATGCTAGGATCCAGGACAAAGGAAAACATGGGAAGTTTGAGGCACTATGGTTGGGCCCATTTTTCATCACTGGAAAATGTGATGAAGATTCATATTACTTATAAAAAATAATTAGTGAAGATCAGGAGTTTTCAGTGCATGGACAATTCTTGAAGTACTTATTCTCTTCAAAAAATTATTCTTTTCCATGCACAGTAGTTTAGGATTTTTCTCCTTTTTATTTTTACCATCCTCACCCATGGTCTATGTCCCAAAGAATACTTTTGGATTATTGCAATGACTTAACAACCATTCATCCCCAACTAGAGCCACTATTAGAACCTCCAAAATTTGCATGATTTTACCACCATGATAGAATTTGAATCCAATATTTGAAACTTCAACCTTTTAAAACTCCAAATTCCACAAGCAGTCTCACCTTGCAAATCAATTTTTAGGTCTAACTAACACTGAAAATTCCATATTGATCTAAAAAAGTAGCATGTGTATACTTAAGAAAAGAATTCCTAGATCCTTTGCATGCATAAATGTCCGAACCAACTATTAAAACTTGCATAAATTTAACCTTAAGGAAAACCTAAAAATAATTTGTGTCTTGATCCCTTAGCACATAGGCTTTCCATTATAAACATCCCATATGTTTTCCATAATTAATACTTGGTCCTATTATAAACATTATTGAAGAGACTATGTAACATTGACAAGACTTGTCTCAACATCCCTTTGATAATCCAAACAAGAAATCATCGAGGACACACTGAAATGTTGGGAGGAAATGGTCTAGAGTCCCTTTGATGGGACGATGTGCATTAAAATACTAACATTCATGGCCCCAAAATTAATAGTATTAAATAAAAGGAATTATGATGGGATTGTAAGTATGTCAAAGTGACAATGGAATATCGAAGAGATAGTCTTTGGAGTCCCTTCGAAAACTCAATAATAATAATAATAAATATTATTAAAGATATTGGGAGGAAAGACATATATTGGCGAAAGCCAAATATTAGTCCCTTTGATATCCCTAGAACAAACAAGCATATGGTTAGACTGAGGGCTCCATCAAAGGGAAACATGCATATCGGCAAGATAGAAATAATGATCCCTTTGATTAAATGATAACAATCATCGCCTCGGCTTTCATAATATAAAATTGAAAAAGCTTCATTGGCCAAAATTAAATTATAATTTAATAAGCATGTAAATGTATCGAAGTGACAAAAGAATATCGAAGAGATTGTTTGCAAGGCCTATCTGAGGAAGGGTTAAAAAGGACACTGGGATATCATAGTGAATTTATTTAAAGTCTCTTTGAAATCCCAAAATAAGGAAAGAGTATACTATGAAGGAAGACATTGGGGGGAGAGAAAGATATCAGAAAGAATGAAATATTGTCCTATCAATACAATGAATGCACTTACTTGCACATTGAAAACACAACAGTATTTTAGGGAGATAATTTGACAGTGATGATAAATAGATCAACAACCTATATTCAAAACATTTTATTTTCAATGACATGAAAGTTTCCAACAAGTGACATTTATGAACCAGATTCAGGTAAATTAAAGATGAGACCTAGGTTAATTAGAAATAATTGAGCATTCAGAAGGAAGGGAAATAGAGTGTGGAGGTGATCGATGACAAAAGAACTAGAAAAAGGTGTTTCTATTCAAGTAAGTACCTAAGCTTGAGCTAAAATTTTAGTATCTAAAACTAGTTAAATTAGCAAGCACACAAGTAGGGTTTTCAGTGAATTGGTATTATGGAAAGTACATTTGAAACTCCCAAAATTAAGAGATAGAAGTTAGAAACTAGACATTTGAATCAGGACTTGGCTGACTAGTGTCTTGGCTCTAGAAAAAGGTCCAGAAAAAATGCACAACTGAATCCTGAAGTTGATAAATTAGAAGAAAAATACAAGGAATTAGGTAACACATGGACCCTGATGAGAGGGTATGATTTGTTCATATACCATTATAATAAAATTCATAGACACTAACCAGTGGCCAACCCTTGGAGACTCAATCTAGGGAGATTATTTGTGTCTAATGTATTTTTCAATGTCGAATTGGTTAAGGCACTCATTGACAAGTATGATCCTCAAACCCGCATAATTTACTTTGAAAAAGGATCTTCCTTCATTCCAACTATGAAGAATTACATTTCCATGGTATTTCAATTGGATACCAACACAAATATGAAACTCCAGATTGGAGATCTTTTAGCAGAGCACCACAACATGTGTACTAGTTACAAGAGATGAATTTTTCCACTACACAGACCCCATGCTAAAGAAAATCAGCTTAGGGTATTTTCAACATAAGAACATTCTCCATTCTCTGTGAGCCTATTTGAAGAATACTTCTAGTATACATACTACTCTTCTTGTCAAGTGCTTGATTTGGATGCTCCCATATTAATGTCCATAGCTCCAATGATCCTAGTGACTAATGTACAAAGCTAGGATGCCCAGCTATTTGACTATGTTGAGTACTTAACTAATGATATCCATAATGCCCTCACTTCTATCAAGAATAATAATGGAGGTATTCAATTTAGGTATTATTCACTATTTATGCAACTCATTTTGTATGAAGGGAAGAATATGGGAATGTGGAGTGAGTATCTGAGAATAAAAGACATAGATGATGATGAGAACATTAGACCTATACAAATTTGGATTGCAATATGGGATAGTATATGTGTTATATCACACTACTTGTATTTTGAAGAATATTTGGTGAAATCTTTATACAAACTTCTTGGTTGACCTTGTAACTATAACTTGTCACCATAAATACAAATATTTATTTGACCAAAAAATAAAGATCAAAGAGGAAAGGTCATCCATAATTGGAGGGACTCGTACACATATGATGATTGTACAAAAAATAGGGTATTTGGTTTTGAGGGAGCCACGTTGCTACTACCAAAAACATGTCTTGACAGGGTAGCATATTTGGAAATTGTTAGACAGTTGGCCTATTCAGATTTTCTACACCTTAAGATCTATAAAAAGAAGTCACTTATGCCAGGTACTCTTTGTTTTGGAGAGTTTTTTGTTGTTTCTGAGAAGGGGTATGAACTTATCGACAAAAATATTGAGCATTATAATTATCCCAATGGGAATGAAAGAGAGAAATTTGATCCTGAGCATTTTACAAATGACGTCAAGATAATCCAAAGGTTGAAAAGGTATAAAAATGTGCTCCATGTAGAATATGAATTGATAAATAACATTGATGAACATCATGTGAGTAGGAGAAGACACATGTTTAACAAAATCATGGTAGCAAAGGTTTGGAAAATTGAATAACAATTAATCATACATAGGCACATTTTCTAAAGTTATTGACCCTATTGAAAACATGGATAAATTGGTCTCACATGAAGCTGAATTGACTAGGGATGTACCACCCTCGGTGTTTAAAAGGAAAATAAATGAGGATATTATGGGGATACAGGTCGAAAATGAAATCCAATTGTGTCAAATCTCTCCACAAACTACACCAGAGGTTAGTTTTTTTTGTTGGGACATCTATTGCAAGAGAAGAAGAGGTGGATGATGAGGAAGAATGTGTGCAAGTAATTAAACCTATTATTGAGGACTATGAGCCCCCACTAGAGAGGATATAGTTATAATAGAGTCCTTAGAACAACTCTTAGATGATGTGAGACATTGTGCTATCCAAAGGTTTATTTCTGATGATTATTTTGTTAAAACCCCAAATTTAAGTCATTTGTTTATGAATATAAAGGTAAATTAATTAGAGAGAAGATCAAGGAGATCACTCTTAAAAAGGAAGTAGTTACTTTAAAAGAGTTGCAAGAAGAAGTAGATAAGGAAAAGGAATACATCACTCCAGAGCAAGGAAGGAAATTGCTAGAAGAAGTGGGGGTTATGCTTCTCTTTGGGTGAGATATGTGATCTGATATTGTATTTGATAGCTTTCGAAGAAGACAAAATAAGACCCTACAATTAAGCACAGAAGGAGTGGATAGAATTTACACCAAGTTAGGTTACAATTTGGATAATGCGACTTTGCAAATTTGGGCGCTACATCCACCAGACAAAAGACCTATAATCATTGATGATCTTGACAAGGTATTTGGTAATCTTCTTGTGTAAAGGGTTGGAGATATTCATCCTATTGAAACTAGAGATTTGAATGTTAATGTTGCTAAGTTCACCAAAGCTTGGATTGAAAGGTTGGTGAAAGATAACAAAAGGTATATGACTAAAAATGAGGACTTAAGGTAAGAAATATCCAGCCATAAGGACAAGTTGCCATCCTCCTCAACTACTTACTCCCAGTTGTTGGATAATGATAGCCGAATATTAGAAGCTATGTATGAAAGTACATATTGGAGGCATAATGCTAAGAAATTCCAAAATAAATATGATAAAATGGAAGAAAAGATGAGATCCATTAAATTCAACATTACTTCAAAATTGATAAAGAAAAGGTTTGAAAAATTACTTGAGAAGGTTGACAGAATATGGACAATTCACACCAGAATGTATGTTGCTTTTCAAGAGCATAAAATATTACATCTCAAAAATGGTGGAGAAAAAGGAATAATTAATAGCTAAAGGAAATGTTGATGACCAATTATTCAAAACCTATGATGAGCTAATTGATATGCATGATCAGTTTTGTGTTTTACTCATAGAAGAACTTGGTGATTTGATCAACCATTGGATATGTCTCTTCCTAACGTTTTAACGATGAAGATTATCTTCAGGAGAAAAGAATATGGAGAAATGAATTGGCTTAGTTGTTACCAATGGCTCTCAACCTAGTGAACGATAAATCAATGGTGATAGAGAACACACATTGACAATTAGAGAAAATGTTCACTTTATAGTTTTTCATGAAGGATATAATCACCAATGTTGACACACATGACAATGGGAGATACATTAACCACCTTTCCCAGTTGAACCTGTTCATTACATGTGCAACATAAAGATAGAAATCCTTATCGAAGTCACCTATCATTGGATACACTATCATGGAGAGAGAACCTTGCTAGATCCAAGTGATAATGGGTACTTTACGAATATTAATAGACTATGGTGTATTACAAATGCTTCAGACTTCATTGTTTATTTCCTATCTTTGTTAATTTGCATATAAGAATCATCGTTAAGGTTTTAGTTTATGTTAAAAAATAATAATTGAATAGACACATTTTGAGATGTAATAGTTTGAAGCTTGTTGCTTCCCATATATATGGGAAACTAGGACTGAATTTTGATCATCATATAAAACAAAGTAGCTCACACAAGGAAAGACTTTTGATATGTTATAATTTTAAAAGAAATCAATGGAGAATAAATTTCAATCTGGTGCACGAATTTTGGTCTCAATTATTTGTTAATATTATTGTATATGATTATATGGTTGTCTCCAGTTGAATACTTCCTTGTTATTTAGATCAAATATATCAAGTATATGTTTGATTTTTCAAGACACATTCGATGCTCTTGTTTTATTCCTTTTAATTGGTTCTTTCAAGTAAATATTAAATCATTTTAAATAGATCATGGTGGCCTAGAAGTCTTAGTTGGATCGATAATAAGAACCCTATAATCACTTCATTGCACATTTATGCCAGCCATAAACACTTATTATACCAAATAATTAGGGTTGTAGCTAGAATTAGGACACATACATCATTCACATTTTGACTCCATTTCCCAATAGGATAATAAACTGATCAATTTCATTTAAAACTAAATTCTATAAAACTTCATTCATACCTTTCTAGTTTTCAATTATAGGAGCATCAGTTAGAAACAACAGTTAGCTTAGCATTCAAGTTATCTATTTCAAACATTTATGCCATATTGAAGTAGTTATGGAGAAAGGGATAAAAAATTCATAAACACATTCAATCTACTTAACATCAATCAAAAGAAGATAACATTTATAGAGGTACACCCACCTAGGTCTAGCAAAACCTAAAGAGCTTGGAGTTTTAACCACACTAGTTAATTTCGTTCGTTGGCCAAAATATTGTTAAACCTTGTGGCAATAAAAAAATTATCCATTTTTCTTACTTGTTTGGGCCCTCTTTGTTAATTAAGCTTAATGGTGCCTTGATTTAGTGTTGTAATGTGTTTAAAACATTCACATTAGGTAATGAGCCCTTGTGAACTAATGAACTTTAAATGGTACCTTGCTAAAGTGTTGTAACACACTTTCACACTTTTCTAAGGTTTTATTAATTAACTGAACCTAATAAACCTCTTTTTAACCTTAATCATGCCTTATTTAGAGTGTTGTAAAGTGTTTTAACACACTTTCACACTTTTCTAGGGATTTCATAAATAATTGGGCTTCTTTATGCTTTAATTATCCTTATTTTTCATCCACAAGCCTCATTTAATGCATCTTTTCGAGGATAATCTTGACACAAATTGACATCCAATCATAATTCAGGTGTTTTCAAGTTGTGTGGCCCACATTTGGTGGTTTGGGACTCATTTTCCACCTTGGGCGAATGAGTCTTACCTAGGTTTTTGGGTCTCAAACCTGGTTTCACACCTTTCTAAGAATTTTTAAAAATGGTCCCATAAATTATGCCTAATAGGACTCATTTTCCATCTTGGGTGAACGAGTCTCGTGTGACCCAAAATTAAAATTAATTCAAATTTTTGGCAAGATTTTATCCTCCTGGATCTAATTTCGTCTTGTAATTTTGTAATTTTTGGAATTCTTGCATAATTAAGTATAATTACAAGTTTCTTCACTCATTTTACACCTAGCAATTTGAATGAGCATCCTTATAGAAAATTTGAGTTCACAAGTACATTCAAGTGCTTACAAGAGCATTCAAGGGTAGATTCTTCATCATTTGTTGCATCAATTCAAGATCCATTATCATGTCAAGATTATCAAGCATCAAGCATGTTATTGAGCTAGTGTTGTGATGTTGCATTCAAGATCCAAGGTCAAGCATTGTTCTACACTTATCTCAAGATCTAGATCCTTAATTCTAATTTCATGCTAGATTGCTGATTTCTATTACAAGACATCGTTCAAGGTATCGTTGCTCATGTTTCATGTCCTATGTTACATTTTTCATGTTCATATTTCATTATTTCATCATTTTTTTTAATTACCTAAAAGGGGTTTGACCAAGGCAAACCCTTATTCCCTAATAATCAACAAGTTTTTCTCCTATTTACATGTGTGATTGCAAGTTCATAGATTGAAGAAAAGTGGATTTGAAGCCTTCAAAAGTACCAAAATGACCAAGTTGTGAATTCCATCATAGTTTCCATGAAAATTTGTCAAGACTCATGAAAAATCAAATGTAGGGAAAAATATCCATCCAATTTGCATGAAATCAGTGGAAAAGTGCTTATTTGATCCATCTTCATAAGCTTGCAAAGTTTCAGTTCAAGATTCTACTCTTGGGACACTTCACAAAAAAATGGGATTGATACACCAAAAGTGGCGTATGAGTCCCACTACAGGCATTTTTTAGTATTTTGGTAGATTTAGATACCCTTTTTTTAGAAACCTGTTCCTGTGTAGAAATCTAGATCTAGGACTAATTCACCCAGAATGGTGTGTGAGTCCTAGTAGGCCAAAATTTTAGGATTAGTAGCATTTCAAGTCTTCATTCAAGCCTCTACAATTTTCCAATTCCACACTTTTGATTTTACAACATTTTGTTCTGATTTATATGCATTTCTAGGTCATTCTTTCAAGTTTCATGCATCACTAGGTTTTGTCATTAGATCTTTCATTTCATTTGTTTCTCCAGGCCCTAGCTTGGTGGTGAACCCCTCATTCAGTCTCAATTAATCCCTAAACATACCCTAGGATAGTCCCTTAGTAGATATCTTTCTCCCATTATAATTATTTGATTAAGATCTCTAGGGCATCCTTGGATGTGGAGAATAGAAATTTTGTTGCCCTAGGTCCTAAAACCCCCAGTGGCAATAATTTTCCACCTTACATTTTGGTGAACCCAAATTTAGAACACTTTATTTCTGATTTAGAGTGCATTACTATCCTATATTTAGTTTGCATCAACATTGCATTAGGGTTTGCATTAGTTAATTGACATTCTAGGGTTTCTAAATTTTGCATTAGTGAAAGTGCATATAGGTTACATTTTTGCATCTCAAATCATTTAAAGCCATCTAAAAACTACATTTTCACTTAGGTTGCACATCAGACAAACTTAAAAGCATAAAAAATCACTTTAAAATATTTAAATTTTTTGAAAAAAATCCTCACTAGGACTCATATGCCCCTCTGGGCGAATTAGACCCAGTGCACATCTAAAAATTCTTTTTACATCATTAAAAACCTTGTTTCCGAACTTTTGTTTGCTTCCATTAGTTATCTGTTTTAGTGGGTTGACTTTTTGTTTCATGCATTTTACTAAATCTAGCTTTAAATGGTTCATTTCATGCATTGCTCAATTCCAAATTTGCATTTAAAAAATTTCATCTTTCAGGTTGTTGCATAGTGTAATCAACAAATTCCCTTGTTTGAAATCTGAAAATTATATCCAGACATTTAATTCTAGGCCTTTACATTGAATTTTAATTTTGCATAGATTATTGCTCAAAAATGTTAGTTTCAGTCTTTTCCAAATTTGCAAAGAAAAATTTAGTAAATAAGCATGTTAGTCATTCATTCAATACATTTCCTAGCTATGAGATTCTCTTAGTGCAAGAGAGTGAAAATGGTGATGCTTTCCTCAAGCTACACCCCCTCCTATCTCTCTTATTTGTGGGAATGATGTGATAGAAGAAGATGAAAATATAGACAATCTTGATGACCATAGTTGTTCTTCTCCTAATACCTCTCCTACATGTGATGAAGGTATTTTGGTGTTAGAAGATGCACTCATTGAGAATCATGACACTGTTGAAAGCTCCTCTTCTATAAACTCTCCTACATGGGTGATCCCACAATACTGGTTTACAATTTCTGGGAGATTCTGATTTTTGTTGAAATCATATATTTTTAGAAAATATAATGATTTAAGCCTTAAAAGTTCCATTTTAAGGATTCCAATTGAAGAGGGTTTGATCAAACCACCTTAGATCAAAATCCCTTGGATAGAACCCTGCTAGTATTAAACCATACCTATAATGGAGTCTCCTTTACACCTATCAAAATGCTGATAAAAAACCACTTTTGATTTACCTTTTGGGGGATCAAATGAATTCATTTAGAATTTATTTTTTTAAGTAAGTAGTCCTTATTATAAACTTCCCAAAAATTATAATTTCAAATAAATTTTATTATATTACTGTATTTATTGTTTATTTCTTGTGAATGAGATTTTTCACCAAAAATCAGGCTCTGTGTTCTACACATGTGGAAAAATATCAGTGCACTAGATATTGAAATCCTTGCTAAAAATAAGAGAATTTCGATACATACAAAAAATTTATGTTGTATACAGTCTGCCTATGTCTGAATTATAATTAGTTTGACTTTGAAACTCGATTAAAGAAAAAATATTCAATAAAACACTATGAAACCAAATGAAATCACTAGATATTGTAATTATAAATCTAAATTCAAAAAAAAAAAAAAAATATCCTTCATGGAAAAAAAGTTATGTTGTATACGATGAGCATCACTCCTTAAAAATTGTGTTTACTAAAAAAACTAGTTTTTGAAGGAGATGGAAAAAGAAGTGTTATTTGATTCCAAAAATTTTGAAAAAAAAATATTTAGAATCTATAGACAAAATGTCACAAATCACTATTTTGCATCAACTTCAAATTCCTCATGGTTTAGCCACTATAGGTGCCCAAAAGTGAAGATTTAGTTAGAAAAAATCAATTCAATGTCCAGTTTGGCCAAAAATTGTAAACTAGTATTGTGGGATCACCCTGTATTGGAAGATATTTTATCACAAGAAAATGACATCATAGAAAAATTTCTAAACATCGCATTACCTAATTTCCATTCTCCCTTTGCTTGTGAGAATGATTTAGTAGAAGAGGATGAGATTGTAAATGATGAGGATATGTTGGTGTTAGATGATGAAATCTTTAAGGTCTATAATAACCCTCTTTATGGTCCTTCCCTACCTATCCTATTTTGGAAGACATTATGGAACAAAGGAATGAAATCATAAATGATCATGAAAATCATACTTGTCCGTCTCCTAGTATCTCTCCTAGTTATGAAATAGATACTTTGATCGATGAAAGTTATGAGAATTTTAGTTGTCCCTCTTCACCTAGGGAAACTCTTATAGTGAAAGATAATTCAACCATTGATCACCCCCCTACTTTTGATGAAGTCATCTTAGAAGAACCAATCCTGGAATGTCAAGAACATCTAGTTTGTAGTTCTCCTAAAAATTCTCCTCCTAGGGAGGATATCATAGTGCAAGAAAATGTGAACATTGACACATGTTTTTCAAACTCTAAAACTTCCTTAGGTGAAGATGATGAAGTGACATTAGACTCCTCTTCACTAAGAGATCATGAAAATAAATACAAAGTTGTTGAGGTTATGATGACACAAATTGGATCTCATTTACTTAGTGAGCCTCCTAAGTCACCACCCGTTAGTGAATCACATAAGAAAATAAGAGGTTTCTTGAAATCTATGATGCGATCTAATAGTAATAATTTTTTGCAACAACCAAGTTATAACTTAGTTTATCAAACATCTAGGCAACCAAAAATCACTCCCAATCCATTTCTTGAAATCTATGATGTGATCTAATAGTAATAGTGTTTTGCAAAAACCGAGTTATAACTCAGTTGCTCAAACATGTAGGCAACCAAAAATCACTCCCAATCCATTACCTTTTCCTCAACATAGTTTTCCTAGTATTGAAGACCTTAAAAAGACTCCCGCTAATGTATTTGTATGGAAACTCATTCAACTATCACCTACATACAAGTGTCTATTTCAAGAAATATTGCAAATAAAGTAGGAGATCCAATCTTATATGAGATTGAATAATGTAACACCCTCCTTTGATCCTATGCAAGTCACACAATCAAAAATCACATTCCCTAAACATGAATTACCCTCACTTGAGATTCAAAACAAGAATGAATCCTTTATGATAAAGGTGATCATTAATAAAATTGTAGTTAGGTGCACTCTCATAGACAATGGAGCAGGTATTAATGTTTGTAGCATTTACCTCCTAGACAAAATTGGCATGGACAAGAGACTTATTCAACTTAATGATGTTCATATTTTTGGCTTTGACAATGTTAATAGGAAACCACTTGGAATGATCACATTACCTATTAAGATCGGACCTATAGTGTTGCCTACCCCTATCCATATCATGCCAAGACCCCTTTCATACAATATTCTCCTAAGGAGACCATGGATTCATGCTACGAAAGGAGTCATGTCTACTCTTCACCATACAATGAAATTTGAATATGACAACAAGATATATATGATCAAAGAATATGAACAAAGTTATAAATCATATGATCACAAAATTCCTAATACTTTCATCCCAAGAGCAAAAGTTGAACCTATACAAGTTGATACTAATCCTTCACCTACAACAAAAATCTTTAGTGATAATTGGGGGTCGTTATATTTTATGCCTCCTTTCAATAAAGAATCCAATATCTCACCCTCAAAATCCAAAGAGTTGTATACCAATGATTCATTTTTAGATACAAGTTCTAATGACGATTGGGGTTTTACACCTTCCTTTATAGGAGAGTGCAAAATCTCACAATCTAAACAAAAAAAAACCTTTTGTTTCATATGCTCAACTTGGTTCTACATCAACAACATTACCCCATGATAGCAATGGGGGCTATCTAACTCCCATCCCTCATGAGGGGATGATGCATTAATTTAAAAAATATTTGTGTTCTCATGAAGAAACCAATCCTTCTCAGAAGCATAAACCCCCTTCAACTGAATTGAAATATTGTTATGGTATTGAATATAATATCCCTCCTACACATGGATACAATGAACACATGAAGCAAACTAACATACCAAACTCTTTCAAGAAAGATCTAGGTTTACCTCCTTTATCTCCATTTTCATCTAAATCCTTATCATTTAGTGTGTGTATGAAATCTTTCACAAATAAAGGAACATCTACTATTGATCAAGAGAGTATCTTGTTGAGACTCCTCCAAGATCATTTGATATCTCTCCCTTTAAGAACATGAAAAAAGTTCTACTACAAGACTTTATTTTGTGCATATCATAGAGTTCATGGTCATTGTACTAATGAATGTAAGGCTTTTAGTAATTGAATTTAATATATTAAGGCTTGTGGTGCTCTTCCTTGTGTTGAAGCACCTAGTTCCTCTAATTGAGACTTATTTCCATCATATTTGGCTCATCCTTATCCTGCACTAAGTGGGGGCAAGGGGTTAGGTAGCCTTGTCCTCATATGTCACTTGTCATTGTCTCTTTTGGCTGGTTGATTTCCTTTCATGTATATATAAGAGCAAGCTTGGGATGTGGGTTACATGCCTTAAATTGGCTTGCATGTGACATACTTATTCATGATGTAGTTTGATTCAGAAACATATGACTTGGCATAGGGATTTCTGAGTAAGCTCTCATGTATTCTTCTACTTTAAAGCAATTTCTCATAGCAATGGTGTTAGCAACTGCTTTAAAGTGGGGGCATACATTGACACTCATGTTTCATTGTGTGATTTTCTTTCTTCTTGTGATGTTTCCTTTTCTTGTTGGTTTCATTGGGCTTGATTTCCTCCGAGAGTGTGATATTTATTTGACTTGTCCTCTCTTGGAGACATTAGGCACAATTCTCCCTAAGAAGATACCTTACACAAACAAAGAAAAATCCCTTTGAACGCACCTTACACTATTTGTTACATGGCCACCTCGCATAACACACTTTCAACGCCTATGGAGCCATCTTGTTTGTTCATGAGTTTCAAGCATACGAAGATTTGCTTGCCTCATGAAGCTCGAAGTCCATTTTTGTGTGGCACCTTATCAAAGCTATAAGGAGGTATAGCTTTGGTATGGTTTGATGGGAAGCCAAACCAAGGGCATGACTTTCCCTTATCCACTCACGTGTATGTGTGAGTGCATATTGCTAGTATGTTCTCACCTTCTTGGATTACTCACCCAACGAATAGCTTGAAATTCTGTTAGCTCAGCAGGAGCATGCATTTTTGGACAAATAGCCTAGATCTGATCCACATCATGTTGGAAAAATGGTCTAAGCTTGATCCACCTCTTCTTCTTTTTTTTCTTTTTTCTTTTTTTTTCTTTCTTTTAGTTATTTTACATTGCATGTTTGTGTATCTTGATGCTACATATCATACACCTTGTGCATGTCCTTTTGTGCTTATGTCAATTTGACATAGGATATTGGATCCTGGGGGCTTGATCATCTCCTCAATATTTGTTATCCTAGACCATCCACATTGGTACACTTGGATTCCTATTGAATGTCTACTTTAGTGTGAGTTTGAAGCAATTTCATCCTCTCACTAAAGTGGGGGCTAAATGTGGCAACAAAAAAATTATCCCTTTTTCTTGCTTGTTTGGGCCCTCCTTGTTAATTAAACTTAATGGTGCCTTGATTTATTGTTGTAATGGGTTTGACACATTCACATTAGGTCTTGGGCCCTTTTGAACTAATGAACTTAAAATGGTACCTTGCTAAAGTGTTGTAACACACTTTCACACTTTTCAGAGTTTTTATTAAAAAAATTTATAGGTTTTTCATAAATAATTGGGCTTATTTATGCTTTAATTGGCCTTATTTTGCATCCACAAACCTCATTTAATGCATCTTTTTGAGGATAATCCTGGCACAAATCAACATCTAATCATAACTTAGGTGTTTTTCAGGTTGTGTGGCCCAGATTTGGTGGTCTGGGACTCATTCGCCACCTTGAGTGAATGAGTCCCACCTAGGTTTTTGGGTCCCAAACCTAGTTTCACACCTTTCTAAGCATTTTTTAAAATGGTCCCATAAATTATGCCTAATGGGACTCATTTTCCACCTTGGGAGAATGAGTCCCGTGTGGCCCAAAATCAAAATTAATTCAAATTTTTGGCAAAATTTTATCCTCCTAGATCTGATGTTAGCTTGTAGTGTTGTAATTTTAGGAATTCTTGTATAATTAATTATAAATACAAGTTTATTTCACTCATTTTACACCTAGCAAGTTGAATGAGCATCCTTACAACAAAGTTGAGTTCACAAGTGCATTCAAGTGTTTACAAGAGCATTCAAGAGAATTCAAGGGTATATTCTTCATCATTTGTTGCAACAATTCAATATCCATTATCATGTCAAGAATATCAAGCATCAAGCATGTTATTGAGCTAGTGTTGTGATGTTGCATTCAAGATCCAAGGTCAAGCATTGTTCTACACTTATCTCAAGATCTAGATCATTCATGGCCATTTCATGCTAGATTGTTGATTTGTATTACAAGACATCATTTAAGGTATCATTGATCATGTTTCATGTCCTATGTTGCATGTTTCATGTTCATCTTTCATTATTTCATCATTTGGTTTAATTACCAAAAAGGGGTTTGACCAAAGCAAACCCCTATTCCCTAACAATCAACAAGTTTTTCTCCTATTTACATGTGTGATTGTAGGTTTATAGATTGAAGAAAAGTGGATATAAATCCTTCAAAAGTACCAAAGTGACAAAGTTGCAAATTTCATCAAAGTTGTCATGAAAAGCTATCAAGACTCATAGAAACTCAGATCTAGGGAACAATATCCATCCAATTTGCATGAAATTAGTGGAAAAGTTCTTATTTGATCCATCTTCAGAAGCTTGCAAAGTTTTAGATCAAGATTCTTCTCCTAGGAAACTTCGAGACAAAACAAGACTAATACACTGGAAGTGGCGTATGAGTCCCACTATAGGAATTTTTCAAGATTTTTATAGATTCAGATACCCTTTTTTTGGAAACCCAAATCTAGGTTTGATTCACCTAGAATGGCGTATGAGTCCTAGTAGGCCAAATTTTTAAGATTAGAACCATTTCCAGTCTTCATTCAAGCCTCTAAAATTTTCCACATGCATACTTCTAATTTTACATCTTTTTATTCTGATTTATATGTATTTCTAGGTCATTTTTCAAGTTTCATGCATCACTAGGTTTTGTTATTATATCTTGCATTTCATTTGTTTCTCCAAGCCCTAGCTTGGTGGTGAACCCCTCATTCAGTCTCAATTAATCCCTAAACATACCCTAGGACAGTCCCTTAGTAGATCTCTTTCTCCCATTATCATTATTTGATTGAGATCTCTAGGGCATCCTTGAATGTGGAGCATAGAATTTTTCTTCCCCAGGTCCTAAAACCCCCAGTGGTGACAATTTTCTATCTTACAAACCTAACTATAAAGCCTGGCATACTCTTAGGGTTTGCAATTTGTAATTTTGGGAACTAACACCCCGCATAGATTGAGTGAATGTAGGCAGTAATTGATGTTATCAAAGTCCTCATGTTCACCCTCTACATCTGAAACCCCTGTGCGATGAAATCATCATTTTTTGGCAATGTAATACGAAACTTTTATTGATAAATATATAATATATCTATCTTTTGGCTTTCTGAATTACTCTGTGTGATGACATTTTTTTTGGAAATCTTTTGTGTGCTTTGCATTTTCTACTTATAATTTTTCACTTTATGCTCATGTTGAATGAATGGAAAGCTGTATTTTCTTGCGAGCGATCTTTTCTTTTCTACAAACACATCCTCAATATAATGAAGTAATTTTTTGGCTTCAAATGTCTTGGCTGACTATTTCTGGATAAGTTCTGAAAATATTTTGAAATCCACCATAGTTGTAGGAACTTGATTTTATGCTTCCTTATAGAATAAACTTGAAATTTTTTAATTCACCCATTAATCTTTATGAAAAGCACTTAGAGAATGATCAAAACTTATTTTGAAAAATTCAACGAGAACGATGAAGTTTCAAGAACCCTATCAAGAACCAACATAGGTTTCAAAAAAATTTAAAATACCTCCAAGTTTTTAATTACTTTGATTTTTTCCCATGTGATTCTCTTCTTCAATTACAAAGTGTTTTACAATCTTTCGGGTCCCAAGACTGATCCATGTATTTCCAAAAATTTAAGCTCGTCGAGTAAGATGTAAGTTCTAAAAAAGCGTCGACAACTAACATAGTTTTGAAAATTTGATTAAAGTCTGAAGAACATAACCCTTTAATTTCTTCCCAAGTATTTTGGAGGATATTTTTAGGGGGTGGGGTTTAAAATGATGGTAATAGGCTCTTAAGAGATTGTTCCAAAATAGTGTAGCCTAGAATGATTGAGACAATTGGGGTGTGAAACAAGACCTTTCATAGTGATTACTTGTGCACCTAGGTGTGTTGGTTTTTTTTGTTCATCCCCATGAAGCACACAACAAAAATTATACTTGCTTACAACTTTTCACTGAATGTAATTGAAACTTTTTGCAACTTTTGAAACATTTTCACCATGGTCAAATGGATTCAAGATTTTAAAAATTGAGAGAGGTATTTTGAAGGGACCCTACATGCACCTATAATTTTAAATGAAATTCTTGTAGGTGTCATCGATTTTGAGAAATAACATATCATAGTTTAGCAGTTTTTCACACTTAGGGCTCTTAAGAGATTACATTAGAATAGTGTAGCTTGAAATAGTTGGGACAAGTGGGTTGTAAAATAAGACCTTTCCTAGTGCACACCTACCCAATTGAATGTTTTGGTGTTGCTTGTTCAACTCCATAATGTATGAAACAAAAATTATGCTTGCTTGAAACTTTATGTTCAACATAATTGACGTTTTTCATAAAATTTGAAAAATTATCTTCATAGTCAAATGGATTGGAGATTTAAAAAATTAAGAGAGTTTATTGTGGAGAGACCTTACGTGACCTAGTAGGTTTAGAAAAAAAATCTGTAGGTGCCATAGATTTTGAGAAACAAACCATCGCAAATCAACAATTTTTGCACTTAGGGCTCCTAAGAGATTGTGTCAGAATAGTGTAGCCTAGAACAATCAGGATATCTAGGGTGAAAAATAGGACCTCAATGACTACCTATCATTCACATGCCCACTTTTATGTGTTGACACTTTCTGTTTGGACCCATGATACACGAAACATAAATTATGCTTTCCTATAACTTTTCTGTAAACATAATTGTCATTTTTTTCAACATTTAAAAAATTATTTCCATGGTCAAGTGGATTGGAGATTTAACAAATTGGGAGAGGTTATTGTGGAGGGACCCTATATGAACCAATAGGTTCAAAGGGAACATTTTTTAGGTTTCAGGGATTTTGGTAAAGAACCTACCATAGTTCAATAATTTTTTGCACTTAGGGCTCTTAAGAGATTGCACAGAATAGTGTAGCCTAGAATGATCGGGATAGCTTAGGTACAAAATAAGACCTTTTCTAATGTTCAACTACCTACCTAAATATTTTGGCACTGTTTTTTCAGCCCCATGATGCATGAAACAAAAATTATGCTTTCCTGCAAATTTTCACTAAATGTAATTGACGTTTTTTGCAACATTTGAAAAATGATCACCACAGTCAAATGGATTGGATATTTTAGAAATGAGGTATTTTATTGTGGAGAGAACTTGCATGACCCAGTAGGTTTAAATGAAACATTGGTAGTGCCACAAATTCTAAGAAACAACCCGTTATATTTCAATAGTTTTTTCACTTAGGGCTCTTAAGAGATTATGTCAAAATAGTGTAGCCAAAAATGATCAGGACAATTGGGGTGCAAAAAAATACCTTGACCTACCCACTCGAGTATTTTGTGTTGTCTATTTGGTCCCACGATGCATGAAACAAAAATTATGCTTGCTTGCAACTTTTTGTTGAATGTAATAAACAATTTTTGTAACCTTTGAAAAATTAATCCCATGATCAAATGGATTGGAATTTAAAAATTTAAGAGAGGTTATTGTGGAGGTGCCCTACATGACTTAGTAGGTTCAAACATAACGTTTATCTATGACATGAATTATGAGAAACAACCCATCATAAATTGGAAGTTTGTCGTAATTCTAGGGCTCTTGAGAGATTACATTAGAATAGTGTGGATAGAATGATAACGATAGTTGGGGTACAAATTAGGACCTTTCCTAGCATTCACCTATCCACATTTTAGTGTTTTTTGCTTGGCCTCATGACAAATGAAATGCAAATTATGCTTGCCTACAATTTTTCATTGAATGCAATTGACACTTTTGCAACTTTTGAAAAATTATCGCCATGATCAAATGGATTGGAGATTTGAAAAGCTAAGAGAGTTTATTGTAAAGGAACCCTATATGACCTAGTAGGTTCAAATGAAATGTTTTTAGGTGCCATGAATTCTGAGAAATAACTCGTCATAGTTTGGTAGTTTTTCACACTTAAGGCTCTTAAGAGATTGTGTTGGAATAGTATATCCCATAATTATCGAAACAATTAGGGTGTTAAAAATGACCTTTCCTAGCATTCAGCTTCCAACTCATATTTTTTGGAATTATCTACTTGGCATCATGACACGAAATAAAAATTATAATTGTATACAACTTTTTGTTGAACACAATTGATATTTTTGTAATATTTAAAAAAGTGTCGCCAAGATCAAATGGATTGGAGATTTAAAAAATAAAATTTATTGTGGAGGGAGCTTATGTGACCCAATAGGTTTAGACAAAAAAAATTTAGGTGCAATGGATTTCGAGAAACCCATCATAGTTTGACATTTTTTCACACTTAGGGCTCTTAAGAGATTATACTGAAATAATGTAGATCAGAATATAGTTGGGGTGAAAAGAATGAAATTTATTAGCATTAATTTGACCTCTTAGACATTTTGATGTTTTCTATTTGGCTCCATGACCCACAAAACAAAAATTATGCTTGCTTGCAACTTTTCACTAAACACAACTGATGTGTTTTGCAACATTTGAAAAATTGTCACCACTGTCAAATTTATTGGATGTTTAGAAAATCAAGAGAGGTTATTATGGAGGGACCTTATGTGACTCAATAGGATCAAACATAAGAATTATAGGTTCGACATATTCCAAGAAATATCCCATCATAGTCTGAAGACTTTTCGCACTTAGGGCTCTTAAGGGATTGCATTGGAATAGTGTAGAACAAAACAATTGGGACAAGGGTGAAAAAAAAGACATTTCCTAGTGTTCAAAAAATTTCCCACTAGGGTGTATTGGTGCTATCTATTTGGCCCCATGATGCATAGAACAAAAAACATGCTTACGCATAACTTTTCTTTGAATCTTACACTTTTTACAACATTTGAAAAATTGTCACCACAGTCAAATGGATTGGAGATTTAAAAAATTAAGGGAGGTTATTATGGAGGTACCCTACATGACCCAATAGGTTTATAATTTCTTTATAGGTGACAATTTTTTTGAGAAATAACCTATCATAGTTTGACAATTCTTTTGCACTTAAGGCTCTAACAAGATTGTGTCAGAATACCATATTCCAAAATGATTGGGATAATTCGAGTGTAAAAAAGGGTCTTTTCTAGTGTTCACCTACCTACCTAGATGTTTTGGCATTTAAACTTCATCCCCACAACATAGGAAACGTAAATTATGCTCACCTACAACTTTTCTTTCAACATAACTAACACTTTTTGCAACATTTGAAAATTCTCGCCATGATCAAATGGATTGGAGATTAAAAGCTAAGCGAGGTTATTATGGAGGAAACCTTCATGACCTATATAATATATACATGTATATTTAACAATAATAACGAGTATATGGTTTGAAGGAAATAATACAAATGACCAAAAAAAAATTCAATTTCTTTCTTTGCTATCACTCTATCATCTTATAACGTTAGTAGTTTCTAATAAGAAAAGTTGTTAATAACTTAATTTTGTTGGTGGGTGTTCCCTTAGCTTTAATTCATTCTTACTTAAAAATAAAAATCTTATAAAATAATAAATAATGGCTCATAGTAGGTTCATATGGAACATTTGTAGGTGCCATAAATTTTGAGAAATAACCCATCATAATTTGACAATTTTTCACACTTAGGGCTCTTAAGAGATTATGTTGGAATAGTGTGTAGCTTGGAACAATAAAGATAATTGAGATGTGAACAAGACCTTTCCTTGTAATCATCTACCCACCCAAATGGGTTAGTTCTATCTGTTTGGCCCCATGACACACAAAACCTTTACTACAAATTTTTTTGAACATAACTAAGGCTTTTGCAACATTTGAAAATTGTCACCACAATCAAATGGATTGGAGATTTAAGAAAATGAGAGAGGTTATTATGTAGGTACCCTAAATGAACCAAAAATTATAGATGAATTGTTTATAGGTTCCATAGATTCTGAGAAACAACTTATTATAGATCAACATTTTTTCACACTTAGGACTCTTAAAATATTGCACCAAAATAATGTATCTTGGCATGATCAGGATAACCAAGATGAAAAAAAAGACCTTTCCTAGCATCCAATTTCCCACCCAGATGTGTTGGTGTTGTTTTTTTGGCCCCACGACTCACAATACAAAAATTATACTTGCCTGCAACTTTTCGTTGAACACAACTAACACTTTTTGCAACATTTAAAAAATTATTGCCACAATCAAATGGATTGAAGATTTAAAGAGCCAAGAGAAGTTATTTTGGAGGGAACCTATGTGACTCTATAGGTTCAAACAAAAAATTTCCTAAGTGCCATGGATTTTGAGAACCAATCTGTAATAGTTTGGGAGGATTTGCACTTAGGGCTCTTAAGAGATTGCATTAGAATAGTGTAGTCCAGAATGATCAAGTATCTTGGGGAATAAACTGAGGCCTTCCCTAGCATTCAAACACCCACCTAGATGTGTTGGCACAATTTAATTTTTCTATAACACATGAAATGAAAAATATGGTTGTTGACAATTTTTTACTAAACACAATTGACACTTTTTGCAACTTTTGAAAAATTGTCCCCATAGTCAAATGGATTGAAGATTCAAAAAATGAGGGGTTATTGTGTAGGTACCCTATGTGATCCTCTAGGTTCAAACTAAATGTTCCTAAGTGCTATGGATTTTGAGAACCAATCCATCATAGTTTGTTAGTTTTTTGCATTTATGGACCTCTTAAGAGACTACGTTGGAATAGTGTAGCTTGGAACGATCAGATGTATTGGGGATTGAACAAAGTTCTTCCCTAGAATTCAACTACCCATCTATACATGTTGATAGAATCAATTTTTCTGAAAAATATAATTTTTCACCATGATACATGAATATAATCAACCCTTGACAAAAAGCTCATGTCATAATCATTTTAGTTGGTTTACTAATTGATGGCTTGAAATGAAATATTTCATTTCTCTTTCATTTTCCTATGGTGTTCCTAGTGGCATTTCCACATCAAGAATAATGTATTTTCTAGGTTGTCTGATTTAGGCTCTATATGCATGACCTCATTTATATATAGATTATGTTATGAAAATATGGAAACTATGGAATCAAATTCTATGGTTTCCTAGTATATGCTTGTATGAATATAGGATGAGTGATTGGTGTTCAAAATATTATCAATGCACTTACTATTATTTTACAATAGACATAAATATTTTTGGAGTTTGGTGATGAATTTATCATTACAAGGTAATACCCCAAGGTAATAGTTCTTACCTAGAATTTATTATTTTTTAAGTCAAAAAATATATGCAATACAATAAATTAATCATTCATCTTGAGCAATGGTTTAGAGGTGCATAGATGTTTAAATAGTCTAGTGTAAGACAAAAAAAAAAAATTGCTTATTTTTAATGCTTGACTTGTCTTTCTGATGAGTCGAGCTTTATTTTTTTGATTTCTTACTATTGCTGATTTAATGACACGTATGTGACATTAATATCTTTTGTGTGTGAAGTGGAACCCAAGCTCTCATATGCACTCATTAGATTATTTACAAAATATTTTTCACTTGAAGAATCTGATGTTCTTAGGCTAAGAATCTTCATAATGGATGTAAATTTTATATTTCTCATAACATCTTTTGGTTTCATTTAACTTCTTAAAAACCAATCTCCATATCTTATTAGAATATCTTTGACAATTAGTCTTAGGAATCTTATCAACCATCAACTTCAAAACATTCTCATCAATATCAATAAAAGACTTAGGCTTTCTATGCAAAATTCTAAGAGGTGTTCTCAATGGTAAAATTTCCTCGACACTGGGAATTTCTTCAATATATAATTGAGATGAGATAGATTGTGTACCTTCAACTTGAGATGGAAAATATGGTTTACATTCAACTTCATATGAAAAGGATGGTGTACCTTCAACTTGAGATGTGAAATATTGTGTGCCTCTACCTTGAGATGTGATAGATGATGTACCTTCTTGATAATGGAAAGATGGTGTGCCTTCAGCTTGAGATGTAAGAAATTGAGTGCCTCGAGATTCAATTTCCTCATTTCATGAAGGTTTTGCATTTGTTACCCTTTTTCCACCAACTCCTTTTCTCTCTTAGCTTGAGTGGATGTTTCATGGCCATATTCAATTGGAAACAATGCTATGTATTCTTCTATGGTGTTCAATTTCCTACTTTCATGAAGTAGCCTCATTCTTTATCTTTTCTTAGCATTTTTTCATCACCATTATTATGAATTGATGCCTAATGAAAGTGCATTTGTATTCATAGTATTAAACCAATAGGTGCAAATCTATAAGCTATAAGACAATACTTTGAATGATAACTTACAAGCATTTATTGTAGCCTTCTAGGTGTAATCTTCTATAGTAGATGTAAAGATGAGGATACCAAAGAATAATATTATCCAAGATTTTTTAGCATGTAACAATATTTTCTAAAATTTCTTGATGTATCCTAATAATAATTAAAGCTAGTTTCTAAGGGCGGGTGCAAAAATATGGGGGGCCAAATTGTGGCCAAATTTTCAAAAAACATTTGATAGGCTATATTGTGAGTGTGTTATAACGTGCTCACGTTATGGCTTGGTGTGACCAAGCCAAAGGCTCAGCCTCATTGAGCCAATAACATGCCCATGGTATAACATGAGCACATTATAGGATATTAAAACCCAAAAAAAAGCAAAACAAAATCATTTGTTTGTGATTATGTTTTTTTGCTGCCCACGGCCAAAAACCCTGCTTTTACATGCTTGCATTTTGAAAGGAGGTTTTTTTGCATTTTCTTCATCAATTTATTGCAATTTCATGACTTGGATGCCTCCACATCAACAAGGAGGTTGAATAAGTAAGGATTGTTTGTTTTTTGTTGTGAATTGTTGCTAAATTGGTTGTTTTAGGTTGTTTTTTATATTCATTTGTTTAGTTTGTAGGAAATGATAATGATCCTGAAAACCCTCTTAAGAACCCTCCTAAAAATCTTGAACAACCAGAGCAACAAGAACATGAACAAAATCCTCAACGACCACAACAAAAATCTCCTCCACCAATTCCTCAACATCCTCCTAGCAGTCAGTAAATTTTAATGGGGCTAATTGAAAACCATAAAAAATAGATTAAGAAGTTAATCATGAGGTTGAACAATCTAGTAAGTTCAACCATGGAAAGAACACTTGCAAGTTCACTTAAATAAATGTTAAAACATGTAGATGTAATCAACAAACAATTAAGTGGTGGGTAGATAGGAGGCAAATGACTAGGAATTTTTACACAAATAAATTATCATATAAAGAAGTAAAAAATGAAAAAAATTACAAAATATCATTTGTGCTCATTATTCACCAACCCATGCACAAATAAAAATCTTGACCTTAATGCCAAGAGGTTTCCTATCCATTGGTGCCACCACCAAGGGATTAGGAACAATTTTTGGGATAGGTGCTACATGGTTTTTAACTACCCACCATGCAAAAATTGTAAAGTCCCACAATATTTCTTGAGGAAACTCTACTATGAGTTCATCCTCAACAAAATACCCAATTATTTTGATATGAGGGACTTTCGAGGGAGAGGTGGGGGGTCGGCACAAGATAGACTCGGTGCATGATAGGATCCTTGGCGACAAGCGAGATGAGCTCTCCCTAGGCTGGTCCATGAGCACGTTCTTATCCCTTCCATTGCGAAGGATAGTGTTGAGGTAGACACTTTGTAGTCTATCAGCTCTTTGAACCAGATGTAATCTCGTAGAATTACACCTAGGGGAAATTACACATTTTCACATCTTGCCTATCATTTATGACACCTTAGAAACATTTATGATGAAATCCCAAGATTTATAATTTCATGATTCTGGCTCCATGCGGACATATGGCGAGATGACAAAAGCCTAACAAGGTGTTTCCCAAAAATCTAGGCCATGGACACTTGCATAGCGCGCTAGCGTCCTGGAAGATTTTTGAATTTGGAATGATGAATCTAGAATCCTGACCCTTGCGAAACGTGTCCTGGCAGTTAGGTCTCAGATGTAATGGCTCTGTGTCACCCTTGCATGCATGAAAACCCCTTTTTGGCTCTCATTTTGGGGTTGGAAGCTATCATTTGAAGCACTACTACCATTTTCACTCTAGTCTTGGGTAATCATCATCCTTGATAGTAGTGTACTACAGATGAAGCCATGCCAGACTGAGGTCCCTCCAGTATCTATAGCTCTCAAGCAGTGACAACTCTCAAGAAAGCACTCAGTTGTGCACCCGTGTGCTCCAGAGAGGGTCTTGACCCATGGGTAACGCTCTCTCTCTCTATCACTCTTTCTCACTTGTCCATTTACTACTTCATGGTGTGGGTTCTACTCCAAAGTGAGTTTTTATTTCACCACACACTTTGTTTAATTCATTTACACTATTTTCCAAACCTAGTTGTCTGTGGAGGTGAGAACACCAAAATGGGGGTCTAACTGAGGAAGACCCCTATACAACCCCAACCTTTTCCCCTTGATCCTTTGTGTGCAGGTTGTGAAGTGAAGCTTGGATAAAAGGAAAAAGGCAATCTCCCTTCAAACTCCTCTTTTGTTTTTCCTTTAAACCTATCTTTTTGTTTGATTATTTGGCCTAACACACCTTTCACCAGAGTTTAGAGACGAGATTTAGTTATGCCCGCTTGAGCTCCTGAGCTCCTCATAGTTTAGGATGCTAGTGCGCCTTTTAGATGATAGCACATTGTGCTAGCATCCTAAAACCGCATTGATGTCCTTTACCCGAGAGCTCTCTCACCAGAGGTAAAAATCTTGGAGTTTTTCTCTCTTTGGGCTTGAATTAACTTTCCTCCCTTTCCTTGTAGCTTTATCGATTTTTTCAATTTGAGGTGTTTAAGAGAAGTTTGTTCTATGGTGATCTCTTGAGAATAAAGAGACTTGTGTGTAGTGAATCCCTCTTATATCACATTTTGGTGAACCTGACGTGAAGCGTCAGATCCATTTTCATAATGTCGCAAGTTTATAATGATGCCTTTTCTAAAAAATATTTCAATATGTTGGAAGATGCTCTAGATGATTTCTTAGAAGCACTCTCCCCTATCTGTAAATCTTCTAAACAAACTCTCTCCTCACCAGCTAAGGAGTCGATAAATGTGGTTGTAGTTTCTATGGATCCTCCAAGCCCCAAGAAACTCGTCATTTATGTGACCCCGGCTAAGCCATCCCCTAGGGAGGACTATTCCTTCTATTGGATTTCATTTCATAGAAATCCATTGAACTTATATTCGAGGTTTGTGAAAGCTATTGACTCTACTTCTTATAATGTTGTCAAGCATACATACAATACAAGGAGAAATAAACAAAACTTAGAACAACAAGCTTCTATTCCTACATCGCAACCAACTCAAACTCTTACTTCTTTACCATCATCTCAACCTAGCCTTCCTTCAGCTCCTAAACCCATGATCAAAGCACTAGGTGATTACAATCTTGTTGAGCAACTTCGTGTTACTCCAGCTAAGATCTCACTTTGGGGTTTTCTTCAGACCGCTTTATTTTATCAAGAGATGTTGCAAGAAGCCCTAAAAAATATCCTTTTACCTACCTCTACTAGGCCTATGGACGTCAATGCATTGTTGGCACATATTTGAGTGGATTCACCGAATATTATGTTCCACCCACAAGAACTCCCACCTCCGACTGTGCAGAAACAAGTAGATCCCTTGATGATTATAGTTAATGTTAACAACATCGATATTAGGCATACCCTCATTGACACGGATTCATCTCTCAACATTTGTGGTATGGACCTATTGCATAAAATCAAAGTTGATTTGTCTTCTTTAGCAACTTCTTCCTTGTATATTCATGGGTTTGATAACATTGGCCGCCAAGCTCTAGGTACGATAATACTACCTTTGCATCTAGGCCCTAATACCTTGCCTACATTGGTTTATGTAATGCCTGGCCCATTACCATACAATCTTCTTTTAGGGAGACCCTAGATTCATGCTATGGGTGCAAAAACCTCTACTTTTCATTGTTCTTTCAATTTCTTCGCTAACAATCAAGTGGTTACCATTGATTCTATGGCATGTTCTTCATCAATACCCTCTATGGAAGTTGTTCCTTGAGTGAGTATCGACGAAGATGAACCACCTAAAGTGGAAGATCCTAAGTCTCCCCCATCTTCTCCTTCACCTTCTCAATCAAATTCTCTCTTGGGAAATTATTGGGGTTCCATGAATTTCTATGAATTCTTCATTGAGTACAAGTCGGACCCCTTTAGTATTGAATTTCCAGGCTCTACTGACATAAGGGTAGGTGACCCTCTCATTGAGGAAGAGAAGCATTATCTTGTCTAGGAAATAATCCCTCCCCCTGCCTAAGAGAGTGACCCCACTCCTATAAAGGAGGTCAATGTTTGTGAACCGAGTAAAGTAAGTAGGACCACTCTTGTAGAAACTTTCGACATCCATTGGTGGAATGAGACACTCTACATGGAGCTGCCCCCTCCTTGAGTTCCACAAAATCACGATGGGTTTAGGTATGAACTTGCTTCTCGATATGGCTATGGGCAGAAATTCCTATGACATATCGAGCAAGGAATCCAAGTACCTATCCATTTTAAGCAACAACAACGCTATCTGGGTTTGGGTTGCTCTGTTGAACAATATAAACAAAAACCTTGGTGGTGTTAATATGATTTCAATTGAGCCGTTGATTTTGGTTCACCCTAAGTTGATAGAAGAAAGGGGACAAGCCAAGAAGATCCCTTTGGACGTATTCTCTCTGGATGAAGCATTAGGGGAATTTCTAGGTTCTTATTCTTCGTTGCCTCCTTATCATCACAATAAAAGGTTCTTGTATCCATTGCATAGACAAGCCTACTTTGGAGAATCTATTCTAAGTGTTGATGAGGAAGACCCTCTATCTAACGTCAGTGATCATGTTTTGATATCTCATCTTGAGGACCATAGTCCTCTCCTTAAAGGAGATACTGTCAAAATCCCTACGTATCCTAAATCTTCGGAAAGGGTAATCAAGATTGGGAAGTATCTCTCTTCTGAAGAAGCAAATGAACACTCCAATATCTTGTGTACTCACCCTGATATCTTCCCTTGGACATATGAGGATATGCCTGGTATTGATGAATCCATAGTGAACCATAATATCATCTTATGTCCTGACACCAAGTCGGTTAAGCAAAAAAATTGAAAGATCAATCCTAGGGTAGATTTGATGGTCAAGACTAAGATAGAAAAGTTGTTGAAAGCGGGCTTTATCTGTCCAATTGACTACTCTCCTTGGATTTCGAATATAGTATTGTTAGCAAGCCTGACAGTCGTATACGTATATGCATTGACTTTTGAGATCTTAATAAGGCTTCTCTTAAAGATGATTTTATGTTATCAAATATAGATATGATCATGGACTTAACTCTAGGCCATGCATTGTTATATTTTATGGATGGATTCTTGGGTTATAATCATATCCATATTAACTCAGATGATCAATACAAGATATCCTTTACTGTACTTTCTATTATGTGGTCATGCCCTTTGTTTTAAACAATGTAGGAGCAACTTACCAACAAGTGATGACCTTGATATTTCATGATTTCAGTCATAAAATCTTAGAGGATTATATCCACGACATCTTGGAAAAGTTTATAAATCGTCAAGATCACATGAAAAACCTTCATCTTATCTTAGAAAGGCTTCAGCTCTACAAGATGAGACTCAATCCCCACAAGTGTCTTTGGCGTAGATGTCAACAAGCTTCTAGGGTTTATAGTCTCTTATCATGGAATCAAGGTCGACATAAATAAAATAGATGCTATTGTTAATATGCCTCCACCGAGGAATATTACTGAGTTGCAAAGTTTACAAGCGAATATTCAAGCAATTCATATATTTATATCTCAATTGGTTGATTGTACCCTCCCTTTCACTCGCTTATTGAAATAGGATGTTCGCTTCATATGGGATAAAGAATGTTAGAAAACCTTTGAACTAATCAAGGCTTATTTATCCAATGCTCCTATATTGATGTTGGTTATTCCAAATAGACCTTTCCTACTTTACCTTGCTACATCACCATATGCTTTAGCAGCTTTGCTAGCTCAGTACATGATGACGCGGGCAGAGAGAGAGTGTCTACTACGTTAGTCGTGTCCTCGTTAATTACAAAACTCTTTACTCATCCATGGAGAGGCAATGCCTTGCTCTCGTGATCACTACGTAGAAGTTAAGGCACTACCTTCTCCATGCTAAAACACATGTCATAGTAAAAATAGATCTTTTGAAACACTTGTTCTCTAGCACTGACCTTGCTGGGAGATTAGTGAAGTGGGTTACGTTGCTTTTTGAGTTTGACATAAAATTTGTTACTCAAAAATAAATAAAGGGTCAAGTGGTTTTCGATCAGTTAGCAGACGCTCCCTCACCTCGTTCCTTCCCTGGGTTGGATTTGTTCCCTAATGAAGATATTTTCACAATTAACTATGATCTCAAATGTAAGATGTACTTCGATGGGTCGAGGTGTCAGACTGGTTCTAGAGCGGGTGTGATTCTAATATCCCCCAAAGTAAAAATGGTCCCTCTATCCTTTCGATTATATTTTCCTTGTACCAATAATATCGTTGAGTACAAATCTCTTATTGTTGGCTTACGTGTCACGATTGCACTAAAGATTAAGCATCTTCATATACTAGGTGACTCTAAACTTATTGTGAATTAGATTACAGGAACTTATCAGGCTAAGCAAAGTAGATTGTCTTGATATTGAGACCTTTCTTTATCCTTGCTCAATTATTTTTCCTCTTTCACAATAAACAATGTCCCTAGGAGAGAAAATAGACATGTCGATGCCATGGCAAGCGCTGCTTCCTTGGTACCTTCAGAAGAGGATACAAAAGAATATCAATTTATGGTATAGTTCATGTGAACCTCGATGGTTTCCGATCAACCCGAACCTAAGTCTCTGGCATGTTTTCATGTGGACTCGAGAGAGTGGTTTTCTAGTATCTATGATTACTTAAAGACTGTAAACTTTCCTGATGATGCAATGAAGAACGATCACACTCGTATATGAAAATTTTCAGCACATTATGTCATTCTATCTGATTTCTTCACTTGAAAGGCCTATAATGGTTTGTTGCTAAGGTGTCTCACTAAAGTGAAAATACCCCTTGCCCTTAGGAATCCCATTTGGGCTCCGAGGGTTGAGATTTTGGTGATAAATCCTTGGTGAGAAAACTGATACACATGGGGTACTATTGGAAAACAATGGAACAATATTGCTTTGATTTTTTTAGGAAGTGCCTTCAATGTCAACAGCACAGTCGCCTTATTCATGCTCCTTCTTAGGAGTTACAAAATCATACTTCTCCTTGGTCGTTTGCAAAATGGGGGTTGGATATCATTGGAAAAATATCACCTCCTTCTTCCAAGGGACATACCTTTATCATTTCCTCTATAGATTATTTCACAAAATGGGTCGAAGCTATTCCTCTTTGATCCACAAATGTTGAAACTCTTTATAGCTTTCTCATGAACAATATCATTTCTCATTTTGGATTTCCTGGTACGCTTGTTTCTGATAATGGTACACCATTCAAGAATAAGGAAGTGAAGCAGTTCTTGGAGAGATTTCATATTCAACATAAGTTTTCTACACCGTATTATCCACAATCCAATGGTCAAGCAAAAGCATCTAATAAAACTTTTGAACTCATTATTTTTAAAATAGTTAATAAGCATGGTAAGGATTGGCATGTTTAGTTAACAAACGCTTTATTTTCTTACCGCACGAGCATCCATGCGGCGATAGGAACAACGTCGTATAACCTCGTGTATGGTGTCCAAGCTATCATGCCTTTAGAGTTTCAAATTGCATCCTTACGAGTTTCCCTTAGAGGGATAATTGATGATGAAACCTATCGTATCAATCACTTGCATCAACTAGAGATTCTTGGTGAGCATCGTCTACAGGCCCTTGATCATCTTAAGGCTTATCAACGGTCATTGTCAAGACAATATAATCAAAGTGTGCTTCCTAGAACCTTTAAGCTAGGAGACCTAGTGCTATGTGAAAATCAGTGAAATGTAAATGTCCCACCTAATCAGAGAGGAAAATTTAGTCCTAACTGGTTAGTTCCTTACATTATTATTTTTGTGTATGGTTCAGGTGCCTATGAATTATCATTTATGGATGGAACATCTTTAAAAGAACCCATCAATTCAATGCATCTTCATTGATACTATGCATAGCGTTCTAATGTGTCACATGTGTGGTGTTATCCCTAAAGGGTAGTAATACTACATAGACTGACATTGCTCATTCTCACATTATGAAATTTTTTATGCTTATGGCATGACCATGTGCGTGTGTGTGATATAAAAAAATACATGCATGTGTCCAACTATGCTATGTATCCATACATCACATTACATCTTTTAAATTAATTAGAACATCATTGCATTTAATTAACATGTAACCAAATGTGTTTATTAAATCATGATTAGCATCTATTGAAGCCATACATCCATATAAGCAAATAAAATCCATAGCATGAACATACATGAAAATGGAAACATACACATAAACAAAGCCATGATACTAAAACCAATATATGTATATATATATCCATGTATGAATCAAATGTCATGTACATGTATTAGACCACTACTATGAAAAAATGAGTGGCTATTGAATATATGTCTATACAAAAGATTTACAAATATATGTGTATATGTATCTGAATACAAAAATGATGTACAAAAGATGGGCTCCTATCCCTATGGTGTGTGGATCCTTGAGCCCTCTAGCTCTGGCAGCCATTTTGGTACTCTCAGGGGAGGCTACATGGTGGTTATAGAATGGGATTGGTGTGAGTGTGATATGGACATGGCTGCCCGCATCCCTTAAGCTCCCCCTACAGTGAACATATATCCATCTTCCCCTACACCAATTAATGTTATAGTTGTTAGAAATTTGTAAGGATCACGACAGTCGGTTGTGCATTGAGGTCATCAATACGGCTCAAAAGGGCATCACACGCCTCCTTGGTGACCTCATCCCTCATCATTGTCACATCTCACTTAGCGAGCATCGCCCACAGCTCCCCTAACAGTTGGCCACATTGTCCTCAAAGAGTCATTAGCTCTTCTATTAGATACATGATCTCCATGACCCACTCCTCATAGGCAGTCCTCAAGTGTGCTACCAACTCAAAAGTGGGGGCATGTCTCCCTGCTGATACCGACTGGAAGGTCTTGAGAACTATCCCATGGATTGGCACGGTAGGGTCCACCTCTAAAATACACTAAGCTCTGAGCTCAGTCCATCCCTATGCATCCTCTACAACCATAGAGAGAGAAATAGGAATCAGTATCACATGGTGTATGTACATATATCATAAACTCAAAGAATCAAAAGCATAGAAATATAAAAAATAAACTATGTATACCTGGATCCCCTTGCTGCCATGTGGAATTGGGGTGTGGGTCGATGCTACGTCCCACTCTACTGGCATCGATGACAAAACCCGATGATGCTAGAGTTGCTACTACTGGGGTAGTGGAAGTGGGTAGTACTAACGAGATGGGGGTAGTTGCAAGGGGATCTGATCTCCTTAGCTGCCTCAACCTCGTAAGTGTTGCCTCCTCCTCCTGTGCCTGATCCTCCTCTATGCCACCCTCCTAGCACCCTATCCTCCTATCTTGTGGAGGTTGGTGAGGCACATCCTCCTAAGTACTAGGGTCCCCTCTTGAGGCACCCTCACCAAACACTAGAGCTAGATGGTGCCTCTCCCACCACTATGAAAATTTTGTAGCCACCCTAAAATTGTATGTCGCTGCCATGGCCAGAAAATCATGGTCGGGCTCATCCTCATCTAAGGAAATAATGTCTATGATGGTGGGGCAAGGGTGATCTCCTGCCCTCGCTGCACTTTGGTGTGCCTTGGTGTAGGTTGGCACATCTAGTAGAATGGTTTGGATATGACCATGTTGTCGTGTGACTTGACTCCAGTAGTAGGGAACAATAACAAAATTGTAGTGACCTATTAAAAAATAGTCCCATTGTAGGTTCCTCAAGAACTTGTCATCATCTACCCACCTGAAATATCGATAGGGTCTCCATCAAACCTCTCTTATGGCAACAGTATCAAACTATAGCCACCAAAACTATAAGTCTATGAACTGCCACTAGCCTGTCATGTCATACTAGTGGGCCATGGGGACATGAGATGGTCGTCGCTAGGGAAAACTGACTGGTCGAGTGCACATGATGTGGATGAAAGCCCACACCTACAAAAGTGTGCATGTTGTGAGATTATGGTACTCATAATGTACGTACCACTCAAACTCCTCATAGAGGTGTACTAGCATGCTACACCCCTAGGAAAAAATGGTACAATTCTCTACTATCTCTCTAATGGTATGGACAAGGTCCTCGTGAAGGTGTGATCCTCGCCCGTCTATACTGATACAAAAAGAAGCTATGACAACAATAACTTGGTGTATCAATGATGTTGTAGTCCTTGCCTATTCGTACCATTGTGTGTAAATAAGGCTTGTGTCATCGCTGCCATGTGTCCTCCCTGTGCAGTAGAGGACACCCTCACTTTGCTCCCATGTTGATCAGGTGTCATCTAGGGTCACCCGCCATTCGTAGATGGGTAGCTCGAGGATCCAATAGATGTCCTCAAGTGTGATAGTCATATCCCCATAGGGTAGCTAGAAAGATGATGTCATGGCATCCCACCGCTCCATCAGGGTGATGAGCATCCTCTTGTGGTATCTCATCTCTGGCATGGTAAACATGTTCCAGAGATTGACCCGCTCCAAATGTGTGATCTCGTCCTATGAAAGATGGTCCCTCTACTCGTGGATGAGTCAGAATGCTCACCCTCCTGGATGCTCCCAGATCTCTGAGTACTCCTTCAAAAAGTAAAAAAATTATGTCAGAAATATCCAAGATCATCATCAAAACAAGAAAAATTTGCTTAAAGACATATGTGCACCGCGCAAATGTTTGTGCGTCGCGTATGCATCCCCAACAGCCATGGTCACCCTGAGGATGCTAGCACATTCTTGAGATGACAGTGTGGATCCTAGACCTCAATGCGTGTCTTGTACGACAATGCGTATGTTGGATGCAAGTGCACCTCGCTGAGTAGAAATATGCAAAAAATTAACTAAATTACACAAAAAATGAGGCTTAGAGGCCTACCTGGTCTACCTCGTGACCCTCAGTGATGTCCTCACGTAACTTCCTCAATCTCAGTGCCTCGTACTCTCTCCTACTCGGCATTTTTCTAAATTTTCTCTCACAAAATTCAACAATTTGCTCGTAGTGAATAGTGAAAATGACCCTTCTCGGGGCCCACCTAGGTATATATAGGCCCCCCGAAGCCCATTTTTCCTAGAGATTGTGGCTCCCCAATTTCTCCTAATTTTACCCCACCATGTTGGGGGCAACTCATGATGGGGCATATAGTCACCCCTTGATCATTTTTTCCTCTAAATCAATGACGTTTTTCTTCATTATTCTTCTCCCTATGATAGCTTCTTTTGATTGTTTGAAGCTAACTCAAAATTTTAATTTCTGCAAGATAAATTTTTGAACGATTTATTCGTGACCATTTTATTGTTGCTTTCTAATCTTGGAAGTTGGGGGCATCCTCATTACTAGTTAGCTCAACCTTGGTGACCTCTACGATCCCTCTTTCTTGGTACGCAATCCCATAAAATTCAAAATTTAGGTAAACTTTTTCTTCTCTACTTTAGTGAGGCTGATTTTTTCCAAAATCAAGCCCACTAAAGTGGGGGAAAAATGTAATGTCGTAGAATTACACCTAGGGGAAATTCCACACTTTCGCATCTTACCTAGCATTTATGACACCTTAGAAACATTTATGATGAAATCCCAAGTCATAATTTTAAGATTCTGACTCCATGCAAACATATGGCGAGATGACAGAAGCCTAACAAGGTGTTTCCCAAAAATCTAGACCCTAGATGCTTGCGCGATGTGCAGATGTCCGCGCAGCACACTAGAGTCTTGGTAGTTTTCTGAATTTGAAAAAATGAATCTAAAATCCTGACCCTTGCGACACGTGTCCTTGCGGTTACGTCTCAGATGTAACAGCTCTATGCCTCCCTTGCATGCATGAAAACCCCTTTTTGGCTCTCATTTTGGGGTTGGAATCTATCAATTTAAGCACTACTACCATTTTCGTTCTAGTCTTGGGTAATCATCATCCTTGATAGTAGTGTTCTGCAGGCAAAGCCATGCCGAACTAAGGTCCCTCTAGTAGCTACAGCTCTCAAGCAATGACAACTCTCAAGAAAGCACTCAATGGTGTGCCTGTGTACTCCAGAGTGGTTCTTGACCCATGGGTAACACTCTCTCTCTCTATCACTCTTTCTCACTTGTCCATTTACTACTTCATGGTGTGGGTTCTACTCCGAAGTGGGTTTTTCTTTCACCATGCACTTTGTTTACTTCATTTACACTCTTTTCCAAACCTGGATATCTATGGAGGTGGGAACACCAAAATGGGGGTCTGACAGAGGTAGACCTCTATATAGCCCCAACCTTTTCCCCTTGGTCCTTTGTGTGCAGGTTCTGAAGTGAAGCTTGGAGAAAAGGTTTAAATGCACAGAAAAAGGTAATCTCCCTTCAAGCTCCTCTTGTGTTTTTTCTTTAAACCTAGCTTTTTGTTTGATTATTTGGCCTAACATTCCTTTGACCTGAGTTTAGAGACAAGATTCAGTTTTGCCTACTTGAGCTCCTGAGCTCCTCGCAATTTAGGATGCCAGTGCACCTTTTAGACGACAGCGCGTCATCATGGCATTCTAAAACTACATTTATGTCCTTTGGCCGAGAGTTCTCTCACTAGAGGTATAAATCTTGGAGTTTTTCTCTCTTTGGGCCTAAAGTAGCTTTCCTGCCTTTCCTTGTATCTTTATCGATTTGTTCAATTTGAGGTGTATAAGAGCAATTCTTTCCCTGGTGATCTCTTGAGAATAAAGAGACTCGTGTGTAGCTAATCCCTCTTATATCACACCAGAGTGTCATCCAACATGCCAATCCTATAGTACAATTCCATCTAGGGGAGTCTTCGAGTGATAGGCTTCCACCCCATTCGTGTCAGGTTTGCAGGGTGACTTGTACATATGACCTCACCAAAACTCAAGAGGCTACTATGTAGGATACGTCTATAGCTACAAAGATGGTGAGGGAAGATGACATTTTGAATGAGGCCTTTGGCATCAATACTCAAGTAAATTTTAGCATGTTCATTGAATTTAATTTATTAAATTTCATTTTTGAAATGAAAGATTAACTAATTTATTTTTATGATTGTAATAAATTTTTAGGGTCACAGTGTTGATACTAGATACACTGGTCCCCAATTATTTATTACTCCACTACATTTACCACTAAGCTATGTAACTAGTAAACAATTATGAATTTATTACATGTGAATAGCATTGTTATATGAATGGTATTCTAATATCTGATTTTGGATGTTGAATAGGCTAATATTGGAGGTTTCATGGGAACACCTCCCAGTGCCAATGGAGTTAAACAAACCTATACACAGGTAATAGAATAAAGAGTTTAACTAATGAATTTTACTTAATAGATTTATGTATTTTATATTCATATCATTGATTACATTTCATTGCACATCTTTCAAACTCAAAGCATTACTTCACATTCCATAACTAGTAACTAGATGTTGATAGATGACAAAATTTCAACTACAATATAGTTGTTTAGAAATTCAACATAAGCAATGATGTAATTACTTCACATAGCATAAATAATAAATAGGAGCACTTGCCAATTGAATTTTCTTGTCATGGCATTCCATGAGACCACTTTTTACTAAGGCATCTTTTCAAAAAGTTCACTTTCTTGTCTATGCTATGGATTCTTGGAATAGATATATGAAATAATAATAGTAAGCAATAGCATAGACAAGGCAATGAGTTGTTTGAAAAAATTCCTCAAAGAAATGTGGTCTCATGGTGATGTCCATCACCATGAGAGCCAATTTCTTTGAGGAATTTTTTCAAACAGCTCACCGCCTTTTCTATGCTACCACATTTTCCATACATGTCTACCAAAGAATTTTATCAAATAGTTCACTTCCTTGTTGCTATGGCTAAAAGCTTAAAAACAGGTGCTTTCCAACAAACTATGCATGCTTGGAAAAAATTTATCAAAGCATAATAGTAAGCAATAACATAGACAAGGCAGTGAGTAGTTTGAAAAAATTCCTTGAAGAAATATGGTCTCATGGTGATTGAATACCATTCTATCACCATGAGACCACATTTCTTTGAGGTATTTTTTCAAATAGCTCACTGCCTTTTCTATGCTAACACATTTTACATATATGTCTACCAAATAATTTTATCAAACTACTTGAACTTCCTTGCTGCTATGTATAAAATCCTAAAAAAGGTGCTTTCCAACAAACTATGGATGCTTGGAAAAAATCTATTAAAGCATAATAGTAAACAATAGCATAGACAAGGCAGTGATAGTTTGAAAAAAATCCTTGAAGAAATGTGGTCTTATGGTGATGGAATGCCATTGCAACACCATGAGACCACATTTCTTTGAGGAATTTTTCCAAATAGCTCACTACCTTCTCTATGCTACCACATTTTCCATACATTTCTACAAAGAATTTTATCAAACTACTCACTTCCTTGTTGCTATGGCTAAAAGCCTAAAATAGGTGCTTTCCAACAAACCATGGATGCTTGGAAAAAATCTATCAAAGCATAATAGTAAGCAATATAATAGTCATGGTAGTGAGTAGTTTGAAAAAATTCCTTGAAGAAATGTGGTCTCATGGTGATGGAATTCATCACCATGAGACCACATTTCTTTGAGTCATTTTTTCAAACAACTCATTTACTGAAGAATAGAAACCAAGCCTTTAGCCAAAATTCACCTCCAAATTCTTTTCAAGGTTCTCATCCTCATCCTCAATTTACCAATCCATGGAACCTTCCACCTTTTATTCCACTTTTTCATATCCCCACCCCTCTCTCTTTATGTCATGATCACCCTCCATCTCATAACCAAGACCACACTATACCATCCACCCCATCCCAGCATAATACCATAGAGAAGGCAATGAACTATTTGAAAAAAATCCTCAAAAAAATGTGGTCTCATGGTGATGGAATGCCATGACACATTTGTTTTTAATGTTATTTCATCACCACGAGACTGCATTTCTTTCAGGCATTTTTTCAAACAATTCATTGCCTTCTCTATGCTACCACAATTTTTTTACATGTCTACCAAAGCATTTTATCAAAAAGTTCACCGCCTTGCTGATATGAATAAAAGCCTAAAACATGTGCTTTCAAACAAGCTATGGCTAGGGAAAATAGTAATCATGATAGTCATAAATATTTAGTTTAATAAGTACTCAAAAAAAATTTCATTATCTCATATGTTATAAGCCATGATGTGCATCACTATTGTAGTTTCCATGATTGAATAATTTGTTGTTTTATTTTCAAATGTTGGAAGCGGATACACCTCCACATGTTCATAGGGTAATGGAGCTTGGTGTTTCTTCTGATATAGACTCCTTGATGCCTCTCACAGAGGTTTGAGGTAGATTACTAAACTCCAATTTACATTCATTGTTATAGTTGTTAGTTAGTAAAAAATTAAACCATTATTGATTCATAGTTTAATTTCTATTTGGATGGTTTCTACAAGGCTTCAGCATGCCATAGCATGGGCATACAAATATTTCCCTTGAGGAGAGAGATCGTCTATTGGTGGTAAATGATTATTTTGTTAAATATATCATTTTTTATAATGTAATTTCTATATATTAATGTCTTTACTTCTTATTGTAATAGATAAAGCTTGAACAAGAACTAAACTCTAGGAGGAGCACCAGGAGTACTCCTCAACCTCATAATAAATGAGTGGTAGACTTATCGCCATCCGACTGACAAGCAAAGGGAAAGAATTTATTTCGAGAGCATGAAGAGCAATGACTTTTGATTCCAGAGCCCTTTGTTGTATGCCTATATGGATTTCTCATAATCCTATATGAATATTTTGTATATATTTTATACTTATATTGACATATATTGATGTATGTCTACATTTCTATTTGGTTAATACAAAACTTTCTTATCAATGATGTCCATATTTGCATTATAAATCCATGGTTCAATAGCTATTGATTTATGTGTATTCAAGTGTATTCTTTACAAGTTACATGTATACTTTGTGACTTATGTGTATTCCAATGTATACTTTGTGACTTATGTGTTTTCATGTGTATACCTTTTATTCATGCATATACTTTTTATTAATACGTATACTATATATTCATGTGCATACTTCAAGGATTATGTGTATTTGAGTACTTTTTCTTTGCTTATTCACATGTATACTTGACTTATTCACCTATATACTTATTAATTGGTTAGCCCTAGCATTTCTCATTGTTGTCCTTCATGGTTTATCTTGAATATTTATTGATTGATGCTAAACAACTTTATTAGTTGATGCTAAGCAACTTCAATATTTCCAGGAATACTAGTAGAGTTACAAATTGCACAGATTGAAAAGAAAAGATTAACTGTAAATAAATGCACTAATTATTAACTTGATAATTGCTTAAGAATGAGTATAATATATATATATATATATATATATCAAGAGATGAGCCTTCTAGAATGGAAACTTCCAACTAGAAAATAGGCATGCAACTCCATGCAAGATTGCATAATTAAGCAATCATTATCTTAAAAATATAACAACTAGCAAACTCATCTAAAGGAATATTTTAGGTAGAATATTCTACACTAACATTTTCATAATCAATGGCTTGTTTTCATGCTCACTCCCCAACTGTCAACCAAACTTTATCAAGAAAACCCTTTGATATGTTTCTATGTCAATCATATCAATGGATATAAATCTACCCAAAGCATTCCCAATACTTTGAAAGCAGTAATCCACCCAAAATTGTAATGGGAGATAAGGGAAATGAACCCACATAGGCGTAACTAAATAAATAACAATTCACCGTTCATAGTTTGGTGAAACCATTTCCAAATTTAGATCTTAAAGATAAAGAATAATTATGATCTATATAATATAGAATTAGTACCCACTTTGATCAGTACAAAATTTTCAACCATGGGCTTATCATTCTTTTGTCATGGAAAACTCAGACTTCTCAACCCTCATGTGAATGTTTCTTTTTTCAATTGTTTTTCATGCCATCATAAGGGATTGAGCTGGTTGAATGTAGATCTGAGTGATTTGACGTGTTTGGGTGTGAAAGAGGACCATGCCTAGCATAAACTTACCCATCTAAATGCATTAGAATAGTTCATTTGGTCACACAAGTTGTAGAATGAAATTTGTACCACTTTGCAACTTTACATTGCTTGCATTTGACACTTTTGTCATCAAGTAAAAATTGGACACCATAGGAAAATGACTTCGAGATAAAAAAAACCAAGAGAGGTTTTTGTATAGGGGCCCAACGCAATCCCATAGGCTTAGATAGAGAGTTTGCAAGCATCATGATTTCTGAGTAATATCCCATCAAAGATTGCAACCATTTTGCACTTTTGACCCTGAAGGGATCAAGCTAGTTAAACATAGCTCGGGTGATTCGATGTGTTTGGGTGTGAAAGAGGATCGTTTCTAATGTAAACATACCCATATGGATGCATTGGAATAGTTTTTTTGGTCACGCGAGTTGTAGAACAAAAGTTGCACCACTTTGCAACTTTACACTGCTTGCATTTGACACTTTTTCCATCAAATCAAAACTAGACACCATAGGAAAATGACTCCAAGATAACAAAAACCGAGAGAGATTATTGTACAAGGGCCTGACATGATCCTGTAGGCTCAGGTAGAGGGTTTGTAAGTGTCACAATTTCTTCTTAATAGCCCGTCAAAGATTGCAGTCATCTTGCACTTTGGACCCTTAAGGGATCGAGCCAGTTGAATGAAGCTCGAAGTGATTTGGCATGTTTGGGTGTGAAAGAGGACCATGCCTAGCATAAAATTACCTATTTGAATGTGTTTGAATAGTTTTTTTGGTCACACGAGTTTCAGAACGAAAGTTGCACCACTTTGCAACTTTACACTGATTGCATTTGACACTTTTTCCATCAAGTGAAAACTAGACACCAGGGGATAATGACTCTGAGATAAAAATACCAAGAGATTTTATTGTATAGGGGCCCAACTTGATCTCATAGGCTCAAATTGAGAGTTTGTAAGCATCACAGTTTCTAATTAATAGCTCGTCAAATATTGTAGCCATTTTACACTTTGGACCCTTAAGGGATCAAGTCAGTTGAACATAGCTCAGAGTGATTTGGCATGTTTGGGTGAAAAAGAGGACCATGCCTAGTGTAAACATACCCATATGGACATATTGGAATAGTTCATTTGGTCACATGAGTTGAAGAATGAAAGTTGCACCGCTTTGAAACTTCACACTACTTGCATTTGACACTTTTTCCATCAAGTGAAAATTGGACACCACGAGAAAATAACTCTAAGATAAAAAAAAAAAACTAAGAGAGGTTAATGTAGAGGGGACCAACATAATTTTGTAGGATTGGATGAAGAGTTCATAAAAATCACGGTTTCTGAGTAATAGCTCATCAAATATTGCAGCCATTTTTCACTTTAGACCCTTAAGGGATTGAGTTGGTTGAACGTAGCTCAGAGTGATTCAGCATGTTTGGGTGCAAAAGAGGACCATTCCTAGCATAAAATTACCCATCCATATGCATTGGAATATTTTGTTTGGTCACACAAATTTAAGAATGAAATTTGCATCACTTTGAAACTTTACACTACTTGCATTTGATACTTTTTTCATCAAGTGAAAACTGGACACCACAAGAAAACAACTCCAAGATTAAAAAAAAAAAAAAAACAAGAGAGGTTATTCTAGAGGAGCCCAACGCAATTCAGTAGGATTAGACAGAGAGGTCGTAAGCATCACATTTTTTGAGTAATAGCTCATGAAAGATTGCAACCATTTTGCACTTTAGACTCTTAAGGGATCGAGTCGGTTGAACGTAGCTCATAGTGATTTGGAATTTTTGGGTGCAAAAGAAAACCATTCCTAGTGTAATTGTACCCATTTGAATGCTTTGGAACAGTCCATTTGGTCACATGAGTTTCAAAAAAAATGTTGCACCACTTTGCAACTTTACACTACTTGCATTTGACACTTTTTCCATCAAGTGAAAACTTATAACCACGGGAAAATGACTCTGAGATAACAAAAATAGAGAGAGAATATTGTAGAGGTTCCCTACATGATCCTGATGTCTTAGATAGAATGCCCATAACTAACGTGCTCTCTAAGTAACAGGTCATCAAAGATTGATGCCCTTTTGCAATTTGGACTATTAAGGGATTACGCTGCATGAATTACAAATGTTTGAGGGCAGCAATAAATTTCAAAATTTGAGTAAATATCATTACAAATGTTTATATGAATATATGGTATGCTATATTGATATTGATATATAATCATTAGGTTGATTTGTTTTAATAAATGAAGTTTTTATAATAATTTAGTCAATTGATGCTAGTTATAATAGGGAGAGAATAAAAGAAGAAAAAGAATGATTGGTAACAATCAATGGTTATTAAACTCACTATATTAATAATACGATGTTTACAATAAAATAAAATTTAATTTGGTAGTCCTAATTCTTATGTTTTTGCTACAATTGTTTAATATGTTTCATACACCATTCTGAAACCCAAGTGCTTGTACTTGTAGGCACAATGCTTTCTCAAAACTATCAAGTGGTAATACAAAATCATGAGAAAAAAATTAAACTATAATGTCTACATCATAGGTGCTCATTATGAGGTTAACTTCAAATGAATAACTTAAAATTCCCTCGCTAAGCTTCACATGCACTTTTATAATGGCTTCAAATAAAAATTTATATCTGTCAAGATCATGAAAATAAGGATGTTGCATTACTTTTTTGGCTGAGATTCTATTGGATGGCTCATAAATCAGCATTTTTTGCAAGGAGACACCAATCAATTTTGATTAGTTTACTTACAAATAGGAAAACTAAAAGAAGAAAAAGAAAGAGCATCCAAAATGGAATGAAATTAAAATAGATGGAAGGCACTTATAGACAACAAATCCACACCATTTGGTTCCAAATCAAGAACAACAAGGCTTAAATCTTGATGCTTCCATTGAGGATAGGCATGCTAGTCTCAACTTAGTCACTCCTAGCCATACATCTTCATTGGGAGTTCCAAGATACCTATTGCACACAACATCCTCTCATGAATAAAATGTAACCAAACTATTACTTTCTAACCTTTTGGAAACTTGTAACCTATTATAAAAATAACACAATTTAATCTTAAACTTAGTTTACTAATATATTGAGAATATCTTACATCATTTTGTTTGCATATTTTTGAGAAAAAATAAAATACCATTGAACTATGTATCTTTTTCCATAGTTCTAAACATAAAGTGTGCTACATTTGCAAGACTGATAACTTCATCAATTACCTACATACATGATATGAACATTATATGATAGCATTGGTGGCATAGCATTGGCATCATACAAATTAATGTGAATACTTAAAAATTAATAAGAACCAATATGCATACTTACAAATTAATCCAATGAACCATCCAGGTCTACTCTACTCTTTATTATGTCAAGTATTGCCTCATGGTCAAACTCACGCACCTTCCACAAGGTCTTGTTCAAAGTTCTACCCCATATTTGATCAAACGAACATTGGATTCCATGACAAGGTTTGAGTAATGAAGAATCTCCTGATGCGTGTCAAAGTCCTGAAATAGCCAAACATTAATACTCTTATGTGGGTACCTTCTAAGCCACGTTCCAGTAACAAAAACTGATCCTGTAGGGTATTTGATGTTTTCTCCATCTATAACTGGGGCCTCCAATTTATTTTTGGCCTCAACACAATGAGACAAGTAATAATTTTTTCTCTCTTTATTTTCTTCATCCTCAATAACTAGATATGTGCAACAAATTAGATGAAATTGGTCAACATTACAAATACACTAAAAAAGTAAGATAACAATAGGAATTTCAAAAACTATGCAAGTAGATATATTACCTGGTTGAACTAGATCTAATATGTGGTCAAAGTCAATAGATGATTCCATCTATGTTAGTTCCAATTTTGTCGAATGATGATACATGTGAAGTGTGCTAAGATAACTTAACAACCATTTCTCAACCCACTCCTTTGACTCTCAATCATCCCAAGCTTGCATTGTACATGAAGAACAAAAGCATGCCATCTTCTGCATATCGATACTCCATGAACCTACATTTGAGCTAACAAAAGAGTGTAGCTCACTCAATCTTGTCAATGTACAAAAATTCACATATGGTGCAATGTTAATATCATCCATCAACAAAAAATTCATTATTTGGACCCATCAAAGCATTACACCACTCAACAATTGATTTTTCATCCATCATCTTTGCATTGTCTTTATACTTTAACTCTTCTCGTGCTAATGCTCTTTTGACACATTCTCCTGCACCATCATGCTCCCCCTTTTCATGTATGGCCTCATAAAATTTCCACGTGTGTTGAACACCTATAATGACATGCATCCTGCTCAACCAATAGAACATGAGCGAGTTCTTAAACTGTGCTACACATTTATCAAACCATATTATATGTTGATCATATGTTATGCCCCTCTGAGCCAAATTACTATAGAACAAGTGGAAGCAACCTTGCATGAACTCTAGATAATTTGTGTGATCATCACTAATATAAAAGTGATACTCCCTCAATACCTTCATTTGGTCCTTTGTACTACCAGCTACATGAATGAATTTCATGTGCACAAATATTGAAACCTATGTGGAGTTGTAATATTGTGATTGTACCTCAGGTTGTGGTTGTAGAGTGTAGTTCTCTGCAAAGTTGAACACTGAAACTATGTTGCCAACTAGAAAGGTGTCCTTGCATAGCTTGAATTGCAAGTACAACCATCAAGCTCTATAGGTATTCCTTGCATACTCATACACTATATTGTCATGAAATGTAGATATAAATTGAGACACTATAATCTTCTAAATAACCAAATCACACCTTTTTGCTTGATTACCATCTTTTTTAATGTATTCCATTGTTTTATATGTCCTGAACTCTATTAGTTGATTTCCCACATCATGTGTGCTTTCCATATGTTGATATACTAGCATACGTTGCAAGCCACCACAACATTGACCTGAACCATCCAATCATAGTTTCCTGTAGAATATTTGGCCATCCTCGTTTTCACATAAATTTTTGATAAGAACTCTCTTGAAGATGTTGGTGGGGCATGTATGTCACAATCCTAAAAAATGTCATTAGTATGCAAATCTAAACATATAGAACGATAAACATCATAATGGTTAGAGAATTCAATATGTAGTCTACAACAACAAGTAGTGCGTGTGTGATATATCTTGACATAAAAAGGTTTAATAATTTTAAAATATCTTTAAAAAATTTGAATTTGAGGATAATCCTATTGAAATTTATGAAAAAATTGGGTTTGAGTCATATCCAAAAAATTCTTTGGATGTGGCTGACAGTTTTGAATACCGATTCTCCTTCTTACCACATCCTTTTTTATTTGGAGATGGTCTTGTGTTATTCTTCCAATAGTCTTCAATTAGTGTTCTCAATGCTTCAAAAATTGGTTTATCTTTTCATGGGAGTCTCCCTGAGAATGCCCATAATTCATTTGAGTCAGTGCCTTCAATTCTTTGTGACCTTTGAATGGCTCTTGATTAAGTTTTTCTATTAATTCTCAATTGTTCACTCGTCTTTCTAATGAGATGAGATCTCCTTTTTTGAATACTTACCAAAGTTGATGTAATGACACATCGGGTGACATTACTATCCTTTTAGTGTGAGGTCTTACCCACACTCTCATAAGCATCCACTAGATTCTTCACAATAGTGTTTTTTGCTTGAAGCATTCGATGTTCTCAACCCAAGAATCTTCATGATGTATCTATACTATATACCTCGCATCAACAAATAATTGACATCTTGTGGTCTCATTTATCCTTTCAAAGAACAATTTCCAAATCTTATCAGCATATCTTCTACAAGTACATGTTGGAATCTTACCTTCCATGTGCTGCAAAATATCCTCATCAATATTAATCAAATACTTTGGCTTTCTATGCAAAATTCTAGGTGGTGTTCTCTTAGGTACATGCATTTCAACATTAGGAATTTTATCAATATTTAAGTGAGGTGAGAAAGATCGCGTACCTTTGATCGAGGGTGGAATAGACAACATACCTTGAGGTTGATATGGGGATGATGGTGTACCTCCATCAAATCTGAGTGATGATGTACTCTCAACTTGAGATGTGGTGGATGGTGTCCCTTCATATTCACTTTTGATAGATGGTGTCCTTCCATATTCACTTGTGGTAGATGGTGTCCCTCCATATTAACTTATGGTACATGATGTCCCTCCATATTCACTTGTGGTTAATGGTTTCCCTTTGTATTCACTTGCATTAGAGGGTGTGTCTCCAACTATGGTATTCTAATCTTTCTTAGCACGATTCTTTCGCATTCATTCCCTTTTTTCTACCAATTATTTTTCTCTTTTTGATGGTTGAGGTTCCTCTTCAATTGGATTTTTTTCGTCAATCGTATCCAATTTCTTCTTCTGATGATATTCCCTCATCCATTCTTTATTTTTCCTTTATTAGTTTCATACTCTTTGTTTGTTGGTTTATTCCTTCTTTTTTTCCTCGACATGACGGATAATTTTACCTATAGCATGGTAATGAGACAAATATTAGTTCCTGAAAAATTAATACATACAAATAAATGAAATATATGTCATTCAAGGCTTTATACAAAATACTTACAATCATCCTATAGAAGAGTATTTCTAGCATAGACAAAGGTCACATCAATTTTTTGGATGGAATGCCTTAAAGAAATATGGTCACGTGGCATGCCATGATTGAAAGATAGGATCAAATTGGAAGCATGGACAAGGAATGTGAATTTTTTGACAATAATGTTTTCGTAGACATGTATGCAAATTTTGGTAGCATTGGAAAGCTAGTGAGCTCACTAGCTTGTCAATGTGGTAGGGTTGACAAGGTAGGGGAAATATGAAAAAATATCTCATATAAATGGGGCTCATAGTGATGCACTAGCTTGTCAATGTGCTAGGGTTGACAAGGCAGGGGCAGCATGAGAAAATGCCTCATAGAAATGGGGTCTCATGGTGATGTACATCACCATGAGACCCCATTTCTATGAGAAATTTTTTCATGCTTCCCCTACATTGTAATCACCATGAGACCCCATTTCTATGAGGTATTTTTTCATGCTTCCCCTACATCGTACATCACCACGAGACCCCATTTCTATGAGGAATTTTTTCATGTTGCCCCTACCTTGTCAACCCTACTGCATTGACAAGCTAGTGAGCTCACTAGCTTTCCAGTGCGATGGGGTTGACAAGGTAGGGGTAGTATGAAAAAATTCCTCATAGAAATAGGGATAGAAATGAGGACTCATAGTGATGTACATCACCATGAGACCCCATTTCTATTTTTTCATCCTACCCCTACTTTGTCAACCCCACCGCATTGGCAAGCTAGTGATCTCACTAGCTAGCCAATGCTACCACATTTTGCATACATGTCTATGAAAACATTATTGTCATTCCATTTTGAGCCTATCTTGCAATCAAGGCATGCCACATGACCACATTTCTTTAAGGCATTCCATCCAAAAAATCATGTGAGCATTGGCAAGCTAGTGAGCTCACTAGCTTGCCAATGCTACCACATTTTTCATACATGCCTACGAAAATAATATTGTCAAAAAATTCACATGCCTTGTCCATGCTTCCATTTTGATCCTATCTTGCAATCAAGGCATGCCACATGACCACATTTTTTTAAGGAATTCCATACAAAAAATCATGTGAGCATTAGCAAGATAGTGAGCTCACTAGCTTGGCAATGTTGTAAGGTTGACAAGGTAGGGGAAGCATGAAAAATGCCTCATAGAAATGGGGTCTAATGGTGAGTACTGTGAGACCCCATTTTTATGAGGCATTTTTTACGCTGCCCCTACCTTGTCAACCCTACCGCATTGCCAAGCTATTGATCTCACTATCTTGCTAATGCTACCACATTTTGCATACATATGTACAAAAAAATTATTGTCAAATAATTCACATGCCTTTTCCATGCTTCCATTTTGAGCCTATCTTGAAATCAATGCATGCCACATGACCACATTTCTTTAAGGCATTCCATCCAAAAAATCAAGGCAAGCTAGTGAGCTCACTAGCTTGTCAATGCGATAGGGTTGACAAGGTAGGGGCAACGTGAAAAAATGCCTCATAGAAATGGGGTATCATGGTGATCCCCACTATGAGACCCCATTTCTATGAGGCATTTTTTCATGCTACCCCTACCTTTTCAACCCTACCACATTGACAAGCTAGTGAGCTCACTAGCTTGTCAATGCTCACATGAATTTTTGGATCCAATGCCTTAAAGAAATGTGGTCTTGTGGAATGCCATGATTGCAAGATAGGTTGTTCCCCATGTTGCTAAATTAGCCTTGAATAAAGAGTCTTGAAATAGTGGAGAGAAGGGTTAGAATCCATTTTAGGGAGACTAATCAAGGGAACATTTAAAATATATCACAACATTAGTGATGAGGTAAATTTAGAAATAGAGATGAAAACCAAAATAGATTCAAATATCTATCAATGTGGGAGGAGTATATTCCAATTTTGTAGATACATTTATGAAAAATTTGGTAGCATAGACAATGCAATCAGCTGTTTGAAAAAAATCACATCACCATGAGACCCCATTTCTTTGAGGAATTTCTTCAAACAGTTGATTTCCTTGTCTATGTTGTTTGATAAAATTCTTTGGTAGACATGTATGAAAAATTGGTAGCATAGACAAGGCAATCAGCTGCCAAGTTCCACTACATTTTCCAACATCCCCCATGCCTATACCAAAATGAAATCTTTGGAGAGGATTATGCAAATCCATAGTAAAGGATTGAGAAATGATTTATTATTCTACTTTTAACTTTTGTCATATATATGTGTATACAAAATGTGGAAGCATACACAAGGTAAGTCAATTGTTTAACAAAATGCATCAAAGAGATGTGGTTTAAAAATGTAATTGGCAAGTGTAAAGAATTATGTAAATTAAAATGTGCATTGACAAGCTAAGGTTATAATGACAAACAGACAATGATCAACATGGAATATGAAAAATAATAAAATCACAGCAAGCCAAAATAGAATGAAATAAAATGTGTAAAGACTTCACATACCTAAAAAACTAGAGTTTTGAATGGAGGAGTTCTACCCAATTATGTCACCTTTGCTTCTTCTTTCTTCAAACTCCTCATCAATTTAACTTTTTCAAAAGATTTTTTACCTCCAAACTTCAATTGTATATCACTCTTGAATGGAATTCATACTTGAATTGATATTATATTTGTTTCAACGTGAACACTCTACTATTTCATGAAAAGGTGGTGGAAATATCATGAAAAAGGTGGTGGAATGTGAAAATATTGCATGCACACTTCACAAAATCATCAAAAAGATTTTTTTTTTTGGAACACACACATAACCAGGAGAATATGCAGAATTTGGGCCTAGAGATCGTGGTTATATTGAGTTTTTTATCATTTTTAGAGCAAGACAAAACATTCTCACATAATAAAGTGAGCGCATTATGTCTTTCTAAACAATCGACCACATCTCTACTACTTCAAAGCATGCTCATGTTATGAGAAAACCCTCTCTCTCTCTCTCTCTCTCTCTCTCTCTCTCTCTCTCTCTCTCTCTCTCTCCTAGCTTGCCAATTCAATGAAATTGTCAACCTAACTTGGCCTATTTGAAAAAATGGGTCCAAGAAATGGGGTCTCTCGGTGATGTAAATCACTGGGAGACCCCATTTCTTGGACCTTTTTTTTTTTTCAAACAAGCCACTACATTGTAAATTTCATCAAATTGGCAAGCTAGTGGGCCCACTAGCTTAGCAATTTGGTGAAACTGGCAATGTTGGCCCACTATCTTGCTAATTTAGTGAAATTGGAAATGTAGTGGCTTATTTGAAAAAATGGGTCCAAGAAATGGGGTCTCCAGGTGATGTTCACCAGGAGACCCCATTTCTTGGACCCATTTTTTCAAATAGGACAAGTTAGGTTACCAATTTCACCAAAATGGCAAGCTAGTGGTAAATCACCTAAAGAACATCTATTTATTATAGTCTAAGAAAATTAAAAGGCACCCTATAATTAAGGATATTGTAAAATATTTAGAAAATAGAAAGTATTTTCTTGTGTGTATACCCTCTCTCTCTCTCTCTCTCTCTCTCTCTCTCTCTCTCTCTCTCTCTCTCTCTCTCTCTCTCTCTCTAACCCTTAACCCTTGAAACCCTTTACCCTATACCCCTAACCCTATACCCTTAACCCTCTACCCTTAATTCATCAACCATATACCCTCAAACCTATACCCTAAACCCTCTAACCTCAACCCTAAACCCTCAACCATTAACCCTTAAACATTCTACCCTCTAACCTCAACCATAATCCCTCAACCCTATACCCTCAACCCAATACCCTAAACCACCAAACCTATAGGTCCTCAACCCTAAAACTTGAATTCTCAACGCTCTACCCTATACATTAGATCCTCAACCCCATATATCTCTTTCCCTCCCTCCTCTTCTCTCATTATCTCTATCTCACTTCTCCCTCAATCTCTCCCTCCATCCATCCATCCCTCTCTACCCTAATCCCTCAACCCTATACCCTCAACCCTTAAACACTCAACCCTAAACCCTCAACCCTCAAACCTTAACCCTCAACCCTCAACCCTCAACCCTTAAACTATAAACCCTCTACCCTCTAC